>CM076573.1:913433713-913852226 GCA_034641835.2 Pinus albicaulis | reverse complement strand
CTATGAAGATACTTTTTTACCAGTCGCAAGGTACTCTTCCATTATATCTATCCTTGCACTCTCAGCGCAGATGGGGTAGCGCATTCATCAGATGGATGTGAAAGCTGGGTTTCTCAATGGATTTTTTGAGAAAGAAGTGTACATAGAGCAACCAAAATGTTTTGAGATCTTTGATAGTGAGTCACATGTGTGTTGACTCAAGAGAGCACTATATGGGCTGAATCAATCACCTCGTGCTTGGTACACTCGGATTGACAACTATTTCATCGGGTTGGGCTTCATCAAAAGTGAAGCGGGTGCAAACATGTACCAGATTGTGGTTGATGGTAAGCTCTTGATTATCGTACTTTATGTTGATGATCTAATTTTGATAGGTGATGAGCGGCTGATAACTTCATGCAAGGAGGACCTTGCAAGGGAGTTCGAAATGAAGGACATGGGACTCCTTCACTATTTCCTTGGTTTGGAAATATGGCAGCGAGATGGTGAACTTTTTGTTTCTCAAGGCAAGTATGCCAAAGAGATACTGGGTAAGTTTCACATGGAGATATTTAAACCCATGGACACTCCTCTTCCAGAAAATTGGAGGAAAGAGGATGCTACTTCTGGAGAAGTAGTGGATGCTATTGTCTAGAGGCAGCTAGTGGGTTCACTGATGTACTTGTTGAACACCAGACCAAACATTTGCTATGCAGTTAACCAATTGAGTCAAGCTATGGTTAATCCAACCAATCTCTTTTGGAAGGCGGGGAAGCATGTCGTGAGATATCATAAAGGCACTACATAGTATGGATTATGGTACAGACGGACAGAGGGAGTGAAGCTTCAAGGCTTCACGGATGCAGATTGGGCAGGTAGTCCATCAGACAGAAAGAGCACATCAGGAGGGATCTTCAGCATAGGATCGATGATAATTTCTTGGTATAGTAGGAAGAAACGATATGTGGCACTAAGTTCAGCCGAGGCAGAGTACATGGCAGCAAGTCAAGCTGCATGTGAGGTCATCTGGATGAGAAAGATACTGGTTGGTTTGTTTGGTTCTTAGATGGATCCGACTGTGATACATTTTGATAACCAAAGTTGCATTAAACTCTTGGGTAATCCGGTATTCCATGATAGGTCCAAACACATAGATATCTGGTACCACCATCTCAGATATTGTGTTCAGAGGCACATTATGTTACATCAGTACATTCCCACGGAAGATCCGGATGCATATATTCTGACGAAGGCGCTCACCAGGAGAAAATTCGAATACCATAGAGGCAGGATTGGGGTGGAAGATAATCCCTTTCTTGTTGAGAGGGAGTGTTGAAGTCCAACAAGAATTTGCATCACACACACTAGTGTGGGACCAACAGATCCTAGCGATACATTTGTGTGAAGTCCAAATTAATTAATTTGGTGCAGTGTCTAATTTAATTTTCCCTTAATTAAATTGGACAATAAAATATAATTTTATCTCATGATCACTTGTAATAGTTAACTGGGTGTGATAAACTCAGTTAGATCATGTATTTCGAGTTGAGGGTGGTTGGTGAGGAATGCAGAGTAATTATATTAGTTATGTAGTTTGAAATGCAGTTGGTGCATTAGTTTAATCCATGTGCAATCAGTTAACTCAATTAGCTGAGTTAGAGTCTGTTGAACTAGTTGTAACTATTTGTTTCACTAGTGAGAGATTAAGTGAATTAAATATTATTTAATTCACAATCAGTGATCTGCCATGCAACTGATGATTTACTATTAATAGCTGCATGCATGTAATTTCCAGTGGAGACCCAGTTGAGACAAAGGTTAAGGGGATATTAACTATCAGTTGTGTGATTAGTAGGTTGCCTGCATGCAACCAAACATCCATTGGATTTCCCATGATCCTTATGCAATTTTGGAAGGCCAAAATTCCTAAAGAATAGGGATGAATTCATCAGGAATTGCGCAAGCAAGGCAGGCTATTTAGAGGCTAAGAATTGGCTAAGTGTTGGCCAGTTTTTTCCAGGACAGTGTGAGACAGTTATGAGAGTGCAAGAGACTCTTGTGAGAAGAGTTCATTGTAATTATTTCATGATTCCATGGTTAATATACAATAGAATATAGAGGGGTTTTGATCAGCAAGCTTTCCCCGGAAAATTATCTGTGTCGTGGTTTGATTTGATTCTTTCTTTGCTTCATGTGATTGGCGATTGTGTTTAATTTCCGCAATTGATTTGTAAAAGGATTCAATATCTTGCTTTAGTACATTGTTAGATCGTATTGAATCCATTGATATACATATGTTTGTATAATTTCTACATGGTATCAAAGCACATGAAATCACTATAGTGGAGGAGAAGCTGAGTTTGTGACTGAATAGAATTCGAATTTGCAAAAGGTACTCTTAGTGTGACAAGTGATTCAGGATTGAAATGGATTTCAATGGCTTGAGATTGGAGTATGCACTCGAGGGAAAATATAACTATATCGCTTGGAAAGAAAATATGGAGGTAGTACTATAGGACAATGGGTTGAAAGAATTCATTGACAATGATATTCCCAAACCCGCTGTAGCAGATGCTGCAAATCTTGATGCTTGGAAAAAGAAGGTTGCAAAGGCGAGGATGTTCTTATTGGAGGGAGTACGAGACCACATTGTATCAAGTCTCCATGGAAAAGCGACACCATATGCAATGTGGACAGCTTTGACATATCTATTTCAGAGCAGCAATGATCATAGAAAATTGGCACTAAAGGAAAAAATCAGGAAAATCAAAATGGAGAAAGGTGACACCATGCTGAAATATTTAGCAAAGTTTTTCAAATATTGGGATGAGCTTGGGAGCGTTAGAATTACTGTCGTTGATGATGACTTTGCGAGCCTAGCTCTTCTAGTACTTCCCAAGAGTTGGCATAGTTATCAGGACTTTTTCAATGGAATGGAAAAGCTTCCATATTGGGAACGACTTTGGTCGGATTTGGTGCAAGAAGAATTCAGGCAGAATACTAGGGATGGTTCTTCATCTAAGAATGATGATGAAGGAGATTGTGCTTCGGCGGCCAAGGCGAAGAAGGGGAAAGGAAAGAAATTTCATTCCAAATCTTAGTCCGACAAGATGGCAAGATGCTTCATGTGTGCTTTGGAGTAAACAATCACAAGAGTTATGAGATGTGGATATGCGCTGATCCTTTACAATCCTTTTATAATTACCCTATGTGTGATTGTTCCTTGAAAAAATTGAAATGATGGGTGGATGATGGGTTGCTTACACCTTGCCTAATTAGACCATGTTTGCCTTATAGGGAGATGGAAAATTGTCTTAGGAATGCGTTCATATGCATACCCAGACTCACCAAGAGGTGCAAGGGTGGCAAAGATTACTTACTTTCTTTTTTGACAATTTGATTGTAGTCCCAAATCTTAACGCAAAATTGAACTAATATAATGCAAAAAAATTGACAAACTTGAACTAGAAAAATATATGTGGATATATGGGCCACTTAATCTTTATTAATTAAGCTACGTGTTTTGTATCTTCTATCAACACAATAATTTGTTTGGAAAACATATGTGGATTTAAGGCCACTTACTTGTCCCATATTTAAACTATGTGTAATTTGCAAAATAAAATACTAAAATTAAAACTACCTAGTTGCTAAGCTAATTCGAGGTTAAGCATAGCTCTTGAGTGTCCAAATAGTAGTGAAATACAAAGGTAAAGTGATAGAAATTTATTAGGGGTTTCCATTCACCTTAAAAATGGGGAAAAGTAGCAATTTTTTTGCTTCATTGGCCTGCCGCGCGGGTTATCTTCCCACATGTGCGGAGCGCGCGTCTATTGGAGCACAAAGTGCTCTGTCGGGAAGAATAAAGAAAAAATCCCCCCTCTATTGTGAAAAACTTTTCACTTAGTGTGATTGGAGATGCAAAGAGAATGTAGGGGTGGTTTGTAGCAAACTGAGCAGGAAGAAGGACCTGCATCAACAACCATTAACTCAAAATAAAAAATCTAGTGGAGTCGCCATTCCGGTGGTAGTGTATTTGGCACAAGGGTGTACAAAATTCACTTCTTTAGCAAGATGGCTACTACCTGCACAAGGTCACAGAGAAAAATGTTTTCCTACTGTTAGTGGAACAAATTCGACACAATGTAAACTAAGTTTGAGGGAAAACTAAGCATACAACACTAAGAAAAAAATAAAACACAAGATGCAAAATATAAAAGCTCAATGGAGAAAACGACCTAATAACACAAGTGGATAATTCTCCTTTTATTAGGTGTTGGTGGTAAAAAAGATACAATTCTAAACACTTGAAGAGGGTCCTTTGAGTTATGGAGCTCAAATACTCAAAACAAGGAGGTCTCATTCCCTCGAGTTCTTGCAAGCATATCTTACCTCTCTCAAAGGATGGTAGATTAAGATTAAATGGTGGACCTCTCTCTCTTGGACTGAGATGTTGGTTGGCTAACATATGAGTCCTTCCAATCCCTCTATTGTTGGACTATGCAAGTTGGTTTTCTATGAAGAAATTTGGCTAGCATAAAAATGTGTCTCCAATTCTTCTTCCAAAGGCTGGCTTATATAGACATTTTTTGAATTCCTCCCTCTTCTCTTGGCCCAAGATGGATAGTGACACAAGAGTGGAGGAGGGATTCCTTTGTGGGCTACATTTACTCCTCAAGGTGGCTCAAATCCGGCTGTCCTTGATAGTACTAGGTGGAGAGTCATCTTAACCAAGCGTGCCAAGTGGTCCCAGATGGTGAAATTTTTGCATCTCTAGGACCGCGAAACTATCGAAGGAATAACCACGCTGTGTGAAAAATTTCTTGCATGCAGGTTCATTGTCCATTAATTTCCATCTGAACCTTAAGAAAAAATAAATTTTGGTCTGCCCTAATGTATTCCTTCTCTGAAAATCTTCATCTGTACCTTCTGCTTGACCTTTTTAATGCCTTTTGCCTGTATGATTTTATGGTGTTAACACCTGTCATTGATGAATTACAAGCAGCAATTTACTTCACGAAGTTGGATCTTCATTCAAGATATCATCAAATTAGAATGAAGACTGAAGACATTCGTAAAACATTATTTAGAACTCATGAGGGTCATCATGAATTTTTGTTCCTGCCTTTTGGCCTTACCAATTCACCTTCTACATTTCAAGGTTTGATGAATTCCATTTTCAAACCCTTCCTTAGAAAATTTGTGTTAGAATTTTTTGATGATATACTAATCTACAACAAGTCTTGGAAGGATCATGCTCAACATGTTGACAAGGTGCTCAAACGATTGGAGGAGAAACAATTATATGCAAAAGCCTCCAAATGTTTCTTTGGAGTACAGGAGGTGGAATATCTGGGTTGTAGTGTATCTCACGAGGGTGTTAAGATACACCCTAACAAAATTAAGGTCATTAAGGAATGGAAAATCCCCACAATCATAAAGCATTTGCGAGTATTTCTCGGGTTGACAAGGTATTATCGCAAGTTTGTTAAGAATTATGGGAGAATAGAAGCACCTGTAACAACATTACTGAAGAAAGATGCATTTTCTTGGACTCCAGAAGCAACTAAGGGATCTGAAAATCTTAAAGAGGCAATGTGCCAAGCACCGGTCTTAGCTACGCCATATTTCACAAAAACCTTTATTGTGGAACGTGATGCCTCAGGAAATGGAATTGGTGTTGTTTTAATGCAAGAAGGAAGACTCATTACTTTTGAAAGTCGTCCAATCAAAATAAATTATTTACACAAACCTATTTATTAGAAGGAAATGTTGGAAATATTACATGCACTAAAGCAATGAAAACCTTACCTAATGGGAATACACTTCAAGGTAAAAACAGATCATGATAGTCTTAAATACTTTTTAAAACAAAAATTATCTTCAGAAGAGTAGAAAAAATGGGTCACAAAAATGTTTGGTTATGACTTTGAAATCATATACAAAAAAGGGGAGAAAAATGTTGTTGCAGATGCACTCTCAAGAAAGGACGAGGATGTGGAAGCACTTCTTTGTGCCATTTATATTGTCCAACTAGATTGGATAACCGAAACAATGGACGAATGGAAGAATGACGAAGAAGTGTGTACACTCATTCAAAAGTTGCAACAAGATCCCAATACATCTCATACATTTAGCTGGAAAAGTGATTCATTATGGTATAAAGATCACTTTTATCTTTGTAATAATTCCCAACTCAAACAAAATATTCTTTTGGAATTGCACATCTCTCCCTTAGGGGGGCACTCGTTTTTTTAAAAAACTTGCCACAAGGTCAAGAAGGAATTTTTTTGGGATGGACTTAAATACGATATTCAAGTGTTTGTGGTAGAATGTTTGGTTTTCCAACAAAATAAAGCTGATACAATTAAGACCCCATGTTTGTTACAACATTTATCTATTCCAAGTAAATGTTGAACACAGGTTTCAATAGATTTTGTCACAGGTTTACCCAATTCCGAAGGAAATAGTGTCATCATGGTGGTAATTGATAGACTTACTAAATATGCAAACTTTTGTGTTTTATCTCATCCATTTAAAGTCAGTATAGTTGCTACTTCATTTATGGAAAAAATTCAAAAGCTACATGGAAACCCAAAGATTATTATAAATGACAAAGATCCCATTTTCACTGGAAATTTTTGGACGGAATTATTTTCTTGTCTAGGTACTCAATTAGCCCACAACTCATCTTGTCATCCTCAATCTGATGGGAAAACTGAGATAGTGAACAAATTTTTGGAGAGATATATTCGTTGCTTTATATCTGATAAGAAAACACAACGGGTCAAGTGGTTACCTCTAGTTGAATGGTGGTATAGCACTTCCTTCCATACTAAAACAAAAATGACCCTATTTATGGCACTTTATGGATATCATCGACCGTCCATCACATCATCTTTAAGAGAAATTTCTAAGGTTCAAGCAGTGGAATATCACATCGAGCATCAAAAACAAGTTCTCCAACTCTTACAGATGACCTCGTTTTGGTCCATAATCAAATGAAACAAAAAGCATATCAACATCGCAACGAAAGAAGTTTTGATGTAGGTGACTAGGTATTTTTACAACCACAACCATACAAACAAATGTCCCTCAGGGAAGCTAATAAGGATAATAAATTATCACTAAGGTACTATGGTCCTTACAAGGTGTTGCAAAATATTGGTGATCCGGATCTTGGGGGGAGTCCCCCAAGATCAAAAAAATTGAAATGGATCTTGAGGGGGGAGCCCCCCAAGATCTAAAAATTTGAAATGCCAAAAAAAAAAGAGAGAACACATAGTAAATAAAACCACAGAGATTTTTTTTAATTAAAATAGAGGATAATTGTAAAAGCTACATTGTTATGGATAATCTATCCTTTTACAAAATGTGACTTGTTACTTATATCCTTTTTTAGTTACAATACCATAGGTAATTTCCATGGGTGGATAAATGCCATAGGTGAATGAATACCATGGGTGGATGTCACTTAAAATACCATGGGTGGATAAATACTACGGGAGGATGAATGCCATGGGTAAATACCATGGGTGGATTTCACTTACAATAACGTGTGTAAATTCCATGGGTGGATAAATACCATGGGTGGATGCAATTTACAAAACCATGGGTAAATTCCATGGGTGGATAAATATGATGGGTGGATTAATACCATGGGTAGATGTCACTTCCATTCGGATCATTCCTCCCTCCTTAAGAAGCAATGGTCCCCATTGCGTAAAGTTTCCTCTTGAGAAGCCTTTTGTTAGGTCCCTATATCACTAGTATAGTCCCTTATTATTGTTAGTGTAACCCCCTTATTGTTATTATTGTACCCTTGTAACCCCCATTTTGTTATTATTGTGCCCTTAAATTATTATTATTAGGTCGGCTAGGATTACATTGTGGCCCACTAGGATTACACTAGCAATTGCACCGGGGGTGCAAGGGAACGCCGTTTGGAGGATATACCCTGACCATCCTGGAAAATATATATATATAAGTAAATTTGACTTTAATGGAAACAGAAATTTGCCAGTATTACCAACAGCGCTCACCCATCTACAGCAAATGACAGCCCATTCCATTACGATGAACAGACAGTCGAGCGCAATGGGCGTAAACTTTAGCCAATCGAATCGAGTCTTGAAATGTTTGCTGGTTCCTTCCATTTCCCATCCCACAACCGCGACGATAATGCAAATCGCGACAACCAGTCCAGCGCAAGAAACCAGCACAGATGTGGCCACAATATATTCGGGATGGCAGACGCGAACCACAATCCATGACTTCAGAAATTGATCCTCAATCCTCTGCCATGAATTCTGCTGGTCGCGGCTCATATTCTTGAAAGACAAAATAACCGGAAATTTTTGAGAAATGATATCTTTGATACTTTTGCTGGCTAAAGTTGCGCAGCCGAGAAGTAGCAGCAGCATTACCATAGATCCCAGCACAGTTGCAGTCGTTACAGTGATCGAGAGGCTAATCGGCTTCTCGCCCCTGTATACAACATTGTTCGCGTCTGTAGTTTCAGAATTGCGATTAATGGCATAGATCTCGGAAACAATTTGAATAGAAATGCTGAACAGCAAAGCTACTATTCTGGTCCTGTAATTTTTCGATGCAGCACGCGCCATTCCAGATCACGAAATTCATGCTCAAGCCATTCAGGCTCAGCAGCAGCCGCCGCCGCATTCACGCACGCCAATGGAGGAATAAGGGATCCCGCAGCAGGGCGGGGGCCTGGTGGCTCTGCTCTTCTTGCCAAACCCAACCCAAGAAGGGTAGTCGTAGAAGGCGTCACAGCCCATCCCTGTAACGTTCCGACAGGGGAGGTGCTTGTCGGGGAAGCCCTCGAAGAGCGGGGAGGCCTTGGAGCAACCCAGCAGCATGAATGCATTGTCGGGCGTGGGCTGCAGGTAGCGAGAGCGGGCTTCGAGGAAAGCGCAGGTTGACATCCCGCGGTTCGAAAGGCGAAAGCCGTTTACAAGCCATTACGGAGACCACACGTGGCGAGTTATCATTGGTTCCATGCGCCATACTTTGCACACCCCAAGCCCGCAATGGAGAACGCCTCCGGCGTAATTATGGCCCCATGGACTCCTATATATAGAAAGGAGGTTTTGTAAATTGTATGATCCAAGAATTGTGCATTTATGTAATGTATTGGAGGTTGCCCCCTCGACGTGGCTTATTTCTAAGGCGTTCATATCTCTTTTCTTCTATTTTTGGAGCTGGTTACACAACATTTGGTATCAGAGCTTGGGATTCTAGGGTTTCGCTGCTCCAAACAGGCCATCGTGGAATTTTCGCTGTAACTTTTTTTCTAGGAAGTTTCAGAAGCTGAAATTTTTAGGGTGCGAAGCTGAAATCTTGAGGAAGATTGTCTAAAAATTTCAGAGCTTAGTTCGCAATATTTTCGGAGATATCATCTGTGGAAGTTAGGTCTTTTTTCAAGCTCCTAAACAGGTCATTGTGGCATTTGAGCTATAACGTTTTTCTATGAAGGTTCAGAATCTGAAATTCATATGGTTCGAAGTTGAAATCCTGAGGAAAGTCGTCAAAAAATTTTAGATCTTGGTTCGCAATATTTTTGGAGATATGATCTGTGGAATGTAGTGCTTTTTTAGGCTCCTGAATTTCATCTCAAAGAGGTGATCGTGGAAAAATTTCAATAACTCTCTCTCTGGAAATCGGATTGGAGTGCCGTAAAAATTGGTTACAAGTACACAGACTTTGGTTTCTTGGCTATCAATTTCAGAGACAAAGGAAAAAACAGTGACACGTGGCAAGTCGTACAAGTTCGCTCTACTGAACTATTCCATAATTAGGTCATTGTGGGAGATTGGACACAACTTTGTCTTGGAGAATCCAAATTAGGTCAGACCTGTGGCATTAAAAAGAGAATTCAGAGGGCTACTTCAGTGCTAAATTTCAGATATAGAAGAGCTGCAATCACAAAGATAATACAATTTCAATATCGAGCTCCTCAAAAGCAAGTAAAAGGTGTGTATTTTTTTTCCGAATTGCATAAGTCTTGTTTGAAGAATCAAGTTGAATTGATTGCAAGGGCATATTGTAGAATAGATATCAGTATTGGATTATAAAATGGCCCAAAAAAATAATTCAACACCCATTAAGCCTTTGGAAAGCTCTACTATGACTCATGAAGACGAAGAATTGCAACATGATCTATCAAAATTACAAGAGCAAGTGCAACAAATTTCACTCTCGCAAAGAGCAACAAAAAATGAAATGGAAGTTTTGAAGAAAGGCGTGGAAGCTAAGATGGATGGCGTGAAAGCTAAGATGGATGGCGTGGAAGCTAAGATGGATGGCATGGAGGCTGGCATGGAATCTAAGATGGATGACATGGAAGCTAAGATCGATGAGAAAATGGAAAACATGAAGAATTTTCTAAAAGCAGACATGGAAGGTTTGACAAAGTGGATACAAGAAAGGTTTCCTAATGGTGAAAAGATAGTAGAAGAACCTCATGATGAGAACAAAATAAATGTTAATTGTGATTTCATAAACTCTAATGTTGGCGGGAAGAACCACCATATTCCAAATATGGATATGAGGAAGTTTGATGGAAAGGATCCTATAACATGGATACTACGGATGGAGCAATATTTTGATCTCCATAACGTACAAAACACACAAAAGGTATGCATTGCAACTTTACATTTAGAACAAAATACATTTGTATGGTATCAATGGCTTTGCTCCCGTAAAAAAATTGTCACTTGGTCAATTTTTATGGAGGAAATGATAGCACATTATGAGGATACAGAGAGCAACACCTTCTTTAGCCAATTGATAAATCTCAAACAAAAGGGTTTAGTGGGGCAGCACATTGAGGACTTCCAAAAATTGAATATAAGGGTAACTGATATTCCAGAGGAACACAGGATTGATCTCTTCATAGGTACTCTAAGGATAACATCCAACATGAAGTTCATGTTTTGGAACCTGATTCATTGGAGAAGGCATTCAGGTTGGCAAGAAAAGTTGAATGTAAAATTATGGCGACAAGGAAGCCTACCACTCAATTCTATAAAGAAGGAAGTGTTGCTACGCCTAGATTTCCACAACCTACAAGGTTGACACCACAACAATTGGAAGAAAAAAGAACAAAAGGGCTTTGCTACAGTTGTGATAGCAAATACACTAAAGGTCATAAGTGTGCTGAGAAGAAATTATTTTACATAGATTGTGAAGAGGAAGAAGAAAATGAACAAGAAGAGGATATACACCAGGAACCAACCATAGAAGAGGAAGAAATGAATCCGACCATATCGTGTAATGCACTGGCAGGAATTACCACTCCTCAAACTCTCAAGATACAAGGACAAATCAAGAAGAAAAAGGTAATAGTGTTGATTGATTCAGGTAGCACCCATAATTTTATTCATTGTATGGTAGCCAAGGAATTAAATTGTTTCCTATACCCAGCACCAGAATGTCAAGTGATGGTTGCAAATGGAGGAACTATAAATTGCTCTGGAAAATGCCATAATATCAAGCTAACCATGGGGGAATATGTAGTGACTAGTCCAATGCTTTCCATTCCTATGGGAGGTGCTGATGTTGTACTAGGAGTACAATGGTTACAATCTTTGGGGACGGTAGCTTTTAATTTTCAAGAACTTTTCTTGAAATTTTTTTTCAGAAGGAAAGGAAGTCAAATTACGGGGTATTGCGGGGAAGCCAGGAAGGATAATAAGCTCTAATGTCATGACAAGGCTTCTAAAGAAAGAACAGCGAGGCGTAATTGCACAATTATGCTCACTAGAAGTTCCAACATCAAAATCATCTATTTCTGCAGATCTCCAACAAGTCTTGGACAATCATTTCAAGGTGTTTGAAACTCCCAAAGGACTCCCACCTATTCGTGATCATGATCATGCTATTCATTTGATTCCAGGAAGTGTTCCTCCAAACATCGGGCCTTATAGATATCCTTACTTCCAAAAGAGCGAAATTGAACGTATGATTGCAGAAATGTTAGAGGCGGGTATAATTCAACCTAGTCAAAGTTCTTTCTTTGCTCCTGTAGTATTGGTACACAATAAGGATGGATCATGGCGAATGTGTCCGGATTATAGGGAGCTCAATAAGCTCACCATTAAAGACAAATTTCCCATTCCTATGATTTATGAATTATTGGATGAATTAAATGGAGCAATTTATTTTACCAAGTTGGATCTTCGTTCAGGATATCATCAAATTAGAATGAAGACTGAAGATATTCCAAAAACAACATTTCGAACTCATGAGGGTCATTATGAATTTTTGGTCATGCCTTTTGGCCTTACCAATGCACCTTCTACATTTCAAGGGTCGATGAATTCCATTTTCAAACCCTTCCTTAGAAAATTTGTGCTAGTATTTTTTGATGATATACTAATCTACAGCAGGTCTTGGAAGGATCATGTTGAACATGTTGATAGGGTGCTCAAACTATTGCGGGAGAAACAATTATATGCAAAAACATCCAAATGTTTCTTTGGAGTACAAGAGGTGGAATATCTGGGTCATGTTGTATCTCACGAGGGTGTTAAAGTAGACCCTAACAAAATTAAAGCCATTAAGGAATGGAAAGTCCCCACAACCATAAAGCAGTTGCGATGATTTCTCGGGTTAACAGGGTATTATCGCAAGTTTGTTAAGAATTATGGGAGAAT
Organism: Pinus albicaulis; assembly: GCA_034641835.2. Taxonomy (NCBI): domain Eukaryota; kingdom Viridiplantae; phylum Streptophyta; class Pinopsida; order Pinales; family Pinaceae; genus Pinus; species Pinus albicaulis. The sequence goes on along the minus strand of CM076573.1, from coordinate 913,839,570 downwards.
AGCAGCACCTCTAACAACATTATTGAAGAAAGATACATTTTCATGGACTCCTGAAGCAACTAAGGCCTTTGAACATCTTAAAGAGGCAATGTGCCTAGCACCAGTCTTAGCTATGCCAGACTTCACAAAAACCTTTATTGTGGAATGTGATGCCTCAGGAAATGGAATTGGTACGGTTTTAATGCAGGAAGGAAGACCCATTGCTTTTGAAAGTCGTCCAATCAAAGGAAAGTATTTACAGAAACCTATTTATGAGAAGGAAATGTTAGCAATACTACATGCACTAAAGAAATGGCGAGCTTACCTAATGGGAAGACACTTCAAGGTAAAAACTGATCATGATAGTCTTAAACACTTTTTGGAACAAAGACTATCGTCGGAAGAACAACAAAAATGGGTCACAAAGATGTTGGGTTATGACTTTGAAATAATCTACAAAAAAGGAAAGCTTAATGTTGTTGCAGATGCACTCTCAAGAAAGAATGAAGAGGTGGAAGCATTGCTTTGCACCATTTCTATTATCCAACCAGATTGGATAACCGAAGCAAGAGATGAATGGAAGAAGGACAAAGATGTATGGACACTCATTCAAAAGTTGCAGCAAGATCCTAGTACATCTGATACATTTGGTTGGAAAAATGATTCCTTATGGTACAAAGATCGCTTATATCTTTGTAAGAATTCCCAACTAAAACAAAAGATTCTTCTGGAATTGCACACTTCTCCTTTAGGAGGACACTCAGGATTTTTAAAAACTTACCACAGGGTGAAGAAAGAATTTTTTTGGGATGGCCTTAAATCTGATATTCAAAAGTTTGTGGCGGAATATTTGGTTTGCCAGCAGAATAAAGTTGAGACAATTAAGACCCCGGGACTTCTACAACCTTTATCCATTCCAAGTCAACGTTGGGAGGAGATTTCAATGGATTTTATCACAGGTTTACCTAAGTCAGAAGGAAAGAGTGTCATCATGGTGGTAGTTGATAGACTTACCAAGTATGCACACTTTTGTGCATTGTCTCATCCATTTAAAGCAAGTACAGTTGCTACTACATTTATGGATAGAATTCAAAAGCTACATGGAAGCCCAAGGGTTATTGTGAGCGACAGAGATCCCATTTTTACTGGAAATTTTTGGACGGAGTTATTTTCTTGTTTGGGTACTCAATTAGCTCATAGCTCATGTTATCATCCTCAATCTGATGGTCAAACTGAGATTGTAAATAAATGTTTGGAAGGATATCTTCGTTGTTTTGTATCTGATAAACAAACACAATGGGTCAAGTGGTTACCTCTTGCTGAATGGTGGTATAACACTTCCTTCCATACTGCAGCAAAAATGACCCCATTTATGGCACTTTGTGGATATCATCCACCATCCATCACATCATATTTAAGGGAAAATTCGAAGGTTCAAGCAGTGGAAGATCACATCGAGCATCAGCAAGAAGTTCTCCAACTCTTAAAGGATAACCTGAATTTGGCACAAAACAGAATGAAACAACAGGCAGATCAACATCGCAGCGAGAGAAGTTTTGATGTAGGAGATTGGGTATTTTTACGGCTACAACCATACAAACAAATGTTCCTCAAGCAAGCTAAGAAGGATAATAAATTATCACCAAAGTACTATGGTCCTTACAAGGTGTTGCAAAAGATTGGTTCTATGGCATACAAATTGGAGCTTCCTGCTTCTTCGCGAGTACATCCAGTTTTCCATGTTTCATGCTTAAAAAAGGTTATAGGTGAAAATCTTCCAGTTCAAACAATATTGCCAGAACTTGATGAGGAAGGAAAAATCATATTGGAACCTAAAGCGGTCATGGAAACAAGAAATCGACAGCTACGGAATTGATCAATTTCAGAGTATCTCATCAAGTGGAAGAACTTACCCACTGAATATTCTACATGGGAGGATGAGAATTTTATACAGAAGCACCCGGAGCTACTCAAGCGTTGAGGACAACAATTTTTTGAAGGAGAGGGGCATGTTAGGTCCCTATATCACTAGTATAGTCTTTTATTATTGTTAGTGTAACCCCCTTATTGTTATTATTGTACCCTTGTAACCCCCATTTTGTTATTATTGTGCCCTTAAAATATTATTGTTAGGTTGGCTAGGATTACATTGTGGCCCACTAGGATTACATTATGGCCCCATGGACTCCTATATATAGAAAGGAGGTTTTGCAAATTGTATGATCCAAGAATTGTGCATTTATGTAATGTATTGGAGGTTTCCCCCTCGAAGTGGCTTATTTCTAAGGCGTTGATATCTCTTTTCTTCTATTTTTGAAGATAGTTACACAACACCTTTATTAAATATGAAGAGCCACTGAAGAGAAGGGTTTTGTGTGGTTAACCCATAACCACGACGAACGAAGATCTGAGGATAGAGACACCCTGTAACGCTTGTTATCAATTGTGGTACTGATAGTGTGCGGCCTAGAAAATGGACTTTGATGAAGAGTGGGTTTGTGGATGACCCATAACCATGAAAAATGAAGCTCCGATGATAGAGATACCTTGTAATGCTTGTGACCAACTATGATAATAATGATGTGCGTCCTATAAAATGGAATTATATGAAAAGGATTTTGTGCGGATGATCCATAATCGTGATGATGACTGTTGATGAAGTAGCAACTGCCTACATAGCCTAGGGTGGGAGGGCACATCTCCAATAGGAACCTGCTCCGAATGTTGTACAGATATAAAATCTAATTTAAAATGGGGATAAATCGGTCAATATAGCTCAAAATTTTTATTATAACCTGTTTTGGAAATGAAATGACCATTCTACATCCTCTCATGTGATTGAAATCCCTATCTTGATACTCTGGAAACTCAGATTCGTGTTGCAACTGTCCCGTCGTCACAAAAGTTCTTAAAAAATAGCTAATTTTAAATCAACAATATCTCCCTCATCCAAACTCCGATTCGACCAATTATTTTTTTGAAATTGGGTAAATTTTCAAAAGGAGCTTAGATATGCATTCATTTTCCTAAAATACTGCATAAAATTACAAAAAATGATAGGAGAGCCGTTGTCCACAAATTTTTGTTAGAAAAATTTATGCAACATAGTTGATTTTAAATCAACGATATCTCTATGGGTGGATGAATACCATGGGAGGATGAATACCATGGGAGGATGAATACCATGGGTCAATTCCACTTACAATACCATGGGTGAATGAATACAATGGGTGGATGCCACTTTCAATACCATGGGTGGATAAATACCATGGGTGGATGAATACCATGGGTGGATGCCACTTACAATACCATGGGTAGATTTCATGGGTGGATAAATACCATGGGTGGATGAATACCATGGGTAGATGCCACTTTAATATCTAATCTGAAAACTCACTGCCCAAAAAATTCCTGCAAAAAAATTAAAAAAAAAACCTTCTTCCCACTTATCACAAGAAAGTGTTTTGTGGAGGTCGTAGCACGTGCATGAAGTTTGTTGAAGATTGCTGCAAAACTTTGAAGCTAAAATATCCATCAAACCCTCATTCCCATGGAGTCATAACCTGAATTTGATACCATTGATTCAAACCTTGGGGGGATGCACCAAGATCTAAAAAATTGAAATGGATCTTGGGGGGAGAGGCCCCCAAGATCTGAAAAATTGAAATTCCAGAAAAAAAAGGAGAGAACACACAGTAAATAAAACCACAAATATTTTATTATTATTTTTATTTTATTATATATATATATATATATTAAAATAGATAATAATTGTAAAAGCTACATTGTGATGGACAATCTATCCTTTTACAAAATGCGACTTGTTTCTTATAGCCTTTTTTAGTTACAATAACACAGGTAATTTCCATGGGTAGGAAAATACCATAGGTGAATGAATACCATGGGTGGTTAAATACCATGGGAGCATGAATACCATGGGTGTATTCCACTTACAATACCATGGGTGAATGAATACAATGGGTGGATGTCACTTACAAGTTACTACCATGAGTGGATGCCACTTACAATACCATGGGTGGATGCCACTTACAATACCATGGGTATATTTCATGGGTGGATAAATACCATGGGTGGATGAATACCATGGGTAGATGCTACTTTCATATATGATCTGAAAACTCGCCGCCCAAAAAATTCCTGCAAAAGAACGAAAAAAAACCTTCTTCCCACTTATCACAAGAAAGTGTTTTGTGGAGGTCGTAGCACGTGCATGAAGTTTGTTGAAGATTGCTACAAAATTTTAAAACTAAAATATGCATCAAACCCTCATTCCCATGGAGTCATAACCTAAATCTGATACCACTAATTTAAACCTTGGGGGGATGCCCCCAAGGTCTAAAAAATTGAAATGGATCTTGGGGGGAGAGGCCCTCAAGATCTGAAAAATTGAAATGCCAAAAAAAAGGAGAGAACACACAGTAAATAAAACCACAAAGATTTTTTTTTAAATTAAAATAGAGAATAATTTTAAAAGCTACATTGTGATGGACAATCTATCCTTTTACAAAATGTGACTTGTTACTTATAGTCTTTTTTAGTTACAATACCACCGGTAATTTCCATGGGTAGGTAAATACATAGGTAAATGAATACCATGGGTGGATGTCACTTACAATACCATGGGTGAATTCCATGGGTGGATAAATGCCATGGGAGGATGAATACCATGGGTGGATTCCATTTACAGTACCATGGGTGAATGAATACAATGGCTGGATTTCACTTACAATACCATGGGTAGATGACACTTAAAATACCATGGGTGGATGCCACTTAAAATGCCATGGGTAAATTTCATGGGTGGATAAATACCATGGGTGAATGCCACTTACAATATCATGGGTAAATTTCATGGTTCGATAAATACCATGGGTGGATGAATACCATGGGTAGATGCCACTTTCCGTTCTGATCAATTGGTACTATGACATACATATTTGAGCTTCTTGCATCTTCCTGAGTGCATCCAGTTGTCCATGTTTCATGCTTAAATAAGGTTATATGTGACAAGCTCCCAGTTCAAACAATATTTCCAGAACTTGATGAGGAAGGAAGACTCATATTGGAACCTGAAGCAGTCACAGAAACAAGAACTCGAGAACTATAAAATTGATTAATTTTAGGGTATCTCATCAAGTGGAAGAACTTACCCGCTAAAGATTCCACATGGGAGGACGAGAATTTTATATAGAAGCATCTAGAACTACTCAAGCATTGAGGAAAACACTCTTTTGAAGTAGAGGGGCATGCTAAGTTTTTCACAAAAAAAATTTCAATCAACTATAGGAAACCTATAGCACATTTGTAGGTTGATTCTCAAGGGACAACAACCTACCTCACAAGAAGAACATTGATTCCTAATCACCATGACTCTAACTTGGACCTATGGAACCAAAATAAGGAGATAATTGATTGATGCACATGATAAGCAATAATAGAGGATCTTGCTAAGAAAGGATAACGACATCATCAAGTTGCTTCGATAGCTTAAAAATCCGCACATGCAGACAAGAAACAAGCAAATTAGATGTAATCATGCTCAATAATAAAATCATAAGATAATAAACTTGAGTTGTTTAAATTGGTTGTAAAGATAAAAACGAATGGTTATGTTCAAGAACTGCCTGTCTAATTGTAGAAAGAGCCTTGGCCTAAATTGAAGAGGGGTTGTTATATGAGAAGTGAACCATTTACTTTGAGGGAGAGGAGAATTAAATGATATTACTATGTTTTTTTTTTCATTAATACAAGATTTGTTCGAGCATGATGATTTTATTCATGTTTATATGAGTGTGGATTTAACAAGGTAGCTACTACAATTTTTTCACTACCTAGTTTGAGGAGGAAAACCCCCCTCCATAAGATAGGTACTACCGTATTATTTATGTTCCCATGGAATTTTAGTGTTAATCTTGGTTGTGTTAAGAAGTTTTTTGATTGATTGAGATTAGTTATGGATTTTAAGCTCGACGTGATAGGATTGTTGTTAGCATTTGATTGGCGATAATAATTTTATTATCATTATTTCCCTTTAAGAGATCCTCCATACTGTTGAGATTCGACGATAAAATTTTAGCACCCATGTCTAGTGCATTAAGCACCTACACTAGGGTGGGGTCCACAGTGTTATTTTTGGGTGCACGTCTATTTTAGTTATCCCTTAATTAAGATGGAAAATAAAATGCAATATATTCTCAATGATAACTTGAAATTGTTAAATGAGAGTGATAAGCTCAGTTAGCTAGTGGATTTCGAGTTAGAGGTATTTGGTGAGGCATGCAGAGTAATTCTAGTTGTAACATAGTTAGAAGTGCAGTGGTGCATTAGTTAATGCAGGTTGTAATAAGTTTAACTCAGTTAAGTGAGTTAAACTCAGTTGTGCTAGTTTTAACTGAAGATACACTAGTGAGAGATCAAGTGAATTAAATATTAATTAATTCACAATCAATGATCTCACATGCAACTAAGGATTTACTATTATTAGAGGCATGCATGTCAGATCTAGTGGAAACCTAGTTGAGATCTAGATGAAAGGGAAGTTGACTATCAGCTGTAGGATTATTGGGTTGCACACATGCAACCAAACACCCATTGGAGTGCCCATGATACTTGCACAGTCAAGGAAGGCCATAATTCCTATCTCTTAGGGATTGCATTCATCAGGGATCGCACAAGCAAGGCAAGCTGTCTGGAGGCAGCAAATTGGCTAAGTATTGGTTAGTTTTATGTATGACAGTGTGAGACAATTATCTGAGTACTGGAGGGCTCTTGTGAGAAGATTTTTGTATGTAATTATTTCATGATCCATGCTGAATATACAATAGAAGATAGTGGGGTTTTGAGCAACAAGCTTTCCCCGAGAAATTATCTGTGTTGTGTGTGATTTGATTCTTCTTTACTTCATGTGATTAGCGATTGTGTTTTTAATTCCGCAAAATATTTGTAGAAGCGATTCCATATTTAACTTTAGTACATTGTTAGATCGGGTGAATCCAAGATATACTGTTATGTATATTTTCTTAATTATTAGTTAGATATAGTTATCTTAGGTTTTATTAAGTGAAAGGGCATGATCAAAGATCATGCCTCTTCACCAAGGGACACCATGAGGCTATATTTAAAGCCTCGGTGATTCCCCATTGTAATAATCTCTCATCTTTTATCAATAATAATATATACTTATAAAGTTTACCAGATTTTTTACACTCCATTGGTATCAGAGCCATCGCTCTTCGGGATCTGTGTGATCACCCAGAATTAAGGAATTACAAGAAAATTCCAAAATTGCAGATTTTTTTAAAAACCAAGTGCTTGTGGGTAGCAACATTTGTTTTTTAAAAAAGAAGAAGGAAGAAATATATATATATATATATATATATATTAATAAAATCAAAAGAGAGAAGGAAAGTTAACATAAAGGGGGAAATAAATTAAAAGAAAAAAGAAAAAGTAAAAAGAGAGATATACGTACATGTGAAGACAAAGTAAAATTAAAAAGGAAGAGTAAAAGTAAAATTAAAAAGGAAGAGTAATTGCTCGTGGTTTTTGGGCCCATGGTATTAAAACCCATTTCCCCTTTTCAAAACAACGTGCCTTTTCAAAACAAAGTGACTTTTAAAAACAACGTGACTTTTCAAGGTTAACAATTTTTTTCCCCATAATTATATATATATATATAATTCAAATAATAAAATAATAATTATTATTATTATTATTATTATTTTATTATTTGAATTTTATATATATATATATATATATATATATATATATAATTCAAATAATAAAATAATAATAATTATTATTATTATTATTATTTTAAAATATATATATATAATAGAAATTATTATTATTATTTCAAAAAAACATTTATTTAATTAATTAATTAAATATTAATTAATTAATTAATTTAAAAAAAAAAAAGAGAGGGAAAAACTGGCAGAAAAATATTCTCCACCTCATACACGTTCAATGTCTTCATCGATGTCGATGGCCGAATTCCAGAAGAAATTGGTGGATCTCGAGAAACAAATCAATAATAATTCCGAAGAATTCGGAAAAAGATTAGTCGATCTTGAAGGTACAGTTGCAGGACACTCCAACGACATCAAAAAGGTTCATGATATGACAAATCGAATAGAAAGACAAATGTGGCTAAATCATCACGAGGCCACAGAAAAGCATAGCGAAGCAATGAACAAGATGACAGAGCATAGCGAAGCAATGAACAAGATGACAGAACTCTTCAATAAGCTAAATGATAAGATAGATAAGTTAAGTCAGACACAACCTCCAATATTCCCAAATGTCGAACATAATCAACTGAACAATTCAGCCAATTCAGATCATCATCATGAATATAACATGTTTAAAAAAGAGCAATTAAATGAGGTTGAATTGGAAATCAGCTCACATGGAGGCTATAGTGTTGAACCACCTAGAAGTAGAGACTTTGAGATCAACCATGAAAATTATAGAGCTGAGAAACCAAGAGAAGAAAATGCAACTCAATCCACTAATAAAGCCAGTAATGCAGCAACATAAGTTATTGAGAACGTTTATATAAATGAAAATCCAATGGCAGAAAAAGAAACAATGTTGGTATTCAACGTGACTGCTATCACAGATGCAACACCAGAAATAGTCATTGAAAATGAAAGAAACCATGAAAATACAAATGCTTATAAACAAGAAAATGTTCCATCCCTAGAATTGAAAGAAAAATGTGAAGAGACAAACACATCCGAAGCCACTGATACAGTGCCAGAAGCTGTTGAGGCCTTCGGTGATGAAGCAGATAGGGTTGTTAAGAAGGAAGCGTTTGATGATGAGGAGAAGTTGCATCGAATGATAATTCTTGGTAACTTACCTCTAAATTTAAAAAGGAATCATGAAAAATCACCAGAAGAACAAGGAATAGTTAGGAAACACGAAAAAGTCTTCCAAGACCTGCCAATAAAAATACCTCCTAATAAGGAACATGAACATCCAATAGAAGTCAAGAAAGGACCTGCCCCTATCAATATCAAATCTTGTTGCTATCCACATCACCAAACTATTGAACTTGAGAATATGCTCCACTATATTTTTAAAATGTGGGAAGCAAGAGCCTGCCGCTCGAGAAACCCAAGTGTTCGTCAACGTTGTCCATCATTACGTATGCTTTGAGGACAAAGCATCTTTAAGAGAGGGGCAATGTTATGTATATTTTCTTAATTATTAGTTAGATATAGTTATCTTAGGTTTTATTAAGTGAAAGGGCATGATCAAAGATCATGCCTCTTCACCAAGGGACACCATGAGGCTATATTTAAAGCCTCGGTGATTCCCCATTGTAATCATCTCTCATCTTTTATCAATAATAATATATACTTATAAAGTTTACTAGAGTTTTTACACTCCATATACATTCATGTTTTATAATTTCGACACATACTTCTTTATAATTCAATGTTGATAGATGATTAGATTATTCTCTTAGTTAGATTATCATCGAATATGGCTACGTGTATATATCAAAATATTAGTTAATGTTTTTTGCAATTATTTATCAAAGTTATGCTTTCAACTTGTTAACATTGATTTTATTGAAAAGGTCACTATCTCTATAGTTTAATTGTTTTGATTTCATAATAATAACAATCCTCTTAATGAGTTCAAGTTGATAATTATGCCATTAAGTATCAACGATTGCAATTTCGCAAGGCTTAGCTATAATATTTCGATTTCTACAACAAGTGTGATTTATTTCCATCACAAGTGATTTCAATTCTCGCAAGTGTGAATTTTATTACAAACATTTAATTATAAGTTATTTTCTGTGTGTATAACTTTCCTTCAAATTTTAGTTTTTAAAAAATATATAACTTTATTTGACGTCAAATCCTTTGTCATAGAGCTTTTCAAACCCTAACTGGTTTTTTGCGAACCATGACAATTGTGAGAATCTCTCGTCTTTGGTCGATCTTCCCATGGCTAGTTCCAACAGAGGGAGCGATAACATTTATTACGGGTTTTTTATGAGGGGGGGGGGGGATCTTTAATCAGCCAAATAATACAGTGCCCAATTCTTCAAACCCTAAACAAGATGGAGAAACAAAAGGCCAAAAACAACATGCAGGGAAACAAAGGCCAATAAGTGTTTTACCAAAAGTAGTTATCGACCCTAAGCTGGAAATCCGCTCAGACAATGCTGGATAATACATCTAGTATATGAGGGATCATGTGTCAATAGGAAATTTTATGGGAATATGGCTAATTAAGAAAGCTTTAATCCATTGGGTTTATAGTAAATGGAAATTGGAAGGTCAAATTGAATTAAAATTGGGAACTATGGGTGTTTTTTCACAATAATTTTTGCCAATTCAAATATTGGAACTGGCTCTTTGAATGTGCCCCATATTTCTTTAACTTCACAAGGATTTATTTAAGATATTGGACGAAGATATTTGTCCCAAAAAAATAATATTTTGTGGAAACATTGGTTTGGATCGAAATGTATTCCTTACTGCTTGAGTTTTGGGATGAGGAGATCATGGCACAAATAGGAAATTCCCTAGGGTATTACTTGAAAATTTAATAAGAAACAAAATAAGTGAACTACACATCCTATGCACACATATGCATGTAATGAATATATCGAAGACACTTCTTAAATCAATCAATATATACTACCAGGATGAGCTTTGGAAGCAGTCACTAAACTATGAGCATATTCCATTTAGATGTAGCTGTTGCCATGAATATGGCCATATGTACAGAAATTTCTCACTGCTTTCCTAGAATGCGGCTAATGAAGCCTCGTCGAAATAAAAAATTTATGAGTTCCCTAGGGTGGAAAGAAATTGACGTAGTGATAAACCCCCACCATGCTAAAATTAGCCAGTAATGAAGGGGCAGAGGCCAATAGGTACAAACTATTGGAAACGTTAGAGGAGTAGGATGGAGATGCATTGGAACAATGGTTAGATGTGGTAATGAATGAGTCAGTAGGTCAACCCTCATTGTAATATAAAGTGAAAAAGTCATACAAACACCCCAACCAGGAAATTGTAACATCCCTCATAAAAAAATCATGTAAAAATATACAAGACCACAATTGATGGGACACATATTCCAAGCTGAATGGTGGGAAAAACATCATAGTGGGTGTTTATTGTGGCTATTTTGGATATTTAGGTTATTGTGGCCAAAGGAAATTGGCAAAGGCTTTGGAAATGCATGAGGCATTATTTGGCTTTTATTTACGAAAATAATGGAAAATAGGAGAAAAGGAAGGTGAAAGGTCACAAGTTGCATGCGGGGAGGAAAATTAAGGAAAATAATGGAAATGAAGAAATTAGATGCCTCATTAATAAAAAGGCTTCTAAGGATCAGTTGGTAAGATTTTGTTGGTTCAAGCTTTGGTCAATGCATTTTTGGAGCTCTCATTATTCTCTCTCTCTCTCATACTCTTGGACGCTTAGAGTTTTCTTGGAGCACTCTTGGAGAGTGTGGAATACTTGGAGATCTGGAGCAAGAAGGAAAAGGAAGATATGGAAAGCGCAAGAGGACATCAGAATCAACATCTACAACAGGTTCTAAGTGAAGGTATCGAGTTGCATGTATGTTTTCCTCACCAGTTTTTGCATGCATGGTGTATGCATGTGGATTTTCCTAGCCTTGCCATTTCCTGGATAGCCATGGTGTTGTGGGTTTATTTCCATTGATTGTTTTTTGTTTGGTTCTCATGACTCATTTAGCTATTAGGTTGAGTTATTAGTTCCCAGAGCCTTGTTTGGAAAAACGCTTTGGAGCCCGACAGACAACTGTTGGGTTGAGTTACTAGTTTTGGAGCCCTAGATGGGTTGAGTTATTGGTCTTGGAGCCTTGGTTGGACAAACGCTCTAGAGCCCAGAAACAACTGGGGTTGAGTTACTAGTCTTGGAGCCTTGGTTGGAGCAAACACTCTGGAGCCCTTGAGAAGATTGGATAGAGACCAATTCATGATGGTTGTGATGTCTGACCGTGAGGTGGAATCACTAGTTGAGGGTTGAGGTGGTTTGGCTTCTAGAAGCCTTGAATTGATTGTGATTGATGTGTTTGAAGAGATCCCACATTCATGCTTGGAATATGGCACAGGGGTGATTGGATGAAGTGAGATTTTTCTCACCCAATCTATGGTCGGGTGGAACGTGGAAGTCCCATATCCGGTTGGTTTTTACATTCAATAATGAAGATCTCATTCCTTTGGTATTTGGTATGCAAATGTATTGGTTTATGTATGGATTTTAATTGTATCCATTGTACTTATGTGGTTATTGTGCTTGTTATAAGAACACATTTGATCAGTGATGAAGTATGGCTCTATCCATGTTTTTACTTGTAAATGAATGCACAACGTATCTATGTTCCAGTAGATTGTATTGCAACTAATGATGTAAGGGAGAAATGCTTCTTAGCGATTCTCAGATAAGTATGAGACCCCTATGCTTAAATCTGTTGTTTACACCTGTAGATTTAATGTTTGTGACATTTTTTACAAAATGCATGTCATTGCTAGAAGGGGTCCATATGAGTTCTTGTTGATGCGATTACTTATGTATCATTGTACAATTGTTATTTAACATCTCTTAAGTTTTCATGAAATTTTGGGTAGTGACCTGGGCTCTAGGCCTAAAAATGTGGTTCAAATATCGAAGATGCAGGCACATAACTGAGTTTTTGGGGCCCCTATGTTGGAATGCAGTGTTGTTCCTACGACTATAGCCTCCTATCCGCTGAAATGCAGTGTTATGCCTACGACTATGGCTCAAAGGGGGTAAAAATATCAGTGTGACCTAGGGGTAAGAGGTCTGAATGGTTGGGTCACCTCCTAGGGGTGTTATGGTTGTTGTACAAGGTCTGTAGGTTGTATTTTCTGTTGGTTCCACTTTCTTAAGGTCACCTAGGAGGTGTAGCCTCTTGTCACAAGTTTACCCCGATTGGCCAGTTACTTGGGTAGATGTGGGAAGAGGGTGTTACAACAACCATGCAATGTAAAACCTACGTAAAGTGGAATATTTGGGCCAACCACCTCTCCCCCATATTATCCTGAATGCATCACTATAAGCGGTAGACCCAATGAAAATATAAATAGGGGACATGGAGCTAGAATGTTTAAACCTATAGGAGATAGATAAAGCATGGGAAGGGAAAGATCCCTTTATGCTCACTGAGTAACAAGTTTTCCTCCTAAGGCATTCATATTTAAAACACAATAATTCCATAGCTGGAGTAATCTTAAGAGAAGGAGACTCTAGGAATATAGGTGTCCACACACAATCCATGAAAGACACAACAAAGCGACACGGGGAGGAGAATATAAGGGGGCACAAGAAGAACCTACAAATACTGGGGAAAATTGGAGGAGATTTGGTAAACTCAGGACGGGTGAGAGTTATGACAGAGGTCCTCCGTGGATCCAATAAATGTCAATCATGAAAGTAGTCTCATCGAATATGAGGGGCCTGTTAGTGTTAGTCTGGTCATACTGCCATCAGTGATCAAACTTACTCTTTTTCATTTGCATATTAGGAGTCCCATACCATAAATTTTCATCATTCCATTAGGTCATGGATTCATTGATGGTAGTGGTCTTTCATCAGTTTTCCCTCATGTGAAACTTGCTGATTATCCTCTATGTGGTCTTCAGTTATGATTCACTTTCATTCCCAATTCATACTTTCAGGTCATAGGGTTGGTCTAATTAGGTCCTAGGGTCTCATCATAGTCAAATTAATGAGTCAAGTGTCAATAAATATTAGTAAGGTCATGAGGAGGTCAAATAAACTCAAAGGCACAGTATCTGGAAAGATCAAAGAATTGTTCTATTGAGCTTGATGTAATTTTCACCTCAAAACCATGTTTTGAGGTGAAAACATGGTACTTTTCTTTTATTATCATCTTTTATGTAATTTTATGTCTTCATATGTAATAATTTGCACTTCAGAAGCTGCTATCTCCACAGAGCCACCACCCTGCTGTTCAAAGGTGTTTTCCACAGTATGTTCAGTATAAAATCATGTTCTAAGTATGGCCATCAAAAGGATCCAGGAAAGAGCTTTCCAACGGTATATTATACTCCCCAAACTGACTTCTGGATTGGAAAATATGCCTAAGTGAACAAAAGTCCCCAAAATCCTAACCTCACCCCTTTTCTCATTTGTCCCTTAGACTTTATTTCATAAAATTTTAAAGGTTTTCAATATAATCCCCTTCTTCCGATCCGATCACACCCCTTTTCCCTCGATCCAATCGCAACCCTTTTCCTCCGATCCAATCGCAACATTCAATAACAAAAATCCCTTTGACCCATAAACCTTCGTTGCAATTAAACCACCTCCAATTGAGAAACTCCGATGCAATTGACCCCCCCGATCGTATCTGGACCATTGATCTTCTCAGCGATCCGACATCCCACATCCGATCACAATCGCTTTATCGCATCGCAACTTTGCAGCGTTCCCGCTCCTATCATTTCTTCCGATGCGATTGACTCCCGACACGCTCCCTCGATTGCACCTCCACCGTCGATCCGCCCTTCCGATCAGACGGCTCACAAGCCATCGCACCATCGCAATCGACATTTTTCCCATGACACTTTTCTCCCATCGCATCACAAGCCTGAAATCGCATCACTCCATTATAAGTTGTTTGCTCCCCTTTCCAATTGCGATTGTGATTCCTCCCCCGGTCCCACCAAAACCCTTCCACCTTTTCAATGAAAAAAGGGTTTTTTCCTTTGTAAAGTGCGAAAATCATTTTTATTTGTTTTATAAAGGCCTTTCCTTCCATTAAATAGTTTTCATCGCAATGTTCTTTCCCCACCCGCTTATGCGATGAATCGCATGTTGCTCATCGCATCGTGTGTTTCCTCCACTACATGTCGCACCCCTTCCCTTTCGACTTGCGATTGCGATTTCCTCATAGAACCCCTTACATCGCAAGAATCCAATCACATTTCCTCCGCTATGTGATACTCCCCCTCCCCTCTTCCGATTGCGATTTGCAATCGCGGTTTGGGCCCACCATCCTTTCCTTTTCTCTTTTTTCACTAAAAAAGGGATTTTTCTTCATTAAATGGAAAATTTCAATTTCATTGGTTCCAAAACGAATTTCTCGGCATAAAAGGGAGTTTCAACAAAGAAAAAGAAACAGTCAAGGCCAAGAGCCAAATACAAACACCGAGATCATTACAGCAGGACAACAACGGTAAAAAAGGAGAAATGGTTCCAAACTTGTCTTTCTTCTCCTTTGTTTGAGAAACTGTCAATCCTCCCAATGGTCAACATGTATTGTTTCTCCTTCTTTTCAGGGGCAGATTGTTGGTCTTTTTCTTATGTTTAGATTTCGGTTCCTGAGCTAGTAAAACAACTCCTCTTTCTATGGATCTACTCCCCTCAAAATTATGTCTATTTAATGTAATTTCCGAGTCACTTGTAAGGGGAATATAGTGTGGAATAAGTTGGAAATGATTGAGGACACCCTGCACTCCATTTGTAACAGTTTGGCAGGGAATTAATAAAGAAATGCAGTACTGATTTGTGGGATCCATGTGGTATGGATTTTAGCATTGTTATTTCCTTTGTGTTCATCTGTTAATTGTTATGCTTGCCATTCATTTCATTCATATATCTGGTTGAATGTTTTCAAGATAGATAGTTAGAATCCATTGTATAATGCTCTGCCTTGGGGAATCATTCAATATTCGATGTTTTCTTCTGTTTGAAAAGGATCCATTTTCTATGCCCTTTTCAGCTCCTCACCAGTCTTAATCATCTCATCATTATTTAAACTAAAATTTTAAAATCCCTGCCTACCTTGCCCCATGAAATACCCTGTATCTCTAATTTAATTCCCTAGTTTCAAACTGCCCCATCTGTTCCATACAGCCCTGAAAATTTATAAAAACATTTCCAATTATTATACCTAGTCTAAAATCAGTTTATTCTTATATTTCATTGAATATTTTTCTCGGAGAGAGCCCTCTCCTGATCTTTTAGGGCTAGCTACAAGGCTGAGCATGGTTTGAGGTTACCTTGATTTTCCTCTTTCAGCCTAAGGTTCAAATTAGGTGCTAACAGGGCCTAAGTAGAAAAGGCAAGCAAGGCTCATAAAGGATAAGTGGTTTGAAGAAAAACCAACTATTATGATGATACAAGAGACTAAAATATCAAGAGAGACTTTATCGAAAATAATGAGAAACTAGAAGCACAAATGTCCATAAGTGGCTGATCTGAAAGGAGTGTATTAGTTTGTTGTGCTAAGTGTCCTTTCAGTATTAAAAACATGTACAGTTTGTCTCCATTTGTTTGCTTAAGGAATGCGTGTTTTAACACTGAAACATAGATGAATTTTGTGAAATTTAAGCATGTAAATAAGTGTAAATAACACTATGTAGAAGTGTATAATAGAGAATAAATGTCACACATAAGTTTTACATAGCAGGCGTGATGAAGCAATTCACCCCTCCTGGGCTACATCTGCTGGTCCAGCTCCCAATGACATATCCCTCTTTGTCATTATGCTCAAAATTGAAAATTAAAGGTGTTTAAAAGCCTCTAATGGTTGTTTTATTTGCACCAGTGGCTCCAGAATGCTCAAATTAGTCTAGGTAGACTCTTGTTTCACCCAAATTGGTCGAAAATTGACCTCCCAATGCATTTTCCCCAATATCAGCTAGAAAAGCTCCACTAAAAGTGGAGACTTGCACTTAAATGTCACTAAAAATAGAAAAATCCCTAAATTTATGGCACCTCCACAGTTCCACCGCAAGACCGTTAGTATTGGCATTAAGTGGTTTGGGCGGGGTGGTCACATGACGACTCCCCGCCATAAACTCCACGATTTTAAACCGTTTGAAAAATCTGCATATAATAGTGGACTGGAACCAATACATCCATGTTCTGAAAAACCATGGCATTAATTTCCACAAAAATCAGACCCATGTGACTGTCTTAAATCTCCGCTGGATTAGTCGCCCGAAGAACCGTCAACTGCAACTTTAATGTTATCGCAACATGTGATCTCAACCACCGTAATTGTCGGAGTTTGTGTTTAATGTAACTGCCACCTTATAGTTTGATGTCACAACGTGACATGTGAACACATATATCACCACCGATTAAGGTTTGTAGCCGCCGGTTAAGTTTTTTGTTACGGTTTTGTTAACGTTTCATGTGATCAGTAACCACGGGGCCGCCAGTGGGTTGGGACCGCTAGCGGTCCCCCCCAACCATGAAACTTAAACAACATAAGTTAACGCAACAAATAGTATGGGTAAGAACCATTAGACAACAGAGACGGTTAGAGGTATTTGTGTGCGCCTGAAGGTTGCGGGGTTGACCCCCCCCCGGCTCCACCAAAATTTTATCATAGCCTCCTGAGGACACGTGGTAGCCTCCGAGCTTGCCACATGTCTCTCATCCAACAACCCATTCCAAAAATGTACAAACCCCATCAATGGTCAGAAATGAAACCTGTACATCTCATATCAACGATCCACATCATGCCATGTGTCGAATTCTGATTGGCTGTGAGAAAAGGGAATATTACCCAGAATATTCCACTTGCTGACTATACCTGCATGCTGACTGGGCATCCCAGTCACAAAATTTTAGCTGTTTGGGTAAACGAAGAGAACGCGATATATTCCTCATACGACATTGGTTTTTCGAACCGTTTACGGTGCCAGAATCGCAACGACAAGACATTTCCGGTCGCTTAGGTTCGGTATAGTTTCGAGCACTTTAAATTTTGAACAAAACACATGATCTCCTAATCACACCTCCCCATTGGGAAGCTTTTGAACCCCAAAAGACTTTAATTACCAATTCAGAAGATGAGGGTACAACTCCCTCACCTTTTCCACTTCCATCCACCTTGCCTTAATTGGTTTGCTGCCATTGAGCCCAATATAAAGATAATTAACACTTCCCCTCTTAGAAGTGCATGTCCTCCTGTCAAGGATGGAATCCTCCTTAAGCTCGTCCAGAAATTCTGGTGAGAAATATTCTATAGATGGCAGTTGAATATCACTCCCTTGATTATTAATCAAAGGAGGCTCATACAAGCATAAATTTTCCACATTGACAACGGAATACATTTGCATATATGAAGGCAAGTCAAGTTGAAATCGTTATTACCAACTTGTTTAATGATCTTGAATGGACCATAACGAATGGGTTTGAGATTTTTATCTTCTCATTGCATCCTTTCTTTGCTTATGTGCAACCATACTTCATCACCTTCTTGAAACTTTTTATCAACTCTATGTTTGTAATGCCTCTCATTGTATTTTCTTTGACTCTTCTCAAGATGTTCTTGAACTTGTTGATGAATAATATGAGTTTTCTCAATGAACTTTAGAGCCTTGTCAATATCACTATGCCCATTAATTGCAACATCCTTCTCAAAGATGAAGTCTAATGGAGATTTTGGAAAATACCCAAAGCAGGCTTCAAAAGGTAAAGTATTTGTAGAAGAGTGCTTGGCCCGGTTGTAAGCGTGCTGAATGTAATGAATTTGTTCATCCCAAAACTTGGGATGTTTGCTGTAATATCCTCTCAATAGATGCACAATGATTCTGTTCACCACCTCGGTTTGGCCATCAATTTGTGATGAAAAGTAGTACTCTTTTTCAAATTTGTGTCCATCATCTTCCAAATATTAGACCAAAAATTCCCAACGAACCTAGAATCCCTGTCAGTAAAAATAGAAGTTGGAAAACCATAATGAACCCATACATGTTGAAAATAAAGTTCAACAGTTTGTTCAGCAGTAATGGTTTTCTTACATGGCATAAGTATACACATTTTACTGAATCTATCCACAACTATATAAAGATAATCATGCTGTTTTCTTGACATAGGTAGAGCTCCAAAAAATTCCATGGAGACACTCTCCCATAGCCTTGATGGTACCGGTAGTGGTGTGTACAACCCAAGCTTCCTATTGCTAGGATTGCTTGTTGCACACATAGAACATCCACCTATAAAATGTGACACACTATCTAGCATGCAAGGCCAATAGCAATACCTCTGTAGATGTGCCACTGTTTTTCTTACCCCAAAGTGTCCATCAATAAGAAACGAATGAGCCTCTCTCATGACACTAAGTCTCTCTCCTTGTGGTATACACAACTTTCCCAAATGAAACAAAAAAATGTTATGCATGTGATAATCACTTTTTCTCAACTTGATTCCCTTCACTCAAACTAGCATACACAGCTTGAAAATCAACATCAGATGCATACTGTTCTATGTAACTCTCATGTACAATAGAATCATTTTTAATTAAATTAGAAGCACTTATAATTGGCCTTGAAAGCATATAAGCAACTTTATTGAAGATACCTTTCTTGTACCTTATAACCAAGTGAAACTATTGAAGAAATCCCATCCATCTGAAATGTCGTGATTGCTGCAATTTTGTTTGAGACTGCAAGTACTGTAATGGTTGGTGATCGATATGTATAATGGTCTCTTTACCCATCAAGTAGTGTTTCCACTTCTTGATTCTTTACCCATCAAGTAGTGTTTCCACTTCTTGACACTTTGTACCAACACATACAACTCTTTTTCATATGTAGTGTTATCACAAAAGTGGACCTGATAGGCTACTTGATCAGGAAATCTCATGTAACTATTTCAAACCTAATCTTGTGACTGAGGCTTAGCCTCCTCAGCCTGAGAGGGCTCTCTCAAGGGTTAATGATATGGATAAAGATATATATGGCTAACTCTATTTAGGAAATAAACTACTAATGATAGATGTAGGTTGAAAATAACATCAACATGTATACATTGGGCCTATGGAGTCAAAGAAATTCAGTATTTCAGTGAGTATACTTAACATGGAAGTTGAGGCATATCAGACTTTTTAGTCATAAGGTACAAACACATGAAACATGTAAAACATAGTCAGTTCACTTATAAAGGAAGTCAGAGCATCTTATATATGAATTATGAGTAATATAGATGAACACCACTGCAAATGAGGTATATAAGAAATGCAGATAGAATAGGAAAACACTAAAAACCCCTTCAGAATCTCAAGTTGGTCAAGTAGAAGATCTCTGTATTAGTTGAAAACAATCAATTCGCAACAAGCTCAGTTTTTGCTAAAAATGTCCAACCCTTGACAAATTCGGCCCAATGGCCTTTAATAGACCTCTTACATCCTTAGATGATCTGCCTCTAGGCTAGATACATCGAATTTATGTCCACTGACACCTTGCATAACCATAAAACATGAAATTTATTACAAAAAGACACCTATCCTACTTGACAGTCCTATTTCAAAAAGGACTCAAACTCCTTATTACTATCTATAACTACCTTATCTATTTGAAATTACATCATTGACAAGTGCATCATCACATGGTCGAATGAGGATAATGGCATTCAGTTCTTCATGACCATTTAGCTGACCTCCACAAAAATAAGAAACAATACCCTGTTTTTTAGGCATAGGATATTTTTCCTTCTTTGAACATTCTGACTATCATTTAATATTCATTTTGTGGTCCTTGGTTGTTGAAAGTTGGATTAACATGTCCCATAACTCTTTCCTAGCCTCCAGCTGTCTAAAAACCGCTTCAAAAACTGCTCAAAAGGATGTAATGTATTGCGCTACGAAAATACAATAGTTTCGTAGCGCTTTCTGTAGCGCTGCCATTACAAGCCTTTGTCCTCCAAAAAATTGACTCTTTCATCTTGCATCATTTTAATCACCCTTCAATACATCTTTCATAGCAATTTTAGCTCTTAACTGAGCCTTTAACACCTTAAATACTGATCAAAAGAAGAAAAAAGGCAGCTGCAACAATTTCGTAGCACTTTTCTTCTTTTTAAGCCTAGAGGTGCTGCGAAATTGCTGAGTATGCATATTTTTCATAAAATTTGTCAAATGAAAACTGTGGTTGCCCAAAAACTCAAAATATAACCTGTCCTCATCATCTGCAAACCATATAAACCATAAACCAACCTCATTTTAGCTTCTTTGAGGCATTTCTTCTTCATTTACAATTGGTTGGCTTATTTGTTCTTCTATAACTGTCATTTTAATGCCTTTGCTCTATAGCTCATCATGAATTAACTCCAGCTGCTCTTGTAAATCCTTCACCTAGTCTTTAATTATTTTGTTAGTAGCTCTCAGATGGGTGTTTATTATTCTGACAAACTTAGCTTCTTTTATTGATGGAATTGTCCACTTGAAAAGTTGCTCTGTATTGTCTAAAGTTTCAGAAAAAAAATCAACTTGTCCTTCCCACACTGCCTTCATCCTTTTAAACTGTACTTTTTCGACACTTTATTTTCTAGCTCTCTTTTTCATGACATCAATTTCAATATTTCCCAACTTTAACTTTTCCTTAAGGCTATTATAATTATAAATCTTCCAGGAAATCACATACGGAAGATTTATAATTATAATGTTATGGATCACAGAAGCTTGCACTCTCATTTTCCTTAAGGCGCTGAAACTCTGTTTTCTCTATCACTTTCTCTTTTCCCCTTTTTAATTTGACGATTGTATCCTTCACTGTGGGTGATGAGAGATCAATAATCTCTTTTGGTGATTTAGCTATCTCAGTGGGTTTTTGAACTTCTTTGCTGCCTTCCATTAATTTCCTAGCATGCCTTGTTATAGGATTTCTTGCTTGAAAAATGAAACCAACATCTTCTCCCTCAAACTCTAATCTCTTTGCAGAATTAACCTTTTTCAACTTCTGATCATCTTCCCCAATAAATTTAGCCTAGACAATAGGTGTTTCCTCTATGTCAATGGCATGAAGAATATCCTCTAGATTCCCCTTTTTTACTGAACTGTCTTCTATAGCAACTGTCTTTCCTTTCAAAATCACTGTTTGGCTTCTAGTTATTCTTTTGGTCCCTTATTGGCGGACATCTTGTTCCTGTTTTGCATCTTTGACAACCTTTGATTTCTGTTTTACAGGTGGGAGAGTTGGTGTATAAAGCATTTGTATTTGCTATGGCCTTTTCTCAGTTTGATTTCTGCCTTTACTCTTTCAGGTTCTTTTGGTTTTGCAACCATAGGTTGGCTTGGTTTTGTTGGTGGTGGTGATGGAACTCTTTTAGCTTTAGGGTTTATTGCAGGAGTTAGGGTTTCCAACTCAAAACCATTAACAAACAAGAATGAGGACCAATCTCTGCCAATCTTTTGCAGTTCATCTAAAATTAATAATTTCATTAAGCCATGATGAAATAATGATGTCTCACTCCCCTAAGACTTTTCTTGCACCTTATCAGCCATATTTGCAAGAATTCTATGTAGATAAAAAGGTAAGTCAAGTGAAATATTACCAGTGAAGTTTAGAAGTAATTTGAAATGGTATGAATAAACCTTGTGATATCTGCCTTCACAGGTAAAATATTTCTAAATGTTGAGCAACAGTTTTGAATAATCATCTTTGATGCAGCTTGTTGGGATAACATTGTTGAGATCCATCTCAATGTGCTCAGGCTTCATGAACTCTTTACACTGGTCCATATTAAATTTGAACCCTTTTAACCAGGTTTCTTGACCTCTTGGAATCTCTGTAACGACAGTAATGACCTCTGGTGTGATAGACAAACTTAGAATTCCCACTTTAGTGGTTGTTCCATTGAAATTCATAGAAAATTCCTTGGATACCTGTGTGTGACGGCCATGCAATTTATCACAAAAATTTAGGCAACTTTCTCTTCTAAATTCTTCCATCACTGCTGGGTATTTAGTTATTTCCTTCATGTCTTCAGGTTCATGCCTTAAGCACTGTCTTCCTCTGTGTATTTTTCTTTCCTCTGCCATATTCTTCAGAGAACCTCTCAGTCGCGCTTGATATAAATCTATCACCCTCACTTGAATAAATGTATCAACCTCGCTTGATATGAATGTATCAGCCTCGCTTGATATGGATGTAATAAACTTTTGTAAGAACCAGCCACAAGTTTGGCTCGATACTTAGAGCTTAGACATTACGAATGAAGGGAAAAGGAATGAGAATGACTAATTAGGAAAGAATTTGAATTTCAAGTGTCCTTTCATAACTAAAAATGGTGGCTCACTCATAACCTATACTGACCATGATGACTGTAAATGTGGGTGTGTACTTCAATTTCATCATTACATGAATCAACAAGCCTCTATCTTACCCTTTCCCAACAGTTTCTGACATTTGACAACTCAACTAACAAGACAGTTACAAAACCGCGCTTTCATAGCGCCTGTAGTGTAATTTTCCTGTTTGCGGTACGAAACTATCAACGCTTTCATAGCGCAAAGTGAATTTTTTCAACGTGATGCGCTACGAAACTGCGGTTTCTTGGCTAATTAGGCAGTTTTGATACAAAAATTTTGGGAAATGAAACGAATCCTAAGAATTAACATGAAAGACCTTAAAAATGAGTTTATTTTAACACTAGGGTAGGCTCAAACTATAAAAAATTTAATACTTCCCTTGGTCAAACTCAAGAAATGACTCTTAAGACCCTATTTTGACCCATGAACCTAAGTAATCTTGTCAGAATGATGTTTTGATTTTTTTTTTTTTTTTAAGTGATAACATGTAGGATAATTAGTTACAACACCATTGAATGTTTCAGAATGAAAATTTATAGGCTTACCATGCTGCAAAAGTACTGCACCCATGGCATAATCAATAGCATCGGTTTGTATCTCAAATGATTGTCTCAAATTCGGTAATGCAAGGACCGGAGTTGAACTGATTTTGTCTTTTAAAGCTTCAAAAGCTTGTTGCTGTTTGCCTCCCCATTGGAAGCCTTTCTTCAAACTTGTCAGGCATGCATAGGAGCTGCTATGGCAGAAAAGTTAGCAATAAAATTTCTCCAATACTGAGCTGCGCCTAAGAAACTTCTTACCTCGGTTACTGCTTTGGGAGTGGGAAAACTCACAATGGATTCCACTTTATAAGGATCAATTCTAAACTTGCCTCCTCCTACAATGTGTCCCAAATAAACCAGAGAAGTCTTTCCGAATTCACACTTTGACATCTTAAGAAATAATTTCTCTTTATTCAAAACATCAAGCACGTTTTTTACATGCAAGACATGTTCTTCTCTTATTTTGCTGAAAATAAGTATATCATCTAAATACACAATCACAAAGTCATCAAGAAATGGACGCAAAAAATTATCCATAACACGCATGAAAGTCACAGGTGCATTACACAAACCAAAAGGCATAACCAACCACTCAAAGAGTCCTTGTTTGGTTTTGAATGCAGTCTTCCATATGTCAATTTCTGCAATTCTTACTCGATGATATCCACTTTGTAATTCTAACTTAGTGAAAAAATTTGCTTCTTTTAGCTGATCTAGCAAATCATCTATCCTTGGGAGTGGGTATCGATTTTTTACCGTTATATTGTTCAAAGCTCTGAAGTATACACACATGCGCCAAGTCCCATCTTTCTTCGGAATCAAGACTATGGGTGAACCGCATGGCGAAGTGCTTGGCCTTATGAGTCCCTTGTCCAACAAGTCCTTGATTTTCCTCTTTATTTCAACATTCTCCATTATCGACATGCGATACATGCCGATGTTTGGAAGACGACAATATTGTTGTAATTGAATCTCACGTTGAATCTCCCTTTTAGGAGGCAATCCTGTTGGCTCCTGAAACATATCATGATGTGCATCAACTACATCATATAAATCTGATTACAACATAAGATCAAAATCTTCAAATGACTCATGATTAACATCAACTTTAAGCTTAATCATTAGAAGAACAAAATTCTTACTTGAATTCACCAGCCTCTTTACCTGTCCAACATTTACCATTGCAATATTTGTCTTTTTGCGATGTGCTCTAACAATGTACTCCTTGCCATCTTTGAATAAATGGTATTTGTTCTCATGGCGATGGAAGATCACTTTCCTATCATACAAGTAAGGACTGCCCAACAAAACACCTATAATATCAAGCGAAACCACATCTAATTCAATTGTGTCAACAAAATGTGCAGTTATTGCAAAGCGCAATATGCACTTCTTTGAAACCCGTAAATTTGCATCCTTACAAATCCACCCAAGTGGATATGGTTTTGGATGTGGAATGGTCTCAAGATTAAGTTTCTTGACCAAGTCTTCAAAGATTAATTTTTCTTGTAACCCACTATCAAACAATGTGTCAATCTTGGTATGTTTGGATGTGACCCTCACATGAAACATGTCAATTCTCCCTTCTTCATTTGGAGCTTGTATGTGACAGTTTGAAGTACTAGTACTGGGTTTTGTTTCGATTTCTATCCCCTTCATGTTCTTCAATCCCATGGCTGTAATTTTAGTTTCATCACCTAAATCCTCTCCTAAGTCATGTTGAGTTGTAGCTGCAGTTTTCTGCTTCCCTTTTTTATTCTTATACTTGGGTCTCTTTTCAGGATGTAATTTCCAACAATTTTCCTCTTCATGGCCTTCTCTTGAACAATGTTTACAAACCACTTTCTCTCCCTCTTTCTTGATAGATGCATTCTTTTTTCCCTTAACTTTTGAGGTCTTCTCTTTGTTTTTCCCCTTAAAAGGTCTCTTCCTACTGTCATCAGTAATGTTTTTCCCTCTTGTTTCTAAATGTGTGGCTTGAACACAAACCTTATCTAAGCTTGTAGGGGTAAACATGAGAATAGTATGTCTTAGGTAGCTATGTAAGCCTCCTATGTACTTGAGAAAATTATATTGGCTCTGCAAATCTACCCCTAATAAGAGAGCTCTTCTTCTAAATTCTTGGGTGTAGTCTTGTACATTTTGTCCTTTCAATTGTCTAAAATTTTTCCAGTTCATTATGGCTTTCTGCATGAGAGCTAATGGATAAAAATTTTGTTTTATTGCAGTAATGAAATCAGTCCATGATAGGATAATATTACCATGCTTCTTGATCTCCTCCTTTTTCTTGGCTTCCCACCAAATAAGAGTTGCACCTTCCATTCTCAATGAAGCTAGTTGGATTTTGGTATCATCATCATGAAGGTTCTAAATTCTTAAATAAACCTCCAATTGCCTAATCCAATTGTTGGGTCTCAATCTACTCCTAAACTGAGCTTCATTTAATTGTCAACCAGGATTTGTAAAATGCTGAAGTAAAGTGTACCATATGTACCTAGGTGCTTGTTTCCTAATGCGTTGTATGTGGTTTTGTGATGTTTTTGGTCTTTTGTGATGATTTGTGATGTTTTTGGTCTTTTGGTGTTTTATGTTCACAATGAAACTGCCTAGAAAACTAATGGAAAGAAGTTGGTGGTCAAAACAGAGTTAAATCTAATGTATGGAATGGCAAATGCAATTAGAAATACTGAAGCAAAATCTGAACTATGACTAAATAGAAACAAAAGCTTGATAATGACTTCTTAGGCAAATGACACAAACCAAACTTGAGAAATGATCACTAAATATGCAAGTTCTCTAACTAGACAGTTAAACACTAATTTTATCATGGTGCAACATTCTGTTCTAAGCTCATCTATTCCATGACTAATTCCTAGTTCTATTCTGCAATTTAATTGGATGTCTCGGAACCTATACTCAAAGAGTTATTGGTTTCTTGTTCAAAGTAGTTCTTTTGAGGAAGAGCTCTGTTCATAAAATGATGAGGAGATTGCAGAGAGATTTCAGACCTTATAGTGATGTTATCTTCTGTTCCTATGTTTATGGATCACTTGTAGTTTTCAAAACAAAAAGATATTTGTGAATAATGAAGGCTGTCTTGTGAATCCTAACAACTAAAATAATCTATTGTGCAAAGAATGACAGTGTGACTATGAGATGTAAGTGCAATGAGTTAACTTAAGAATGGATCTAAGATGCTTCTAAACTAGAACAATGTTGAACGATAAGTCATCATCAAACTTGAAACAAAGTAACTGAACATGAATTAAATGCAAATGAAACTTCGGAGCATTCTAACTAACATGCATTATTCTATGAAGTTACACAATCTGTTTGTTCATCATTAGTGATATTTTGGAAGAGTTCCTTCTTGTGGAAGAGGTAGAACAATTCTGACTGTGGACTTGTATGCAATTGAAAGCAAATGGACTGAAAGAAAATGAAAAACTAAGTTATCACACCCATACCCTACTCGTCATTATGATGTCTTGGGCAAGCGTTTAAGAGCAAGATCAGAGATGATACTTAGTACAAACAAACAACTAAATCTTTCATTATCACGGTCATGTCTTGAACTTCTTAAGGATGTATTGGAAGAATTTCTTCTTGTGGAAGAGTGATTAGAACAACTGTAACTTTGATAGTGAATAGCAAAAACTACAACTAATTCCTACAATACTATAGCTATTCATCATTCATTGTTATGATCTGTTGGAAGAATGTCTTCTTGTGGAAGAACTGGAATGAATATAACTACAGTATCTAGTTAAAAACAAATACAAATTCAACTCCTATCCTACAATACCATAGTCATTAATCATTCATCATTTTGGTCTGTTGGAAGAGTGTCTTCTTGTGGAAGAGCTGGAACGGATTATGACTACAGTAGCTAGTTAAAACAAATAAAAATTTAACTCCTATCCTACAATACCATAGTCATTAATCATTCATCATTTTGGTCTGTTGGAAGAGTGTCTTCTTGTGGAAGAACTGGAACGAATACGACTACAGTAGATAAAACAAAACAACTACCAATTCAAATGCAAAACGTAAAGGCAGCTAGGAAAAACTTATCTAGTTTACGCAAAAGAAATCCGTGCAAGAGGCAGGGGCCCTCTACCACTTGACGGCATTCAACTTCAAATCAAATCACGCCTTCAAAATAACTTTGTCTGCTCCATTAACAATGCAATAGTTCAAACATGACACTCTGTGTCTTCAAAGACGTAACACAGAGTTTACACAAAATCTAGCAGCAAATCTAACACAAAATCTCTAACTAAGCTCTCGGCCTACTCAAGAGTTTATAAAGTAAATGCAAGTAACAATAATTACAACAATTTAGGAATAATGTCTTTCCTTATCCGAATCATCTTAGGAGTCTTTGAGGTGGCTACGTGAAGAAGAAAAGACACCTGGACTGAGACAGTCCTAGTAGGAGTCTTCCTTTACAAATGTGTTCCCACGTGCATAACCGTACCCAGAATTCATTTCCTCTTCCATGATGAGCAACAAACCATGTAGGCACGACGTGGATCATGCCCATATGCGTTTTTCCTCAAGAGGCCACCTGGAACATACTCAAACATGAAGGTAGCTACAGAATCGCCGGTTAGCTACGGAATGTCTGCATTCTGCAGCTAGTTCCGGTCAAAATGCTTAACAATGGCAACAATCACAAAATTCAACAAGTCGGTCATGTAAACCATTCTAGAAGTAATTTTAACTATTTTTATTGATCAATTGGGTTTAAAATAGAAATGGACAAGGGAGAATGAGGTAAAATGAGGTGAAGGAAAGCACAAATTTGAGGCTCAACATACCCCCACTGCTGTCTCTTTGCATGTCCTCATGCAAATCATCCTATGAATTCAGAAGCTTCTGCAAGGACATCTAATCCCCTTCTTCTCCTTTGTCTGAAAGCCAGAGGCCTTCTGGGTTTCCTGATCACAAGTTTGAATCTGAGGTTTGTGAGTGCTCTGATTAGCTTTTTGTTCCTTGTCTTCATCTTCTCATTGGTCCTCTCCACTTTGTCTATATGCAGGGATAAGGTTGAGTTCATATCAGTTTTGAGCTTGATTTGATCTTTGAGAATTTCATTCTCATTTTTGATGTGTCTATTCAACAATTCCAACTCATACCTATCCCTTCTTAATATATCAATTTCAGACTAAAGTTTCCACATAATCATAAATTTCCTGTTGAGCAGGATCAATTTCAGGGGTGCCTTCATAAAAATCTTCTTCATCATCCTCTTCAATGGGTGTTTCTTCATCTTCAATATTGATTACCCCTGTTTGTTTGATTGGTGTTTTCTTCAGTTTTCCTTTTAATCTGTGGCTTCTCCGAAGCTGAGAGGATCCCTCTCCTTTCTCTGTGACAGATTCCTTGATTATCTTTTCTTCCTTAAGTTGCCTCTTGATTCGAGTCAACTTCTCCAAAATGACTTCCTCACTGCTTTCTTGAAATGGTTTGTCAATTTTACCTTTTGAAGTCCTCCATTTCCTACTTCTCTTTGTGGGTTGTGGTTCAGGTGATAGTTCTTTTGCTTCTTCAAAATGATTTCTTATTAAGAAATCATCCCATGTATCATTTGTTTTAGATAGATGATGCTCAATCAAAATTTTGACCAACCCATGATGATACAGGGTTGTCTCTAAAAACTGAACTCTTCTCTGAACATAGGAAGCCATTTTCTTCAGACTTTGATGCAAGAAATATGGTAGATTTAAATCTTCTCCCAGAAAATGCATCATTAGTCTGATGTGGTAGACATAAAATGTCCCATATCTACCCTCACATGTAACAAATTTTTGTAAAAGGAGTAGTATGTTTCTCCATTTGCTTTTCAATGCAGTACTGGGAATTCCTTTCTTGAACACACTAACATCCATATTTGGTGATTTTAAAATTTGTTTCCAGGAGTCATTATGGAATTCTCTATTTTTAAACCATCTTTCTCCAGTTCTGGACAATCCTGTAGCCTTTGCAATAAAAACTTCAGTGACAGTAAACTTGACATCCCCTATTTCAACTTCGGTTCCTTGGAATGATCTGGCAAATGTTTTAGTGACTTCCTTATGGAAGCCATTAAAATTTTCCAAAAATTGAAGCCATCCTATTTGTTGTAACATTTCCTTGCATTGTGGGTAACCTTCTAAATATTTTGATCCCATAGGCTCAGTCCTTACGATGAAACCCATGATTTTCAATATCAAATTAACACTCTTCTACCCACAAAACAATGACTTTAACTTTCGGATTAAAATGGCTTCAAGCTCTAAATGAAAATGGCTTCAATTCTTAGAATGACATACCTCTGTTTTATAGTGGCAACAACTTCAAAACCTTTGGCTGATATGCTTCTGTTTTTTCATGAAAGCAATCTCAAATTTCGAACTGATATGTATCTGATAGGCAGTGAGAGATGGCTTCAGATTTCTTTTTGTGCAATACCTCTGGCTCTTAGTAGCAAATGGTTTCAGTTTTAATACTGCAATACCTCTGTCTTTGGTAACAGAAAAACTTCAAACTCAATCACTGAAAAACACCTCTGTCTCTAGTAGCAAATGGTATGCTTCAAATTCAACACTACAACATCTCTGTCTCTGGTAACAACAGACTTCAAACTCAACCTTTGTCTCTGGTAACAAATGGTTTTCAAACTCAATCACTACCACACCTCTGTTTTTGGTAGCAAAAGACTTCAATTTTAGCACCTTTGTCTTTTGGTAACAACATACTTTAAACTCTACACGGCCACAATTCTGTGTTGACAGTGAAAATGCTCCAAACTTCGTCCACAGTGATATGTTATCTGTCCACGGGATCAAGTGGCTTTGAGTCCTCACACTGTTATACTTCCAAATTTACCACTTCTGCTCTGCTCTGCGTTTACAATGCTCAATGCTGTTCAAACTGATATCCTTTAGCTCTGCTCCTGGTGATAATAATATCTCTGTCTTCAGAATGGAATACCGGCTACGGAATGAAGTTATGGCAAATGGTCACGGAATAGAGTAGTGGAGTGAGGTGGAGGGCTTGTATTAATGATTGAGGAGACGGCAGAGGATTTTACGACGGCAGAGGGAATCATCATCATTAAATGCTTTGGTTAAGAGACGTGGAAAATTCAAATGCTTTGGCCATTTCACTGCTTAAATGCTATCGGATATGAATTTTGAAATGGAAGATTTTAATACAAAGTCTGTAGAGGGTTTGTTGGTGTTTTATCAATAAAAAAATTAAAACAACCTTTCGAATAATCCACAACTAAACTATGCTAAAATTTTATGAAATGCCATCGTAATTTAAATTTGTTACCTCTGCCCTTTATTTGATGTTTTTGTAGCCTTTGTCTTCTCTGCTCATCTTTGGAGGAATCTTTCACAATTTTCTTGATGTTTTTGATTCATGAATTCACTGGATCACTTTGTTGTAATTCTGATGTCTGCTGGTTGATGCCTTTAGGGTTTATGGGCTGCCCGAAAAAGTATCCCGAGTGAAAAGGGGTGATCGGTACAGAATGTCCTTGGTGCCCAGTGTTCCTGTAGAACACCTTAATCATGAAAATGGAATGTTTTTGGAGTATGGGTGAAATGTTATGTGGTATGCATGAAAATGGATGATGGATTATGATATGTATGAAGTGGATAAGTGGAATGGAATGGATTCAGTCCATTAAATGGAATGAAGGAACATAAGGGTTGTATTGCAATTCATGACATATTTTATTCACTTACAGCATGATATCAAATTTTGTGTTTTGACATGAAAATGAAATGGATGGAAGATGGAATGAAATGAATGAAATGTGGAATGGAGTCAGATGAAATGAATGATGGATGGAATGGAGTATGAATGGATAAGTGAATGGAGTGAGATGAAATGAATCATAAGCACTATGGAACTGAACTTATGATTTTTATACCAGCTGCTTAAAACAAAAATGGGAAAAGTTAGAGTGTCAGAGAGACTCTGATTTTCACCCTATCTTTTCTGTATAAACATGCCAATCAATGATTGGTTTTCATGCTTATACCTTTATTTTTATTTTTATTTTTCTTGTTTTTTTATTTTTTTTTTTTTTTTCAAAAGAGAAAATGCTTCAGAAAATTTAATCAAGTTGATGAAGAAGAGAGACTCTTCTTCATTAACTTCACATCACTATCTTCTTGGAACTTCTTGACAAACTCTTCTCTTGAGAGTGGCTTGTGGTATAGCTTCAGTCTATGACCATTCACAAGAAAAGTGACCTCTTCTTCATCTATAGTTCTGATTTTTACTGCCCCATTATCAAAAATTCGAACAATTTCATATGGCCAAAGCCAATGTGTCTGAAATTTCCCTTGAAAATCCTTGAATTTTGAATCAAACAAGAGAGCCCAGTCACCCTCTTTGAATTTCTTCTCCTTGATGTACTTGTCATGCCATCTAGCCCTTTTTTGTTGGACTAGACTTGTTTTCTGAACTGCATCTTGTCTGATCTCATCCAACTCATTAATTTGCTCCAGTCTATGCTTTTGTGCCTCCGTTAGATCAAGTCCTAGTTGAACTGCCATCTTGAATGTTTGAATTTGGAACTCTATAGGAAACAAAACTTGCTTCCCATAAACAAGCTCATAAGGAGTATGGCCTGTTGTGTTTCTCCATGTAGTTCTATAGGCCCACAAGGCTTCAGGAAGCCTATCTACCCAATCTCTTCTATGTAGATGAACAGTCTTTGATAGGATTCCTTCAATGACTTTATTAGTGGATTCCACTTGACCATTTGCTTGTGGATGATAAGGAGTAGATGTTCTATGTCTGATTTTGTACTTCTCCATCATTTTCTCCACTAGCCTTGATGTAAATTGAGCTCCTTGATCTGTAACAATTTCCCTTGGGACACCAAAACGAGTAAAAATATCCTAAAAAAGAAAAGTAACTACAGATGATTCATTAGCAACAAGTAATGGTTTAGCTTCTACCCACTTAGTAACATAATCAGTGCAAACTAATATGTATTTCTTTTGTCTTGATGGAGGACTAATAGGTCCTACAAAATCCAAAGCCCATTTTTCAAAAGGTTCAATGTGTACCTGAGGTTGTAATGGCATCTCACCTGAAGGAGAAGGTTTCCCTGCCCTTTGGCAACTGTCACACCTTTTTACATACTCCCTTGCATCTTTAAACAAAGATGGCCAATAATATCCTAAATTAAGGATCTTATAGGCTGTCCTCCTATCTGCAAAGTGTCCGCCACAAGGTTCATCATGACATGCCTTGAGAATTTCAGGCATCTCATCTTCACGAACACACCTTCTAATAATCAAATCTGGACTTGTCTTGTACAACTCATTAGCGACCCATGAATATCTTGCACTATCATTAATGATTTTTCTTTTATCCCTTGCATTCATAATTGGAGGAAATTTTCTTGAAACTAAATAATTGGCAATATCAGCAAACCATGGAGTTTGAGTAGAGATTGCAAAAAGATATTCATCAGGAAATTGATCTTCAACCGGAGTGTCATCTTTGATATTTTGAATTCTAGACAGGAAGTCAGCCACTGTGTTTTGTTTTCCAGGCCTATCTAGAATAGTAATGTTGAATTCTTGCAATAATAACAACCATCTTATAACTCTACCATTAGTGATTGATTTATTCATTAAATATCTAATGGCAGAATGATCAGTGTGAATAAAAGTTTCATAGCCTGTTATATAGTGTCTAAATTTGTTAATGGCATGAACAACATCTAAAAACTCTTTTTCAGTTACAGTATAGTTTAACTCTGCAGGAGTCAAATTTTTACTGATATAATAGATGGCATAGGGAATTAAATCTTTCTGTCCCAATACTGCTCCCAGAGCTGTATCGGAAGCATGTGTTGAGATATGAAAAGGTAACTTCCAGTTAGGTCCCCTTAATATAGGTGCTTCAGAAATTTTGGTTTTCAGGGTTTCAAAAGCTAACTGGCAATCAGAAGTCCATTTAAATTCACAATCTTTGGTGAGTAATTTGAAGAGAGGAGATGCTATTTTGGTGAAGTTTTCTATAAATCTCCGATAATACCCTGTAAATCCTAGAAAACTTCTAACATCTCTTTGACAATTTGGAATGGATAGGTTAGAAATAACTTCAACTTTCGCCTCATCAACTCTAATCCCATCCCCTGAAATGTGGTGCCCTAAAACAATACCTTCAGTGAACATCATAAAACATTTTTCATGACTAAGAGAAAGGTTTGCTTCTTGACATCTTTTTAAGACCTTTTCAAAGTTTTCTAAAGCCTCTTCAAATGTATCCCCATAAACTGTAAAATCATCCATGTACACCTCTACACAGTCATGTATTAGATCAGAAAAAATTCCTAATACTGCCCTTTGGAATGTTGCAAGTGCATTGCACAATCCAAATGGCAATACTCGGTAGGCATAGGTACCCCAAGGACAAGTAAATGTGGTTTTATCTTGGTCTTCAAGTGCTACTTGGATTTGATTGTAACCACTAAATCCATCCAGGAATGAAAAGTACTTTTTACCTTCTAATGTATCTAATACTTGATCTATGAAAGGTAAGGGAAAATGGTCTTTAAGAGTAGCTTTATTCAGTTCTCGGTAGTCAACACACACCCTCCATTTTCCATTTTTCTTAGGCACAATCACTAAAGGAGAAACCCATTGACTATCTGAAATAGGATAGATGAAGTTAACATTTAACAATTTTTGTAATTCTTCCTTGACAATTTCCCTAAGATTTGGATTCATCCGTCTTTGAGGCTGTCTGATTGGTTTGCAATTTGCCTCTATATAGATGTGATGAGTACAAGTCTTGGGACTTATCCCTTTCATGTCGGTGTATTCCCATGCATATGCAGAAGAATGTCTCTGTAATACTTTGACTAACTCTTCTTGTTGAGATTTTTCTAGGTTTTTGTTTATGTTCAAGGTTTTGCCTGGAAAAATTTCACTTGTGGAGCTGCCAAATTTGTCCATAGAATGAAGAGACATCTGCCTAGATGAAAAGAACTCAATATTGGATCCCTCTTGAAATGATTCTTGTTTGTGTTCTGGAGAAGATTCAAAGTTTTCTAGAGTATTCAGAATTTGATTATCTTCACTAATTTCTGAGATTGTGAAGAGTGGTTGTAAATATTCTTCATCCTCTATCCATTGAGTGTCATCTAGATCTGTAATTGTCCTAGCTAGAGGATATAAAGTGAATTTATTTGTTGAACTACCATCAGAAATATACATATCACCGGACCTACAACTAATAAAAGCATCAGCTGTAGCCAACCAAGGTCTTCCTAGTATAACAGGATGGCCTCCTAGATTATTCTTGGGTGTTAGGATCATAAAATCCACAGGGTACTCCCAAGAGTCTAGGGACATTGGAATGTCTTCTATTACCCCATCTGGTCTGATCACAGATCTATCTGCTAATTGTAATAGTGTGGGTGTAAAGAGAAGATTAGGAAGTTTCAGTTTGTCCATGATCTGTCTACTCATGATATTTATTGCTGCCCCTAAGTCAATGAGTGTGTTTTGAATTTCAATTCCATTGATGTGAATTTTGACAACTGGATTTCCTGGGTCAAGGTACTTTGGAATAGTAATCTTACCCATCATAATATCTGCTATTTGTTCTACCAGTTGAATTTTCTTGGTTTCTCTTATTCTTTTTCTTGTTGTCTTCATACTCAACTCCTTTATTGTTTTGGCTAAAATTGGGATTTCCTTGATGGCTTGCAATAATGGAATTTTAATGCAAATATTTCTCAATTCATCTAAGAAATCATAATTAGGCACCATGATCTGTTTTTCTACACCTCTATCAATTTTTAATCTTTCCGGGAAGGGAGGTATAGAAGTAGATGTGGATGGTAGCTCTAATACAGGAGTTGGATTTATTGGATCTTTTTGTTTTAGTTTTTCAATGTTTTGGTCTTGAAAGGATGTGTCTTCCTCAAGACTTTTATTAACCCGTAGGGAGTCTTCCTCAGAATTATCTTGTTCTTGTATGATCACAGAAGGTTTCCTCTTCTCAAGTATCCTTCGAGACCTAAGTTGAACATCACTAAGGTCTAGAGGAGTAATTAAATAAGTTGGAAATTGTTGTCCTTCTATCATGTATGTATTCTGAGGGTTCTTATTATTGGGGTTTGGTATGGGATGAGCTGGCAATTGATTGGATTTTTGAGGGAATGGTAATGGAAGTGGTTGATTTTGATGTGGTTGGTTCTGATGATGTTGTTGAGGATTTTGTTGAAAATTTTGTTGAAGATTTTGAGGAAAATTTTGTTGGGGATTTTGAGGATAAAAATGTGGATATGGTGGATAGGATGGTGGATACTGATAATATGGAGAGTATCTTCCATAGGGACCTTGTGATCCTTGTGCCCAAGCTGGAGATTGATTTTGAAATTGGGGCCAAGGTTGCTGCCAAGAATTCCAAGGTGGAGGTTGATTATACATTTGATCATGGAATCCTTGTGTCTGAGATCCCTGCCAAGGTCTTCTAGATACAAAGTTAAGAGATTCTGTGGAATCTGTAGGAGTTTCTTCTTGAAAAACAGCCTTGAGACCAGGAAGAGAAGGACAATTCTTGGTCTCATGTTTCTCGGAACAAATAACACAGGTTTCTACAACTTTTACATCCAAAGGGCACTCTCTCAAGGCATGTTTCTTCCTACATTTGGGAAAAAAGATTGCCAAGGCATCAGATTCAGCCTTTTGCTTGTTTTGTATCTTGAGGGTGTCTATTTGTTCACTAAGACTCCCTAAGATGTCAGATTTAAAATCATCAAGCATGTGTCCTATTTCTAATCTACTTACTGTCCCAGAAGCAGATTTACTTGCCCTTGCAAGAGCAGGATCTCTTGGACCTTTGACAGTTTTGGATTTCCCTCTGGAAAGGTTGATACATAACTGAGATATTTCAGGTAATGTGAGTTGTGATATATCCCCTTTTCCCATCATGTTAAGGATATCCAACCATTCATCCCTAATGGTTTTCAACAAAAGAGCTTTTAAAGTGTCTTGATCTAGGTTTTCCATTTGTGCCCTTTTTATGTTGTATTTAAATCTTTCCAACAAATATTCTAAGTTTTCATCTTCTTTTTGTAACATCTTGAACACTTCTTCCTTATGATTAACCGACATACAATAATCCAAGTATCTCTCTAGAAATGCTTGTTTCATGTCTTCCCATGTTCTAATGGAACTACTGTTTAAACTCATAAACCACTTCAATGCTGCTCCTTTTAGAGTTGAAGGAAACAATTTCAATTTTTGATCATCTTGAAGATAGTCATAGGTCCTACACAGCACTTCAAATTCGAATAAGAAAGTTTCAGGATCCTCAGTTTTAAGTCCATAGAAGTTCGGAAGGACAGAAGGTGAAATGTTTTTCATGATTGTATTGGTTTCTCCATCAAGTATAGGGAACCCAAAAGAGCTTCCTATTCTACCTCTTCCTCCATCTGCACCTCTACCTCCTCTTCCTCCTTCTCCTCTACCTCTTCCTCTACCTCCTCCAAATGTGTTTTCTCCATTAACAACTCCTCCTCCTCCTTCTTCTGCCATGGTTGACTCTCCTGTGGAAGTAGAAAGGTTTGTATCCTCAACAAATGTTTTTAGATCCTCTTCTATGGCAGGTTCAGTGGATGAAGTGGAAGGTTTCTCTAATGGAATAGGTGACCTTAGATCTTCTAGAAGTCCAGGATCAGTAAAGGATGGAAGATGGGTTTGAGTTGAAGGTGTACTAGTTCTGGATCTGGATGAAACAAGTGGTTTTCTAGATGTCAAACTTCTGCCTCTGTTGCTTATAAATCTTCCTCTTGAATCTCTCTCCCTACGCATAAAATTGTTTTTGGATGCTAAGAAACAAAGGTTACCTAGTTTTCACTTCCCCGGCAACGGCGCCAAAATGTTGGGTCTCAATCTAGTCTCCTAAACTGAGCTTCATTTAATTGTCAACCAGGATTTGTAAAATGCTGAAGTAAAGTGTACCATATGTACCTAGGTGCTTGTTTCCTAATGCGTTGTATGTGGTTTTGTGATGTTTTTGGTCTTTTGTGATGATTTGTGATGTTTTTGGTCTTTTGGTGTTTTATGTTCACAATGAAACTGCCTAGAAAACTAATGGAAAGAAGTTGGTGGTCAAAACAGAGTTAAATCTAATGTATGGAATGGCAAATGCAATTAGAAATACTGAAGCAAAATCTGAACTATGACTAAATAGAAACAAAAGCTTGATAATGACTTCTTAGGCAAATGACACAAACCAAACTTGAGAAATGATCACTAAATATGCAAGTTCTCTAACTAGACAGTTAAACACTAATTTTATCATGGTGCAACATTCTGTTCTAAGCTCATCTATTCCATGACTAATTCCTAGTTCTATTCTGCAATTTAATTGGATGTCTCGGAACCTATACTCAAAGAGTTATTGGTTTCTTGTTCAAAGTAGTTCTTTTGAGGAAGAGCTCTGTTCATAAAATGATGAGGAGATTGCAGAGAGATTTCAGACCTTATAGTGATGTTATCTTCTGTTCCTATGTTTATGGATCACTTGTAGTTTTCAAAACAAAAAGATATTTGTGAATAATGAAGGCTGTCTTGTGAATCCTAACAACTAAAATAATCTATTGTGCAAAGAATGACAGTGTGACTATGAGATGTAAGTGCAATGAGTTAACTTAAGAATGGATCTAAGATGCTTCTAAACTAGAACAATGTTGAACGATAAGTCATCATCAAACTTGAAACAAAGTAACTGAACATGAATTAAATGCAAATGAAACTTCGGAGCATTCTAACTAACATGCATTATTCTATGAAGTTACACAATCTGTTTGTTCATCATTAGTGATATTTTGGAAGAGTTCCTTCTTGTGGAAGAGGTAGAACAATTCTGACTGTGGACTTGTATGCAATTGAAAGCAAATGGACTGAAAGAAAATGAAAAACTAAGTTATCACACCCATACCCTACTCGTCATTATGATGTCTTGGGCAAGCGTTTAAGAGCAAGATCAGAGATGATACTTAGTACAAACAAACAACTAAATCTTTCATTATCACGGTCATGTCTTGAACTTCTTAAGGATGTATTGGAAGAATTTCTTCTTGTGGAAGAGTGATTAGAACAACTGTAACTTTGATAGTGAATAGCAAAAACTACAACTAATTCCTACAATACTATAGCTATTCATCATTCATTGTTATGATCTGTTGGAAGAATGTCTTCTTGTGGAAGAACTGGAATGAATATAACTACAGTATCTAGTTAAAAACAAATACAAATTCAACTCCTATCCTACAATACCATAGTCATTAATCATTCATCATTTTGGTCTGTTGGAAGAGTGTCTTCTTGTGGAAGAGCTGGAACGGATTATGACTACAGTAGCTAGTTAAAACAAATAAAAATTTAACTCCTATCCTACAATACCATAGTCATTAATCATTCATCATTTTGGTCTGTTGGAAGAGTGTCTTCTTGTGGAAGAACTGGAACGAATACGACTACAGTAGATAAAACAAAACAACTACCAATTCAAATGCAAAACGTAAAGGCAGCTAGGAAAAACTTATCTAGTTTACGCAAAAGAAATCCGTGCAAGAGGCAGGGGCCCTCTACCACTTGACGGCATTCAACTTCAAATCAAATCACGCCTTCAAAATAACTTTGTCTGCTCCATTAACAATGCAATAGTTCAAACATGACACTCTGTGTCTTCAAAGACGTAACACAGAGTTTACACAAAATCTAGCAGCAAATCTAACACAAAATCTCTAACTAAGCTCTCGGCCTACTCAAGAGTTTATAAAGTAAATGCAAGTAACAATAATTACAACAATTTAGGAATAATGTCTTTCCTTATCCGAATCATCTTAGGAGTCTTTGAGGTGGCTACGTGAAGAAGAAAAGACACCTGGACTGAGACAGTCCTAGTAGGAGTCTTCCTTTACAAATGTGTTCCCACGTGCATAACCGTACCCAGAATTCATTTCCTCTTCCATGATGAGCAACAAACCATGTAGGCACGACGTGGATCATGCCCATATGCGTTTTTCCTCAAGAGGCCACCTGGAACATACTCAAACATGAAGGTAGCTAC
Organism: Pinus albicaulis; assembly: GCA_034641835.2. Lineage (NCBI taxonomy): Eukaryota > Viridiplantae > Streptophyta > Pinopsida > Pinales > Pinaceae > Pinus > Pinus albicaulis. The sequence goes on along the minus strand of CM076573.1, from coordinate 913,799,815 downwards.
AGAATCGCCGGTTAGCTACGGAATGTCTGCATTCTGCAGCTAGTTCCGGTCAAAATGCTTAACAATGGCAACAATCACAAAATTCAACAAGTCGGTCATGTAAACCATTCTAGAAGTAATTTTAACTATTTTTATTGATCAATTGGGTTTAAAATAGAAATGGACAAGGGAGAATGAGGTAAAATGAGGTGAAGGAAAGCACAAATTTGAGGCTCAACATACCCCCACTGCTGTCTCTTTGCATGTCCTCATGCAAATCATCCTATGAATTCAGAAGCTTCTGCAAGGACATCTAATCCCCTTCTTCTCCTTTGTCTGAAAGCCAGAGGCCTTCTGGGTTTCCTGATCACAAGTTTGAATCTGAGGTTTGTGAGTGCTCTGATTAGCTTTTTGTTCCTTGTCTTCATCTTCTCATTGGTCCTCTCCACTTTGTCTATATGCAGGGATAAGGTTGAGTTCATATCAGTTTTGAGCTTGATTTGATCTTTGAGAATTTCATTCTCATTTTTGATGTGTCTATTCAACAATTCCAACTCATACCTATCCCTTCTTAATATATCAATTTCAGACTAAAGTTTCCACATAATCATAAATTTCCTGTTGAGCAGGATCAATTTCAGGGGTGCCTTCATAAAAATCTTCTTCATCATCCTCTTCAATGGGTGTTTCTTCATCTTCAATATTGATTACCCCTGTTTGTTTGATTGGTGTTTTCTTCAGTTTTCCTTTTAATCTGTGGCTTCTCCGAAGCTGAGAGGATCCCTCTCCTTTCTCTGTGACAGATTCCTTGATTATCTTTTCTTCCTTAAGTTGCCTCTTGATTCGAGTCAACTTCTCCAAAATGACTTCCTCACTGCTTTCTTGAAATGGTTTGTCAATTTTACCTTTTGAAGTCCTCCATTTCCTACTTCTCTTTGTGGGTTGTGGTTCAGGTGATAGTTCTTTTGCTTCTTCAAAATGATTTCTTATTAAGAAATCATCCCATGTATCATTTGTTTTAGATAGATGATGCTCAATCAAAATTTTGACCAACCCATGATGATACAGGGTTGTCTCTAAAAACTGAACTCTTCTCTGAACATAGGAAGCCATTTTCTTCAGACTTTGATGCAAGAAATATGGTAGATTTAAATCTTCTCCCAGAAAATGCATCATTAGTCTGATGTGGTAGACATAAAATGTCCCATATCTACCCTCACATGTAACAAATTTTTGTAAAAGGAGTAGTATGTTTCTCCATTTGCTTTTCAATGCAGTACTGGGAATTCCTTTCTTGAACACACTAACATCCATATTTGGTGATTTTAAAATTTGTTTCCAGGAGTCATTATGGAATTCTCTATTTTTAAACCATCTTTCTCCAGTTCTGGACAATCCTGTAGCCTTTGCAATAAAAACTTCAGTGACAGTAAACTTGACATCCCCTATTTCAACTTCGGTTCCTTGGAATGATCTGGCAAATGTTTTAGTGACTTCCTTATGGAAGCCATTAAAATTTTCCAAAAATTGAAGCCATCCTATTTGTTGTAACATTTCCTTGCATTGTGGGTAACCTTCTAAATATTTTGATCCCATAGGCTCAGTCCTTACGATGAAACCCATGATTTTCAATATCAAATTAACACTCTTCTACCCACAAAACAATGACTTTAACTTTCGGATTAAAATGGCTTCAAGCTCTAAATGAAAATGGCTTCAATTCTTAGAATGACATACCTCTGTTTTATAGTGGCAACAACTTCAAAACCTTTGGCTGATATGCTTCTGTTTTTTCATGAAAGCAATCTCAAATTTCGAACTGATATGTATCTGATAGGCAGTGAGAGATGGCTTCAGATTTCTTTTTGTGCAATACCTCTGGCTCTTAGTAGCAAATGGTTTCAGTTTTAATACTGCAATACCTCTGTCTTTGGTAACAGAAAAACTTCAAACTCAATCACTGAAAAACACCTCTGTCTCTAGTAGCAAATGGTATGCTTCAAATTCAACACTACAACATCTCTGTCTCTGGTAACAACAGACTTCAAACTCAACCTTTGTCTCTGGTAACAAATGGTTTTCAAACTCAATCACTACCACACCTCTGTTTTTGGTAGCAAAAGACTTCAATTTTAGCACCTTTGTCTTTTGGTAACAACATACTTTAAACTCTACACGGCCACAATTCTGTGTTGACAGTGAAAATGCTCCAAACTTCGTCCACAGTGATATGTTATCTGTCCACGGGATCAAGTGGCTTTGAGTCCTCACACTGTTATACTTCCAAATTTACCACTTCTGCTCTGCTCTGCGTTTACAATGCTCAATGCTGTTCAAACTGATATCCTTTAGCTCTGCTCCTGGTGATAATAATATCTCTGTCTTCAGAATGGAATACCGGCTACGGAATGAAGTTATGGCAAATGGTCACGGAATAGAGTAGTGGAGTGAGGTGGAGGGCTTGTATTAATGATTGAGGAGACGGCAGAGGATTTTACGACGGCAGAGGGAATCATCATCATTAAATGCTTTGGTTAAGAGACGTGGAAAATTCAAATGCTTTGGCCATTTCACTGCTTAAATGCTATCGGATATGAATTTTGAAATGGAAGATTTTAATACAAAGTCTGTAGAGGGTTTGTTGGTGTTTTATCAATAAAAAAATTAAAACAACCTTTCGAATAATCCACAACTAAACTATGCTAAAATTTTATGAAATGCCATCGTAATTTAAATTTGTTACCTCTGCCCTTTATTTGATGTTTTTGTAGCCTTTGTCTTCTCTGCTCATCTTTGGAGGAATCTTTCACAATTTTCTTGATGTTTTTGATTCATGAATTCACTGGATCACTTTGTTGTAATTCTGATGTCTGCTGGTTGATGCCTTTAGGGTTTATAGCTGCGGAAAGACTGTCGGGCTGCAGAAAGGCTGATCAGCTGCAGAATGTCCACTGAGCTGCAGAATGTTCCTGTAGAACACTTTAATCATGAAAATGGAATGTTTTTGGAGTATGGATGAAATGTTATGTGGTATGAATGAAAATGGATGATGAATTATGATATGTATGAAGTGGTTAATGGAATGGAATGGATTCAGTTCATGAAATGGAATGAAGGAACATAAGGGCTGTACTGCAATTCATGACATCTTTTTTTTTACTTACAGCAAGATATCAAATTTTGTGTTTTGACATGAAAATGAAATGAATGGAAGATGGAGTGAAATGAATGAGATGTGGAATGGAGTGAAATATGAATGATGGATGAGATGGAGTATGGATGAATAAATGAATGGAGTGAGATGAAGTGAATCATAAGTACTATGGAACTGTACTTATGATTTTTATAACAGCTGCTTATAAAAACAAAAAACAAAAAAAAATGGGAAAAGTTAGAGTGTCAGAGAGACTCTGATTTTCACCCTATCTTTTCTGTATAAACATGCCAATCAATGATTGGTTTTCATGTTTATACCTTTATTTATTTTTTTATTTTTTTTTTATTTTTTTTCAAAAGAGAAATGCTTTAGAAAATTTAATCAAGTTGATGAAGAAGAGAGACTCTTCTTCATTAACTTCACATCATTGTCTTCTTGGAACTTCTTGACAAACTCTTCTCTTGAGAGTGGCTTGTGGTATAGCTTCAGTCTATGACCATTCACAAGAAAAGTGACCTCTTCTTCATCTATAGTTCTGATTTTCACTGCCCCATTATCAAAAATTCGAACAATTTCATATGGCCCAAGCCAATGTGTCTGAAATTTCCCTTGAAAATCCTTGAATTTTGAATCAAACAAGAGAGCCCAGTCACCCTCTTTAAATTTCTTCTCCTTGATGTACTTGTCATGCCATCTAGCCCTTTGTTGTTGGACTAGACTTGTTTTCTGAACTGCATCTTGTCCGATCTCATCCAATTCATTAATTTGCTCCAGTCTATGCTTTTGTGCCTCCGTTAGATCAAGTCCTAGCTGAACTGCCATCTTGAATGTTTGAATTTGGAACTCTATGGGAAACAAAACTTGCTTTCCAAAAACAAGCTCATAAGGAGTATGGCCTGTTGTGTTTCTCCATGTAGTTCTATAGGCCCACAAGGCTTCAGGAAGCCTATCTACCCAATCTCTTCTATGTAGATGAACGGTCTTTGTTAGGATTCCTTCAATGACTTTATTAGTGGATTCCACTTGACCATTTGCTTGTGGATGATAAGGAGTAGATGTTCTATGTCTGATTTTGTACTTCTCCATCATTTGCTTCACTAGCCTTGATGTAAATTGAGCTCCTTGATCTGTAACAATTTCCCTTGGGACACCAAAACGAGTAAAAATATCCTCAAAAAGAAAAGTAACTACAGATGATTCATTAGCAACAAGTAATGGTTTAGCTTCTACCCACTTAGTAACATAATCGGTGCAAACTAATATGTATTTCTTTTGTCTTGATGGAGGACTAATAGGTCCTACAAAATCCAAGGCCCATTTTTCAAAAGGTTCAATGTGTACCTGAGGTTGTAATGGCATCTCCCCTGAAGGAGAAGGTTTCCCTACCCTTTGGCAACTGTCACACCTTTTGACATACTCTTTAGCATCTTTAAACAAGGATGGCCAATAATATCCTAGATTAAGGATCTTATAGGCTGTCCTCTTATCTGCAAAGTGTCCGCCACAAGGTTCATCATGACATGCCTTGAGAATTTCAGGCATCTCATCTTCACGTACACACCTTCTAATGATCAAATCTGGACCTGTCTTGTACAACTCATTAGCGACCCATGAATATCTTGCACTATCATTAATGATTTTTCTTTTATCCCTTGCATTCATAATTGAAGGAAATTTTCCTGAAACTAAATAGTTGGCAATATCAGCAAACCATGGAGTTTGAGTAGAGATTGCGAAAATATATTCATCAGGAAATTGATCTTCAACCGGAGTGTCATCTTTGATATTTTGAATTCTAGACAGGAAATCAGCCACAGTGTTTTGTTTTCCAGGCCTATCTAGAATAGTAATGTTGAATTCTTGCAATAATAACAACCATCTTATAACTCTGCCATCAGTGATTGATTTATTCATTAAATATCTAATTGCAGAATGATCAGTGTGAACAAAAGTTTCATAGCCTGTTATATAGTGTCTAAACTTGTTAATGGCATGAACAACAGCTAAAAACTCTTTTTCAGTTACAGTATAGTTTAAATCTGCGGGAGTCAAATTTTTACTGATATAATAGATGGCATAGGGAATTAAATCTTTCTGTCCCAATACTGCTCCTAAAGCTGTATCGGAAGCATCTGTCGAGATATGAAAAGGTAACTTCCAGTTAGGTCCCCTTAATATAGGTGCTTGAGAAATTTTGGTTTTCAGGGTTTCAAAAGCTAACTGGCAATCAGAAGTCCACTTAAATTCACAATCTTTGGTGAGTAATTTGAAGAGAGGAGATGCTATTTTGGTGAAGTTTTCTATAAATCTCCGATAATACCCTGTAGATCCTAGAAAACTTCTAACATATTTTTGACAATTTGGAATGGATAGGTTAGAAATAACTTCAACTTTCGCCTCATCTACTCTAATCCCATCCCCTGAAATGTGGTGCCCTAAAACAATACCTTCAGTGAACATCATAAAACATTTTTCATGACTAAGAGAAAGGTTTGCTTCTTGACATCTTTTTAAGACCTTTTCCAAGTTTTCTAAAGCCTCTTCAAATGTATCCCCATAAACTGTAAAATCATCCATGTACACCTCTACACAGTCATGTATCAGATCAGAAAAAAATTCTAATACTGCCCTTTGGAATGTTGCAGGTGCATTACACAATCCAAATGGCAATACTCGGTAGGCATAGGTACCCCAAGGACAAGTAAATGTGGTTTTATCTTGGTCTTCAAGTGCTACTTGGATTTGATTGTAGCCACTAAACCCATCTAGGAATGAAAAGTACTTTTTACCTGCTAATGTATCTAATACTTGATCTATGAAAGGTAAGGGAAAATGGTCTTTAAGAGTAGCTTTATTCAGTTCTCGGTAGTCAACACACACCCTCCATTTTCCATTTTTCTTAGGCACAATCACTAAAGGAGAAACCCACTGACTATCTGAAATAGGATAGATGAAGTTAACATTTAACAATTTTTGTAATTCTTCCTTGACAATTTCCCTAAGATTTGGATTCATCCGTCTTTGAGGCTGTCTGATTGGTTTTCAATTTGCCTCTATATAGATGTGATGAGTACAAGTATTGGGACTTATCCCTTTCATGTCAGTGTATTCCCATGCATATGCAGAAGAATGTCTCTGTAATACTTTGACTAACTCTTCTTGTTGAGATTTTTCTAGGTTTTTGTTTATGTTCAAGTTTTTGCCTGGAAAAATTTCACTTGTAGAGCTGCCAAATTTGTCCATAGAATGAAGAGACATCTGCCTAGATGACAAGAACTCAATATTGGATCCCTCTTGAAATGATTCATGTTTATGTTCTGGAGAGGATTCAAAGTTTTCTAGAGTATTCAGAATTTGATTATCTTCACTAATTTATGAAATTGTGAAGAGTGGTTGTAAATCTTCTTCATCCTCTATCCATTGAGTGTCATCTAGATCTGTAATTGTCCTAGCTGGAGGATATAAAGTGAATTTCTTTGTTGAACTACCATCATAAATATGCATATCACCGGACCTACAACTAATAAAAGCATCAGCTGTAGCCAACCAAGGTCTTCCTAATATAACAGGATGGCCTCCTAGATTATTCTTAGGAGTTAGGATCATGAAATCCACAGGGTACTCCCAAGAATCTAGGGACACTGGAATGTCTTCTATTACCCCATCTGGTCTGATCACAGATCTATCTTCTAATTGTAATAGTGTGGGTGTAAAGAGAAGATTAGGAAGTTTCAGTTTGTCCATGATTTGTCTACTCATGATATTTATTGTTGCTCCTAAGTCAATGAGTGTGTTTTGAATTTCAATTCCATTGATGTGAATTTTGACAAATGGATTTCCTGGGTCAAGATACTTTGGAATAGCAATCTTGCCCATCATAATGTCTGCTATTTGTCCTACCAGTTGAATTTTCTTGGTTTCTCTTATTCTTTTTCTTGTTGTCTTCATACTCAACTCCTTTGTTGTTTTGGCTAAAATTGGGATTTCTTTGATGGCTTGCAATAATGGAATTTTAATGCAAACATTTCTCAATTCATCCAAGAAATCATAATTAGGCACCATTATTTGTTTTTCTACACCTTTATCAATTTGTAGTCTTTCCGGAAGGGGAGGTATAGAAGTAGATGTGGATGGTTGCTCTAATACTGGAGTTGGATTTATTGGATCTTTTTGTTTCAGTTTTTCAATGTTTTGGCCTTGAAAGGATGTACCTTCCTCAAGACTTTTATTAACCCGTAGGGAGTCTTCCTCAGAATTATCTTGTTCTTGTATGATCAGAGAAGGTTTCCTCTTCTCAAGTATCCTTCCAGACCTAAGTTGAACATCACTAAGGTCTAGAGGAGTAATTAAATAAGTTGGAAATTGTTGTCCTTCTATCATGTATGTATTCTGAGGGTTCTTATTATTGGGGTTTGGTATAGGTTGAGCTGGCAATTGATTGGATTTTTGAGGGAATGGTAATGGAAGTGGTTGATTTTGATGTGGTTGGTTCTGATGATGTTGTTGAGGATTTTGTTGAAAATTTTGAGGGAAATTTTGTTGAGGATTTTGAGGATAAAAATGTGGATATGGTGGATAGGATGGTGGATACTGATAATATGGAGAGTATCTTCCATAGGGACCTTGTGATCCTTGTGCCCAAGCTTGAGATTGATTTTTAAATTGGGGCCAAGGTTGCTGCCAAGAATTCCAAGGTGGAGGTTGATTATACATTTGATCATGAAATCCCTGTGTCTGAGGTCCCTGCCAAGGTCTTCTAGATACAAAGTTAAGAGATTCTGTGGAATCTGTAGGAGTTTCTTCTTGAAAAACAGCCTTGAGACCAGAAAGAGAAGGACAATTCTTGGTCTCATGTTTCTCGAAACAAATAACACAGGTTTCTACAACTTTTACATCCAAAGGGCACTCTCTCAAGGCATGTTTCTTCCTACATTTGGGACAAAAGATTGCCAAGGCATCAGATTCAGCCTTTTGCTTGTTTTGTATCTTGAGGGTGTCTATTTGTTCACTAAGACTCCCTAAGATGTCAGATTTAAAATCATCAAGCATGTGTCCTATTTTTGATCTACTTACTGTCCCAGAAGCAGATTTACTTGCCCTTGCAAGAGCGGGATCTCTTGGACCTTTGACAGTTTTAGATTTCCCTCTAGAAAGGTTGATACATAACTCAGATATTTCAGGTAATGTGAGTTGTGATATATCCCCTTTTCCCATCATGTTAAGGATATCCAACCATTCATCCCTAATAGTTTTCAACAAAAGAGCTTTTAAAGTGTCTTGATCTAGGTTTTCCATTTGTGCCCTTTTTATGTTGTATTTAAATCTTTCCAACAAATCTTCTAAGTTTTCATCTTCTTTTTGTAACATCTTGAACACTTCTTCCTTATGATTAACCGGCATACAATAATCCAAGTATTTCTCTAGAAATGCTTGTTTCATGTCTTCCCATGTTCTAATGGAACTACTGTTTAAACTCATAAACCACTTCAATGCTGCTCCTTTTAGAGTTGAAGGAAACAATTTCAATTTTTGAGCATCTTGAAGATAGTCATAAGTCCTACACAGCACTTCAAATTTGAATAAGAAAGTTTCAGGATCCTCAGTTTTAAGTCCATAGAAGTTCGGAAGGACAGAAGGTGAAATGTTTTTCATGGTTGTATTGGTTTCTTCATCAAGTATAGGGAACCCAAAAGAGCTTCCTATTCTACCTCTTCCTCCATATGCACCTCTACCTCCTTCTCCTCTTCCTCCTTCTCCTCTACCTCTACCTCTACCTCCTCCAAATAATGTGTGTTCTCCATTAACAACTCCTCCTCCTCCTTCTTCTGCCATGGTTGACTCTCCTGTGGAAGTATAAAGGTTTGTATCCTCAACAAGAGTTTTTGGATCTTCTTCTATGGCAGGTTCAGTGGATGAAGTGGAAGGTTTCTCTAATGGAATAGGTGACCTTAGATCTTCTAGAAGTCCGGGATCAGTAAAGGATGGAAGATGGGTTTGAGTTGAAGGTGTACTAGCTCTGGATCTAGATGAAACAAGTGGTGTTCTAGATATCAAACTTCTGCCTCTGCTGCTTATAAATCTTCCCCTTGAATCTCTCTCCCTACGCATAAAATTGTTTTTGGATGCTAAGAAACAAAGGTTACCTAGTTTTCACTTCCCCGGCAGCGGCGCCAAAATGTTGGGTCTCAATCTAGTCTCCTAAACTGAGCTTCATTTAATTGTCAACCAGGATTTGTAAACTGCTGAAGTGAAGTGTACCATATGTACCTAGGTGCTTGTTTCCTAATGCGTTGTGTGTAGTGTTTTGTGATTTTTTTGGTCTTTTATGTTAATTTATGATGTTTTTGGTCTTTTGGTGTTTTATGTTTACAATGAAAGTGCCTAGAAAACTAATGGAAAGAAATTGGTGGTCAAAAACACAGTTGAGCCTAATGTATGGATTGGAAAATGCAGTTGGATACAAAATCTGAACTATGACTAAATAGAAACAAAATCTTGATAATGACTTCTTAGGCAAATGACACAAACTAAACTTGAGAAATGATCACTAAATATGCAAGTTCTCTAACTAGACAGTTAAACACTAATTTTATCATGGTGCAACATTTTGTTCTAAGCTCATCTATTCCATGACTAATTCCTAGTTCTATTCTGCAATTTAATTGGATGTCTCAGAACCTATACTCAAAGAGTTATTGGTTTCTTTTCAAAGTAGTTCTTTTGAGGAAGAGCTCTGTTTTTAAAATGATGAGAAATTTGCAAAGATACTTCAGACCTTGTAGTGATGTTATCTTCTGATCCTATGGTTATGGATCATTTGTAGTTTTCAGGACAAAAAGATGTTTGTGAATAATGAAGGCTGTCTTGTGAATCCTAACAACTAAAATAATCTATTGTGCAAAGGATGACGGTGTGGCTATGAGATGTAAGTGCAATGAGTTAACTTAAAAATGGATCTAAGATGCTTCTAAACTAAAACAATGTTGAACTATAAGTCATCATCAAACTTGAAACAAAGTAACTGAACATGAATTAAATGCAAATGAAACTCCGGAGTTGCTCTAACTATACTAACATGGATTAATCTATGAAGTTACACAATCTGTTTGTTCATCATTAGTGATATTTTGGAAGAGTTCCTTCTTGTGGAAGAGGTAGAACAATTCTGACTGTGGACTTGTATGCAATTGAAAACAAATGAACTGAAAGAAAATGAAAAACTAAGTTATCACATCCATACCCTACTCGTTCTTATGATGTATTGGGAAAGCGTTTAAGAGCAAGATCAGAGATGACACTTAGTACAAACACACAACTAAATCATTCATTATCACGGTTATGTCTTGAACTTCTTAAGGATGTCTTGGAAGAATTTCTTCTTGTGGAAGAGTGATTAGAAAAAGTGTGACTATGATAGTGAATAGCAAAACTACAACTAATTCCTACAGTACTATAGTTATTCATCACTCATTGTTATGATCTGTTGGAAGAATGTCTTCTTGTGGAAGAACTGGAATGAATATAACTACAGTATCTGGTTAAAAACAAATACAAATTCAACTCCTATCCTACAATACCATAGTCATTAATCATTCATCATTTTGGTTTGTTGGAAGAGTGTCTTCTTGTGGAAGAGGGGAACGAATTATGACTACAGTAGCTAGTTAAAACAAATACAAATTTAACTCCTATCCTACAATACCATAGTCATTAAACATTCATCATTTTAGTCTGTTGGAAGAGCGTCTTCTTGTGGAAGAGCTAGAATGAATATGACTACAGTAGATAAAACAAAACAACTACCAATTCAAATGCAAAACGTAAAGGCAGCTAGGAAAACTTATCTAGTTTACGCAAAATAAAATCCGTGCAAGAGGCAGGGGCCCTCTACCACTTGACGGCATTCGACTTCAAATTAAATCACGCCTTCAAAATAACTTTGTCTGCTCCATTAACGATGCAATAGTTCGAACATAACACTCTTGTGTCTTCAAGGACGTAACACGGAGTTACACACAAAAATCTAGCGACCAAATCTAACACAAAATCTCTAACTAAGCTCTCGGTCTACTCAAAAGTTTATAAAGTAAATGCCAGTAACAATAATTACAACAATTTAGGAATAATGTCTTTCCTTATCCGAACCATCTTAGGAGTCTTTGAGGTGGCTACGTGAAGAAGAAAAGACACCTGGACTGAGACAGTCCTAGTAGGAGTCTTCCTTCACAAATGTGTTCCCACGTGCATAATCGTACCCAGAATTCATTTCTTCTTCCATGATGAGCAACAAACCATGTAGGCACGACATGGATCATGCCCATATGTGTTTTTCCTCAAGAGGCCACCTGGAACATACTCAAACATGAAGGTAGTTGCGGAATCGCCGGTTAGCTACAGAATGTCTGCATTCTGCAGCTAATTCCGGTCAAAATGCTTAACAATGGCAACAATCACAAAATTCAACAAGTCAGTCATGTAAATCATTCTAGAAGTAATTTTAACTATATTTATTGATCAATTGGGTTTAAGATAGAAATGGAAAAGGGAAAATGAGGTAAAATGAGGTGAAAGAAAGCACAGTTTTGAGGCTCAACAACTGCTACCCAACAACTCCAGCATTTTGCAAATTTTGTATATTATAGCCAATTCTTCCAGGATTTACATGAGGTAGCCTTTGGGAGATGAGATCTTCACTCCCAATGTTGTATGGGCCATATATTTTTATATCCATTTATTTTACATATGTTAGCATGCAGTTTCTCTTATGGCTCAGCGATTCATAGCTAGGCACACTTGTGTAGCAGGTGTTTTATCATGATTTATGTACTTGTCTCTTGAGGTGTCGAGCCTTGCTTATCTCTTGAGTAACATTTTCATCAAGATCTTGTATTCATTTGTTTCTGCTATTACTTAATAAGATGGCTATGGATTTCTCTCACATTTCTATGAGTTGAGTGTCACTTCTACTCCATTGTTGTGTTTTTCATATTGATGGATCTCCCAATCTTTAGAATATCTTGAGATATTCTTGTTGTTGAAGGAATTCCCTTATTTGGGATATTACGAGTGGTATCAAAGCTTCAATATTGGCTCAGCTGTGGAACTCGGCCATGATTCTATCAAGAAAAGAGAAGATGAAGACTCCATTATGTGGAGAAAAGAATGAAGATAAGCTTACAAATCTTATTTTTAAGATGTCGATTACGAACATTCATGAAGATTTCAAGAAGATAAGGAGGGAGATATGTGTGGAGAATCTCTAAGAGGTTTTGAAAGCGAGTCAAACTCTAGATTTTCTGTATGAGAGTGTGAGAATGCAGCCAAACTCCTATGATGCACGAAAGCACATTCAAATGGCGATTTTTTCCCATAAGGAGAGAGAAGAAGGAATGCCGAAGAGGAACTCTTAGTGGTTTCTTGCATGAGTATGAATCTCAAAACTCGAAGTTTAGAGATCATACTACTTTTTCTGCAGTTTTTGAAAGATCATGGTGAGGAGGGGAAAGTAGCATAATATGGATATATTTCTTCTATCTATCTTTTGATGGGTCCCCCTACATGTTCATCCGAAGGGGCTTGTGGAGGAGCTAGACACCTTTATGTAGAAGCATCGGATTTCGAAGATGAACCCATCGGAAGTAGCGACGACCGCACTTTGGGAGGTAAGATCTATGCATGGTGGTTATTTGAGTCCTTTACTTTAAAGAATGAAAATACTTCTTCCTATACAAGGTTCATTAAAAATTTGATGGAGAGATTTGGTAGGAAGAATTAGAAACACATGTGGAGGGAACAAACTCATCTAAACAAACAAAACCCTTGCATGTGATGGAGGATACCATAGACTCAAAATCACTTCGGTAGAACTATAAAGGAAGGTCTGATATCTTACATTATACTTTTTCGAGAGCAAGACCTTCATCTTGTATTGGCATGGCACAAGGAGGCAAAGATATCCCTTCTCCAAAAAGAGGATCCAATCATTGGAGGATTTTCCCCCTCATGTTGGCGGAGGCTAAGGGCAATAATACGTTGTCATTTATAGAGTTGATCTAGCACCTCATGTAGAGGAAGGAGGAGCTCTCAATCCAACTAGAGGGATTCTTGCATCTTTGTAAGGTAGTCCCCGGGATGTCATATGTGGAGATCAAGGCACAACTCATGCGGTTTACATGTGTCATTGATGATGAGTTGTGGAACTATGGAGATACTGAGGAGAGATGGGGAGGATGACCAACATCCTGTGGTGAAGAGCACACATCCTCTGTCTATTTTATGAGGTTGATACACCCTAAGAGGGAGACTAGATTACACGGCTGAAATCGGGGACGAAGTCTGTCCATTTATATGTATAGTCCACTCTTGACATTGATGTCTCACTACATGGAAGCATTCCACCTATGGAGGCCACTGAGATCTATCATTAATGAAAAACATCTTGTATTTGGATTCACTACTCTTGGATTTTTGGAGAGGAGAAGAGTTCGAAGAGGAGGAATTTGGTATGGGGGATTTCAAATTAGCATACAAATAGCCTCGAGGGATAGCTTTACATGCCGGATCACCAGTATTGTCTCTTAGAAGGATTGATCCTTCACTGGAGATCTCAGCTACATAGTAGAGTACTCCAAGGATCTTGGTGCATGCGTGGTTCTCGATGACCCTGGATAGGAGATGATGAGTGTGCGTGGATGTTATGGTAATCTATTCACATAGGAAGAGTCTTCTGACTAGAGATTCTAGTCTCAAGGAGAAAGTTTGCTACATCCAGCACATGAGTGGACTTCTTTTCCATAGCATTTTGATGCATATCTTGCTCTTAGCGGGGAGGAGTTCATTTGGGAGGGCATTGAGCAAGATATATTTCAGCATATGGAGATATGCATATCCCGGGATGATGATGCAGTGAGTGATGTCATAGCCACCTTCCTACTCACATTGGGAGTAAGGGAGCATTTTCGAGTTGAGCCATTTCGCTCAAGTCCTCAAGTACATAATGGAGGATGTACAATTTCACCTTATGTTCTGTACTTCCTATTTTTTTATGGGTAGCATATTGTCCCAAGAAGGATTATTTCTTCTTGCATATTGTATGATGATGTCCTCAAAGCCATTTGTAGCATTGATATTGGCTATCTCATTGGTGGTTTGTGGGGAAAGCCACATGATTTTTGGTGTGGACCATTGACACTCTTTTGTACTTTCATGCTTATCTCTTGTAAAATGATTGTGGTAGCAAACAAGTGGCTGGTAAATCATCTATGATAATTTTTGATGCGTGGCAGATGCACTACTCGCAGTTCCATGGATGGAACTATGATTCACTCTCACAGGTTGTCATTTGGCAACTTGTTCTTATTGTACCTTGCTTCCATGTATTCGTTTGATATGTTTATGGGGAGCTTTGATTGGAGAGTGGGCTTGAGACTAAAGATGCCCATTGGAAGCATGATTCTCCCTACCATACATGTTTTACATATTAGGAGGAACCATGGGCCAACCATGATTGCCACATTACATTTATTTTCTTCTTGTGGGAGGAACCACTTGAAGAACCTGAGGAGGCACTTCATGGATCATGAGAATATGGAGGAGTTAGTACTTCCAACTCTTTTCCCTTTGAGGATGAGGGGAGAATCATCTATGAGCCACTCCATGTATATGAGGAAAACATATGGTAAGAGTATTGTTGATTTTCAGAGTAATTTTTCTATATGCATGCATCTCTTAACCATATATGTGTAGGGATTTGCTCAAAGGATGGATATTCTTCCTTCTAGATTTTGTGGTCTACATAAGGCCATTGTGGAGGATCACTTCCTAAGTGGATATGGGGAGGATATTTCTCATGGAGAACATAGTCACATTACACATTACATCATTTAATTTCTCCAAACATGTGAAGATATTAGGGTAGCAAGCAAACGGTGGGGAGGCCACCCATCATTTTATTTTCTATGGTAGTGGAGAGTCAAACTGCATTCGCTACATTTGAGGGACCATTTTCCTTCTCCTTTACTTCACATGGCAGCCAACATGATTCTCCTTATGGTTCCCTTGGTTGATATTGCTAAATCTTTTCTTTGGGAGCATGATTGGAGGAGAGACAAATGGGGTGAATGTGTCCCTTGGAGGGAGAGATCCCCACACTCTTTGCAGACTACATGTTCTAAAGGGAGCATGGGAGATGATATGGCCACTACAAAGTAGCACATTTGTTTCCTTATGAGGTGAGCCATATGAGGAATGCGATGCCATATGATGATTACTTCCAACTCATCACATATGAGATGATTTGGGCCAACATGTTTCCATGTTGGAATCGTGCTGGAGGAGAGATCCTTAGAGGTCTATTCTCCATCTTGCCATTTGAGGGAAATATCATTGAAGCTCGGGATCAACATACACTCTACAATTATCCTAATTGGGGAGGAGGATAGCGTGAGGTAGGCTATTTTTTTCTACCAAGATCGAGATTTTCAGTCCCACCTACATTGCGTGAGCAGAGGTGGAAGATGACTTTGTAGGAGTTGCCATGTTGGGAGGTAACTCATTTTTCTCATGGATGATTGCTTAGGGGATCAAGGATCCACATGAGTGAATATGTTCCTCAAGACATCATAGACTCCATAGATTGGGAGGAGGCTTTTCTAGTTCTATATCCTTTGCAGCTTTGCTTGAGGACAAGCAACATTTTGGGAGGGAGGATCCGTAATATTCCAAAATTTTCCTACAATAAATAGGAATATTATTTTTTGCTGATTTCACCTAAGAGGAGAATAAATGGGTAAGGATACCCATGCATAATAAAAATCTCAATAAAATCCCTCATAGTATGAAAGGGGATCATAATTGGAGATTGTTTTCACACCCTCATGTGTGAACAGGGTCATTTTCAAATGGACAAGGTCAAGTTTGACCAAGTCAATAGCACTAGGATAAGAGGTGGAGAAAACTTAGAGAAATAGCACAGTATGAATGGGAAGAGGGTTATGTGGTGGAGGAAAACCTAAAAGGAGTGGGACCGATGGAGAGGGGGCCTTCACTTTCTTAAAAGGAGGGAAAGGTAGCCATTTTTTCTCATGTCATGTATTGTTGATTTTATGGTATATTCAGACTTTGTGCAATATCTAGGTCTTTAGGGCTAGTCGCTAGTGTTGCTTAGCATAAGGATATCCTTCTTAGGAATCCTTCTCCTTCCAAGAGAGGCCTCTTGAAGGAACTCAGTACTTAATTCTCCACATTTAGGCTCAAGGCCAAGCCAACTCCTCTAGCTACAACATTATTTCTACTCAAGTATAACGTTGTGTTGTAGGGTGTTGCAGTGAAAGACCTCAACACCATTTCCAGAGCTGATTTTTAGAGGGGGGAGTCTCCATTCCTTTGGGAAGCTAGTGAGGAAGGTTTTAGAGCTTATTGAATATTTTGGCATTGGGCCAACTCATTCCTTTGCCCTTACAGTGCAGCTTCATCTAGTGACTGCGTTATTTCTAGTGAGTATTTGCTGTGGGGCTTTGCAGATATGTTTGGAGGGGGAGATATTTGGTGAAAGGATCAGCCTTTCACTTTAGAGATACATTGGAGAAGGCATATTCAGTTTGGGCATCATCTTTAGCCATCTCCAGATCTTGCTACATTCTATTTTTTGAGTTACAGAACTGCCATACACAACAACTCCGAAATTTTGTACTAGATTTTTGTATATTATAGCCAATCCTTCCAGGAGTTGACATGGGGTAACTTTGCGAGCCTGAGATCTTCACTCCCAATGTTGTATGGGCCATATATTTGTATATCTATGTATTTTACATATGTTATGTATGCATTTTCTCTTATGAAGCGCACGGTCATAGCTGAGGGACACTTGTGTAAGAGTGTTTTTATCATGATTTATGTACTTCGTCTCTTGAGGATTTGAGCCTTTCTTATCTTGAGTAACATTTTCCTCAAGATATTGTATTCATTTGTTGCTTTGCTATTACTTAATAAGATGGATATGGAGTTTCTCCTCACATTTCTTATGAGTTGAGTGTACTACTACTCCATTGTTGTGTTTGCATGCTCTTTGGATCTCCAACTTTAGAATATCTTGAGATATTCTCATCGTTGAAGAATTCCCCTAATTTGGGATATTACACATGGGAAATTATTCGTGTCTTTACCACCCAAATTCGGCTATTCTATCTTTCCCAACCAGCCCGAGAGAGAGTAGCTATTCTTTCTCCTTTTCTCTCAAGCGTGAAAACCCCACTTCGAAGTGGCTCTTTCTTTACCACCCTTTAAAGCATGCTCCTCCTCTTGTCTCCATGTGAGACTTATTCAGAGATCAGGGAATAAGCCTACCTACAAGCAATGTAACTTTCCAAGCCTCCATCTAACCAATCTAAATAGCCAAGACATAGCCAAAGAACTTTACCACTTTCGCTACTACGACTACCTATCCAACCAATGTACGGATCTACTATGGTTCTCAATCTTTGATCTACTATAGAAGCTACTAATTAATAGATCTACTATCCAATACCACTCCTCTAGTTACTAATTCATGGATCTACTAGAGTATTTATTAATATATAAAGAACTATTCAAAGTTGTTTGACCATTCATTCATTCATTGACTCATATATAATGGGTAACCACTATTTTATTTATGAGTGTATCCTTTCTAACTACTGACCTTCTTTTTGTGAGGTCGACTTGATAACTAATCTTGTATTTTTTGAGGTATCCTTTGTAACAAATCCTTCTTTTTAGGCCGGGTAACTAGTAAATACTTGCTTGATTTCTAAGGCTTAAGGCTAGAATTAAACTAGATATTAGTGTGATACTAGAGAGAAGCGGTCAACTAGGGATCCGGTGAATAATGAAACTAGAGAGCTTTACACGAGCACCTAATGGTATGGGCTTCACAAAAACACCTCATGGTTCAACTCGAAATATATTTGTCCGGCTAATGCTCTTTCTATTATATCTATCCATTCGGCTAGTGCTCCTCTATTATAAAGAGCAAGTCATGAGGCAAGTAATAATGAAATGATAAGGCAAGTCATAAATTCAACAATGAAACTAGTATAGTTGAAAGTCATAAGGAAAGTCGGAGAACCTCACCTTAGAGTAAGGCAAGTCATAAGTCAGATAACCCATTACCTATCCTTTATGCACAAATGAATTTGTATAGATTTTTCTTTCCTTCCTTCCCTTTCCTTAAAGGGTTACTGCTCGAATTCCATCCTTACCAAAGAGAAACTACCCGCCTTCTCAGAGGGGAAGGCCATAGAGTGACTAAAACTTTTCATTAAGGTGAAAGCCCTCTTTCTCAACTCTCGAATGATCACACATTGATCTACAAAATAGTAAATTTTATAGCACTTCATTATTAGTGCCTCTATGGAACTATTTATTACTTAAATATGGAGATGGAACTATATTTATACCTCCTCTCATGTTATTGGGGAAATACCGTAGCTTGGTGCTTTAGAACAACGGAAATAAATCATTAGAACTCCTTCCGAATTGGGGAAGTGTAGGGGCATGTCTCTAGGGGAAGAGATGGGGAAATAACCTTAACTCCTGCTATTTATATGATACTAGTCATAGAAAATTCCTCAAGGTAAGATGCCATGGAATAGATCCCTACTACTAAGGTGACGCAGGGCGGGGAAAGAGTAGCAAAAGTTTTTGGGAAATTTTTGGAGGAAAAATTTTCGCAAAATTTTATGGGAGTGAATTTGTACGGTGAAATGTTCAGGTCTTTAAGCCATATATTTTCATTGGGAGAGTGCATTGTGTATCATTCAACATCTTCACGTTTTGAAATTCATGGATTCTTATGATATTCAAGTGTTTATTTTCGTGAGTATCAACATCTTTGTCATGCAACAACTCTATTCATATTAATCAATATAAGAAGAATTCGTTCAGCTACTGTATAGAGAGTCAAATTTCCCACTTGGTCGTAATACTAAGGATGATGAGAGCAACATTGATGAAGGGAAGAAAAAATAGAATTTCTATAAATCAAGAGTCAATTATTCCACTTAGTCCTAATCCCTAAGGATTATGAGAGAACCTATTGATGAAGGAGGGGTGAATAATTTTTGAAATTCAAAAATTTCCACTTCGTCTTAATCCTAAGGATTATAGAGAGCACCACGCGATGAAGGGGATGATGAATAAATTCCAATAAATATATATTCAAAGCATCTCACTTAGTCCTAATCCCTAAGAGTTATGAAACCACCAGAGTGATCGAATGGGAGGAGGATGAAGAATTTCCGAGTGAATAAAGATTCAAAGTCTTCCAGTTAGTCCCTAACCCTAAGGATTATGAAAGTGACACCAAGGAAGGAGAGGATGGAAAAAATTCCATTAAATAGAGATTCAATGTTTCCACATAGTCCTAATCCTAAGGATTATGAGACCGCCAACGCTAAAGGGGGAGGATAGAGAATTTCACCGCAAATGATAATTTGACTTTGTAAATAGAGAGTCATATTTTCCAATCGGTCCCTAATCCTAAGGATCATGAGAGAATTAATTATGAAGGGGAAGACGAAGAGTATCTTGAAAATGATAATTTTTAGAGCACGCAGTCTGGAATAATGCATTTTTCTCTAAGTGCTCATTTCCAAGGCACTCATGGTGATAACAAGTTGAATCCTCCAAGGGGAAAATTTCAAATGCATCGATGAAGATGGTGAAGAATTTCATCCGAGTTAGGATTTCAAAAGTGAAGATGATGGTAGTGAATAACTCCTTTTACGCCACATTTTTTTACGTGCATCAAAAACATTGTAGGAAAATTTTATCGAGTTTCACTTAGGTTGGTTAGTATGGTATTTAATGGGAAGATGTATGCCAAGGGTTTACTCGACAACTCCAAATATTCATAATGATTCAAATATGACCATAACAATAATCCATGATGTGGTTTCTCAGTGGTATGGTATTTTTCCTAAAGTTCTAAATCTAGAATTCGAAAACACAAGTCGTGAACACAAAAATCAAGTTTTTTTTGGGTATTTAAACATGCTCGTTGAATTGGGAATTTTTAAAAAGGTAAAGGTTGGTTTCCTTCTTGTTGGGAATTCTCATGACCATATTGATCGGATGTTTTGTCGTTTTTCATAACATTAAATAGGAAATATGTTGGGATCCTACCATCATTAATTGAATGCATTAAGAAATCATACATTCCAGAGTTTGTTTTAATATGTTGGAAGAAAATATTAACATGCAAAGGTTTATTATGGGATCATGTGGTGAGGATAAATGCATTGAACAACTTAATGACATTGGCTTCTAACATCAATTTCATATCAAAAAAATTGACGAGAAACACTTATATGGGGCAAGAAGTACTCAATTGTTGCAAAATGGGTTTCGTCATCAGGTTTAGCATTTTTGAAGTTCATTCTAGACCATCCAATATTTGCATCAAAGATATTTTTATTGCAATTAGTTGTTGAAATCCATAATACACGAAGGAATAAAAGATATATAAATTATTTTGAATGCTTAGAAGAAATTAAAATATGTGTTAGAGATACATATGATTACTTTGATGTTTTTGATTCAATTTGGTGGGAGTCTTTTTTCAATAATCAAAGTGATATGATTTCAAGGTCAATAAAAGAGGATATACTTTTTATGACCCCATTTATTTGGCCACAAAATTTGCCAAATGAACATAATGAAAGACACAATTTTGAACAAAAACAATCTCAAGGTATTATTAATTCTCCACAGGTAGAGGAAAGAAAAATATATATTGGTTTTAGAAGATCATGTGCACAACATGAAGCCTTCGAATACATGTACAAGGGTTTTGTGTAGGATGTTAAGGAGGGTTGCCTGATAGCAATGTTAGCAGATGGGAATCCACTTGGCTATCCATGATGGGTTTCCAAGGTTATAAAGGCAATTAAAGAAAATGAAGATATTAGAGTTGTTGAAGTACATTGCTATGCCACAAATACCCACCCATTCAATGGTGTGTACAAGCCAAAGATGGTAGAGTATAAAAAAATTGGTAGAAAGAGAAAAGGAAAGGGAACAAATATAAATCGTCACCACACAGACCTCTTAAAATTGGATGATGTTGACATAATTTTCTATGACTTCAATTTAACAAAGAGAGGAACTCTTTGCTTGAAGACCATGGATATTTTGAAGAAATTGCTACCAGAAGAATCAATGTTGATATGGGAGTCGATTGAATCTAGTCGTAGATATAGAAGACCTTTGAAAATTGAAATGGTGGGCATGCATGTTGACTCAGATGAAGCACTAATTGATGAAAGACAAGAATATGGATCATATTCATCTGCATCCAGTCATTCATATGAAGATGTAGGTTTTGATGGTGTGCCAGAACCTATGGCTGATTTTGAATAAATTTCTAAGACATTTTATGTAAATGATGTTTGCATGGTAACTTGAAATAAATATTTTCACTTCCATATGATCTTACAAGAATTTATGAGTCATTTATATGTTTGTTGAATTATATGTTTTAACTATGAAGAAATCATCTCTTTAGAATATCCACAATGCAACAATGAATTACAAAAATAATTTATTTTATATTCAACACACCAAAGTTGATATTTTGATTAAAGTAAACAAATATTAGAAATTAATTTTGAATTTTTAAATTATGCAATGATATTGCCATGCTATTATTTATTGTTATAATTTGTTGAAATTATGATTAAAAGTAAAAAAAAATATTAGAAAATAATGTTGAATTTTTAAATTATGCAGTGATATTTCCATGATATTATTTATTGTTATCATTTGTTGATATTTTGATTAGAAGTAAAAACTATTAGGAATTAATGTTGAATTTTTAAATTATGCAGTGATATGGCTATGATTTTATTTATTGTTATCATTTGTTGATATTTTTATTAAAAGTAAAAATAAAAATTAGAAATTAATGTTGAATTTTTAAATTATATAATGATATTGCCATGATATTATTTATTGTTATCATTTGGTATAAGATATTTTTAAAAATGTTGAAAATTTAATGGCTCATTGAAAGGGACATTTCATCTTGATGGCTAATTTTTAGTTTTTTTGTTGTAATAATATAAGTTGTCTTAGGCTAAGATTTGAAAAGAGCTATAATTTTAGCCTTTAAAATAAAAATTACTCTTGGAATAATGAATCTTTCATTTACTTGTTCATTTTTTAAAATTGTTTTAGTCATATAATTTGTCCATGATTTCATGGTTCAAATATGTTATAAACTTAAGGTTTTTAATTCCATGGTTGAAAAATTGTCAAAATAATAATGTTTTTTCTGAGTTATTATATTTTATCTTTAATGCTATGGTTGAAAACAATTACAATTTTAGGGTTTTTTAGATTCAAGATATTTTATATTTACCAAGATGGATGAAAATTGTTGGAAATTATAAGGCTTTGAGACATGATATTTTATATTTAACATCATGTATGAGAATTGTTGGAATTTTACGATTCTTCAAAGTCCTAATATTTTATCTTTAATTTCATTGCTAGAAAGTGAAAAAATTGTAACCCAAATTTTTTTTTTTATTCCAGCATCAACATTTTTTGTTTTAAGGGTGTTTTTTCAATCCTTTTTGCAAAAAAAAAAAAATTGCCTTCTAATAAAATTTTGAAATTTTACCCTAAAAAAAACATTGTTCTGGAATACACACTTTTCGTTTTTGGGTTGTTTTTTGGGTTATTTTTCATGTTTTTTTGGAATTTTTGGGCTAGAGTTCTTGTTTTCAGGTAATATTTCTCATTTGATCAGTGACTTTGTTGTGTGTGAGAGAGAGAGAGAGAGAGAGAGTATCCAAGCTGATATAGATATATAAAGAAGGAGAGAAAAAGGTAGATAGAGATATAGATGGAGAGAGAGAGTGTGTTTGTAATCTAATATATATATAAAGAGAGAGAGAGAGAGAGAGAGAGAGAGAGAGAGAGAGAGAGAGAGCATGAAATGTGTTTAGGGGGCTGAGATAGAGAGACAAATAAGGAGAGATGAAGGGTGGTATATATATATTGCACAAGGGAGAGGGAATAAGAGAAATATAGAGAAAGGGAGGGAGAGGCAGAGAGACGAGAGACAAAGAAGAGAGGGTGGGGAGAGAGAGAAGGATAGAGGGAGGGATATAGACATAAAACGAAAGATTGAGAGAGAGGGAAGAAGAAAAATACACACGAAGACACATACATACATAGAAGTTAGATTTATAAAGTCATGAATATTTTGGTTTTTCACTAAAATAGATGTATCGATTTCATTTTAGTTTTTTATTTCTAATGCTATTTGATCAATTTCACTAGATGTATTGATTTGATTATATATGTCGATTCCTAATACTTTTTAATAACTTACAATAAATGCATTGATTTCACTGTAGATGTTTATTTCTACTCCTATTTGATTTATCTCACTGGATGCATTGGTTTCCATGTAGATATTGATTTCTAATTCTATATGATCACTTGCACTCGATGCATTGATTTTAGTTTAGATGTTGATTTCTAATCCTATTTAATACCTTACATTAGATGCATTGATTTTAGTGTAGATGTTGATTTCTACTCCTATTTGATTGGTTGCACTGGATGCATTGATTTCTGATCATGTCCTCAAAATTATGCTCAAAAATCAAAGTTATCAGAATGGTGTGGAACCTGAATGACCATGTATATCTCATCGTTTTGAATCCGGCACAACTCATTTTGTGGAAAACATACATTGTATGCTCCCATAAACGTGTTTTGTTCATTTTCCCAAACAAGTAAATTTTTCAAAAATGGAAGCTTATAGGGCAAAAATTTGGGCTAGTGGTAGGCTGCCATGTGGCCTCTTCTGGTTGATCGAAATTTAATTTTTTTTAGCCTTTCTAGCTTCACCACTTTTCTGTTTTTCATTGGTTGTTGGATGGTGTAATTTGGTTGGTTGAAGTGATGGCTAACCACATGTTGCCATGTGGCCCAATCAGAGGCTGCCACGTGGTAGCATAGGAGGCCACAAAAATTTTGGCAAGGGCAGACTGGATTGACTAGGGGTCAAACACCCGACTTCTATCCAACGAACTATGCCAAAGGCCACTACACCAAACTTCATGTCTTAATAAACTAAGGTCCAAAATTATATTTATGGTGTATTCAAGCGGAGTGTGGGAAAGGGGCAAGGGCTTCCCCCCCGAGACCCCCCCAAAATGTGTACGCATGACCATTATGATAGGTACCATGGGCGCAGATCCTAACCACCGACATAAACCATCTATTCGCTATGTGATTGCACAGACTTATCCATCAGCGGTTAGTCTAAGCACCGAAAATTTTTTGTTTAAAATTTTTCTTTAAATAACCATGATGTTATGGTTCGAAAATCGATTTTTTAGGGCCATTATGCATTTAAACAGTTCAAAAATTTCACATGGAATTATAGGAAATTATCGCTCCATTAGTCGAAAATGGGGCAAATTTGTAGGACCAGTCCAGATTTTGTGGAATTTGTGGAGTAATTAGTGCCAAAACTTGGGGAGATCATAACTTCTCAAGTTTTTGGCCAAATTAGATGCACAAAGAGGTTAGATAGGAATTTTTGGGCATTCTAAACTCATTGGAGCAATTTTCAGAGCCAATGCAATAATTTTAGATAGTTTTTTGTAGGATGAATTCTATAGCTACCATGGTCAACCAGAGTGTTGAATTAGTTTATGGAGGAGCCTAAATATGGATATGACCTCGCAGGGGTTTCTACAGCCTCCATGTGCTTTCTACGACAACTAATACATCAATGATGTAGCCTATGTTCCTCTTTTCATGTGTTTTTTAGGAGAGAAATGTTTATGAAATTCAAGTGGATTGGAGCATTGTTTATGCTCTTTGAGGTTGTGGTACGGGGTCTTGGTGAAAGATGCCTTTGCTTGATGAAAGTTTACATGTTTGACTCTAGGTTAACATGTGTATGGAGTGATAACTCTAGCAAAAGTTTGTTTCTTTGAAGGGGTCATGCCATTAGAGATGATCCAAGGAGATGTAGCCCAAAAGGGGTGAACCCATTCAACAATGGTTAGTGTATTACCGATTGATGCATACTTCCATTCAATATTTTTAATTCATGTTTAAAGTTTTCATGCAATTAAAAATAAAAATAAAAAACACATAAAAACCCATGCTTTTACTTTCTATTTTGGAGTACAAACCTCAAGCACATTTTTGTATTCGGATGAGAATCTTAGCATAGCAAAAATAATATTTCCCATTCAACTTAAGTTGGTATCAGAGCATAGGTTTACTTTGTGTAAGGAGGATTTGAATATTGTTTGCAATTGAATGTGAAGCTACAAGTTTTGAAGCTCAAGTGATGAGAAGGTTTTGGAAAGGAGAACAATATTGTTACAATCTCTACCACCAGTTCTACCTCAAGTTGCAGTTGAAGCTTCAAGAAAAGCATGTCCCAAGGAAGAGAGCCTACAAATATGTCAAAGGATGTGAAGACTTTTAGAAAGGCTTTCTTAGACATGGAAGAAGTGGTGAAAGTCCTCTATGAAGAGAGGAACACCAAATTGAAGGGTGAAAACTCTAGACCTCCAAGAAAAGAATGTTCTCCAAGAGAAGAAGGTAATAATAATGGTGACAAACCACCATCTTCTCCATAATCTTCATGATTTTCTACGACTATTATGAAATATTATAGTGTAGAAAGTCCCTCAGAGAAGGAAGATGGACAAGTTTTTACCTTTTATACACATTATGTGGAGGATGAGGTTCTATCAGTACCCAAGTGCAAGGAGATAAAGGAAGAGAGCCCAGGATTCCATGAGGACACATCCAGAATCAAAAGAAAGTTTAAAAACATCATTTTACCCCAATCAAAATATGAGGAAAATGGTAAGCATTTATATGCTTCTTCTTTACATGAAAGTGTTGATGTAAATTCATTTTCAGCTTTTCAAAAACATAGTAAAGGAATTGGATCCAAGCTCTTAACCAAGTGGGGTTACAAGGGAGGAGGCCGTGTAGTGAACCATCAAGGCATTAAAAATCCAATTTATGCAAAGGAGAGAACTAGATATGAAGGCTTAGGCTATGTCAAAAAGTAAGAATGGTCTTCCAGCGGTAGCTCTTGGGTATCTTGTTATTTTTTTCATAAGAGAGGACATGAGGTGGAAAAATATTGGGATTTGCATCTGAAATTGGTACCAGCTTGGTTTCTAAAGAAAAAGGAGGGCTTGAAGTGAAAAAATCTCCAAAGGGAAATGAGCAAGTTGAGGAAGAGACTAATACAAGTTATTCTTTCCATTCAAGTTTCTCACGTAAAAAGCATAAGCCAAAGGAAAACCATGAGAGGTATAAGCATCTTGGTTATTCAAAGGATTTTTATGATGAAAAACCACATGATGATTTGAATAAGATGTTGTAGAATGTTTTTCCATGCACATTATGTCATGCACCTAACCATTATGTAGCTAAGTGCCACAAAAGGAAATCATTAGTCAAGAAGATGAAATGTCAATTGGAATTGAGACCAGGAAGGGAAATTATCATCCAAGTTTAAGGAAATTTGTGCAAAGAGAGCCTCACAAAAACTTTTTCACTCATTGCAGTATCAATGGGCATTGGGTCAAGAAGTTTTTGAAATTTCATCCACAACTTCATCTTGGCAAGGGAAAAAAATCATGCAAGCACCTAAAGAGGAAGCAACAAAAGAAAAAGTGGTGCAAGGTTGACCATCCCTGAAGAAACTCCAGAAGGAGAAGAATTTCAAATAGAGGGTTCATTTACCTGGTTGGGTAAGAAATGGGTGGACTCTTTGTCCAAGTGAAGTTTGTAAATCTTTGTTTTGCACTAGTTGCATATCCCAATAGATGGTCAATTTGTAAAAGTGGTGTTCATAAATAAATCACATATATGCCACATTGTTTTCTTTTTTATTGTTATTCTTGTTTGGCTTGTTAATAGTCAAATTGAATGGAAAATTTGGGAGTCAAGTTTTTTCCATCGTGAAAAATGAATTTATATTTGTAGTTTAAGAAAGCATTTAAAATTGTTGTATGATTAGTTGAAACACATTAAATATGTTACAAATGTGTTAAGAACTCATTTACACAGAAACTTGTTTGGTTTATTTTCCAAAGTATTTTTGGATTTTATCCTTGGTAAAGATTTTGCAGCAAGAATATGTTCTTGTGACATTGGCATACATTTAATTTCAAAAATGCAAAGTGTAGAAATACCAAAGCAAAGCCAAAAGTTGTTGAACAAGGGAATCACTCGACCATCTCTTCTACCATGCAGTGCAATTATGGTTTTGGTACCCAAAAATAATGGAAATAATTATGGTAAATTATTGTTAAATTTCAAAATTATATTAAATACTATGTTATTATTATTATTTATTAGATTTGATAGAGAGGGAAAAAAAACAATAACATGAGCCTAACCATATAAGGTGAAGAAAATATCAAATGAAATTGCTTCTATAATGAATAAATGAAGATGTCACTTTAGTTTTAGTTAAGGAAAACATATAAAATACATTACATGACAAGGAATAAGGAGAATGGATATGCATACCCTAATATAAGTTTTAAACCTTTAAAGTGAAAACAATGTATATAGATTTTGAAACAAAATATGAAGAAAAACAATGAAATACAACTGATATAGAGATATTTACCTTGAAAAATCTTAATTACAAAAAGCAATAACCTTTAGAGCCACACTTCTATCGTCTTTGTTATATTAACTTGACTACACATAATACAATATCTAGGCATTTCATAAAATCCATTGAATTTGATTACAATCATAACCCCTTAAATGACATTAGTGTAGAATGGGTCAAAAAAATTTGCCACCCCCAAACAATTGACAATGTGCAAACAAAATGTGGATATGATTGTGCAAAGTATATAACACCTTCCCAACATTCTCCAATTTCTTTTTTTTTTTCACAAATACATGACTCATATTTTATTATCAATAATTTAGGGTGACAATGCCCAAAACTTCTCTACACCAAGAGAACTTATTAATGCTGAAAAAATTATGTTAATTAGCCTGTAACATTCTTCAAAGAGTTAACCTTCAACAAAATACCTTGTTGTCTCCAACTTTTCCTCTGTAAAAGTGGTTCTAAACATGAATTTGTTTCATTTTATAATGATAAGAAGTGTTATTTTCTAGAAATATTGCACTCTTACTCTCACAATATATCCTTACTACTTGTACAAACTTAATACATAAACAAAATATATATAACCATATATATTACTTACTTACATGTGTGGTTTCCATGTATTCAACTTCTATACTTGAGAGTGAAACTACAACAAATCACTTTGCCATTTGTTTGCATACAATTTTCCTATTGGCAAAGGAGATTTTTCTCCATAGACCTTTCCTATATATCTACTAGGAAGTAATGATAAATGAACATTGCATCTACCCTATGTCACACATATGTCTTAATATTCATGATAACAATAAAATAGATAAGTGGTGTACTTTTATCCTTTATTGATCTTGTTTTCTGACCAGACCAACCATGGTATACCCTACTCTAGCTTTAAAGACACTACTCCTGCTGCAATCCATATAACCTACATACATGACAACCTACACATATTAATACAATTATGTTACCTTGGTTTAAGGATGTTCCTTCTCGATGACCATGGTTTAAGTATGAAATCACTAAGTACAACTAACATAGGGACGACCAACACAACATTTCAATGGGGGCTACAGATGGCTAACAAGGGGTTAGACTTTGCTTGAACATATAGCAACGCGACACAAAATTAATTTGGAAACATTGACTGATGAGAACCTTATGATATCATGAAACAATGAAGGTGGCATTGAAGCATTCTCCATAATGATAGGAAGAGTAAATAGTCAAAGGTGTAAAAAATTAATATGTATGTTATGGATCCTAGGATAGCTATAACTTGAATCTGTAGAATATTGATATAAAAATTGTCATGTTCAAGGGTGATGCAATTTATAATGCCATTTTTTTCGTAAATAAACTTTAGAATACCCTCCTCTCCTTTTTTTCGTATCTACTTCATATACTTATGAGAAAGAAAGAGAAAAAATTATGATCATAATGTCTTTTCATTTAGTTTTAATTAGCCCAGAAGAGAGGTAAAATGATACTTGAAGAAAAATGGAAATATTTGAGCCAGTGTCGAGCATGGTAGAAATCACCTAATTATCAGGCATTAATATATGCCATTAACAAATGCAAGGGGACATACTAATGATAAAAATGGACCCCAAGGTAACTAACACAATCCATTGAGTGTGAATATACAATCTAAATTTGAAAAATTGTAAACTCGAATGATCATGGATCAATGAGAAAATTCTATTGTTGATTACAAGGAAACCAATTACTCAGGACTATGAGATCCAAAGTAGTACTAGTTTCTAGACCATGCTTATAAATAATGAGTCGATGGCTAGAATAAAAGAGTGACAAGGACTGCACATGGTCGATTGAGGTTTATAATTCCCTTAAACATATAGAAATAATAAATAAAATTCACCTTGAAACATTAATCGATGAGAACAATGTGATATCTGCAATAGTGAAGGAGGTATCAAAGCATTCTGAAAAATGACTAGAAGAGTAACCAATCCAAGGAGTAAAAGACTCATATGTATGGTACAGTTCCTAAGAAATGTATAACCCATATATACGAAAATAATTTAAACAAGTGTCATGTTCAAGGCCTAACACAATTGATGCCACTACTTTTCTACAAATAGATTATAGAATACCCCCCACACCCCCCCCCCTCGCCTTGTTTCATTGGATCTCCTTCACATATTGATGAGAATGAAAGAGAAAACAAGTATGCTCGATATTTCCGTTTTCATTTATTTTAATGAGCCCAAAAAATAATAAAAGGATACTTCATAGCATATTTTTTTCATGAGATTTTATCAAGCTCGAAAAGGAGATAAAAGTGTGATCAATATCCTTATCATTGTTTTAGCAAGTGGAATAAATGGAGAAGAGTAATCTCACCATATTTCTTTTTTTTAATGAGAATAAGAAGAATTAAAGGATTCTCATCCTAGAGAAATAAGTGGTATAGACTAGAAGCATCTAGTTTTGAGTTTGGAACCACCATAAGTAAAATGAAGAAAAAATGCTAGCAAGGTAAATCAGCTCATTGCAACTTACTCTCTAGGAAAGGTAAGGGCACCAAATGAAGGAAAGTGATGATGCAAGTGGAAATGGGTATGTCACATAGCTAGTTTCTGCAATGAATTATAAATTTTATGGGGAATGAAAAAATTTATTTCTCTTACTTTGTAACATACTTAGTGCCTTAATGCTTGATTAAGGGTATACAGTATCATTTGTTTTCCTTTTCTCAAACATAAAAATCAACTCTAATACCACTTTGTCACATACCCAATTCCTTTAATGACTTACATAGGTTAAGAGGTGCCCAAAATTTTCCTTCACTTTTTACTAGGTTGATAATAAGATTTGTTAACACTTTGTCACATACCCTTTCTAAATTTATCCTAACCACACTTGCAAAAACCCGATTTTCATCTCTCATAATTTTTTTCTAATATTTACATGTAAACCTGTCTTTAAATAATTTCTATACAACCAATTTAGTAGCCTTTTTATTTTATACACCGTGTCAAACATTTTATTGGAAATCAAATCAGAAACATTGCTCTATTTCCACTTGTAACATACTAATTGAAATTTACCACTCAATCATGAAAATTTTAATTTATGTCAGGTCAGTAGGAGGAATCTCCAGCCTACAAAAAATTGTAGCATGTACACAAAAATGAAAATAAGGTTTTGTTCTAGGGTATCCATGAAGTATAGGATCTACCACTTAAGATACAACATGCACATAATGAGAAATAATGTTACAACTTGGTAGGATCAATCCTAAGGTGCAAGAGAATAATGTATAATGTCAATAATGCGATGAGATATGTAGGTAATACTTAACCCTATATGTTTAGGGAAAGAAAATTCCCCTAACATCGAGTGTATGTCACAATAAAGATTCCACCCTATCTTGTAAAATCCATGTAGAAATACTAAACCCATAGTTAAATCATATATTGAAAGAAATAAAACATGAATTGGTTAAGAATAGGACCATGTACATGTATGTATGCATGTATGTATGTATGTATGTATGTATGTATGTATGAATGTATGTATGGATGTGTGTATGTAAGTATGTATGTATGTATGGATGGATGTGTGTATGTATGTATGTATGTATGTATAATTTTTATGTACACTTTCATTATCAGTAACACTAGTCATGCATTGTTGACATAGAAGTGACACCAAACTAACTCCCTAGTTTGTCACCATATTATCATTGAGTAGCAATAATAGTGGTGCAGGAGGTGGATGAGGTGGAGAGGATAATAATGTTATTTTACTCATGATGTTCAAGAATTGATAATGGGGATTCCATCATTGGCCTTTGATGTTGTTCCATCTCACTTGCACTGACACAATGTGGGGGTAAACTCCATGTGTTGTATCATGTTATCATCGATGCATGGATGATTAGCCTTAAAATGATTCACTAGTAGATATTTCTAGCTTGATGGAATATAAATCTATGTATAAATAAATGGGATTAGAAGCCCAAGCCTTGTACCCCTAGTTTTGGACATTGCACCTAGTTTTGTGATGGAAGTATCAAACTCTTATTTGGATATGCACACATGCAAAAAAAATTCTATCACCTCTTCTTATGATATGAAAATGATAAAACTTGGTTACTAACATGGATTATGTACATGCATGCATGATTCTGATGAATATTAACTTAGTATGACAAATTCCAATCTAGCGTGTTATGATCTAAAAAATGATCTAATGTATTAGAATATCTTGAGATGTGCATATATTTAATATTAGTGAAATATAATTCAAGGAGAAATATCCTTAAATATTGATGAAGTAAAATAGGATACCTCATGAAATATACATAGTTTAGTTACGACACCATGGGTTGTGAGTCAAATTTAACAATTGAGTGGTGGATACCAAGTGAAATAGCCTCAGATAAGAGTTCAATGACAACATTATACTCCACCACATTGTTGGTCACAGGTCTAATGTAGATGCCTCTAAATATCACTAGCTCATTAATGGGTAAAAAGAGAACCCAAGAAGTAGAAGCAATGTTTCAATTAATATGGATGGCATTGTTTGTAAAGCCTACATAGACTAGTGAGGGAGGATGCCTTGGAGTGAACCATCAAGGCATTAAAAATCCAATTGATTCAAAGGAGAGGCCTAGATATTAAGGCTTACACTATTTCAAAAAGGAAGAACGGTCTTCCAACAATAACTCTTGGGTATCTTGTTATTTTTGGCATAAGAGAGGACATGAGGAGAAAAATGTTGGGATTTTCATCCGGAATTTTTAACAGCTTGGTTTCTAAAGAAAAATTAGGGCATGAAGTGCAAAACTTCTCCAAATAGAGATGAGAAAGTTGAAGAAGAGACTAAGACAAGTTCTTCTTTCCATTCAATTTTCTTGTGTAAAAAGCATAAGCCAAAGGAAAATCATGAGAGGTATAAGTGTCTTGGTTATTAAAAGGATTTTTATGATGAAAAACCACATGATGATTTGAATAACATGTTGTGGAATGTTTTTCCATGCACTTTATTTCATGCACCTAACCATTCTGTAGCTAAGTGCCACAAAAGGAAATCATTAGTCAAGAATATGAATATGTCAATTGGAATTGAGAACAAGAAGGGAAATTCTCATCCAAGTTTAAGGACATTTGTGCCAAGAAAGGATCACAAAAAAATTGTACTCATTGGAATATCAATGGGCATTGGGTCAAGAAGTGTTTGAAATTTCATCAGCAACTTCATCCTGGCAAGGGAAAGAAAATCATGCAAGCACCTGAAGAGGAATCAACAAAATAAAAAGTGGCACAAGATGTGACCATCCCTAAAGCAGCTCCAGAAGGAAAATAAATTGAAATAGAGGGTTCATTTACCTAGTTGGGTAAGAAATGGGTGTACTCTTTGTCCAACTGAAGTTTGTAAATGTTTTTTTTTCACTAGTTACATATCCCCATAGTTGGGAAATTTTTAAAATTCATATTCATAACTAAATCACTTATATACAACAATGTTTTCTTTGGAATTTTTATGCTAGTTTAACTTGTTAATAGTTAATTTGAATGGAAAATTTGGCATCCAAGTTTATTCCATCTTAAAAAGTTAATTTCTATTTGTAGTTTAAGAAATCATTTAAAAAAAAAAATTATGAGTAGTTGCAACACATTCAGTATGTTACAAATGTGTTAAGAACTCATTTACACAACTATTCACTATGTGAAACTTGTTTGGTTTATTTTCCAAAGCCTTTTTGATGTTATCCTTGGTAAATATTTTGCAGCAAGAATTTTTTCTTGTGACATTAGCATACATCGAATGTCAAAAATGAAAATTACAGAAATACCAAAGAAAAGCCAAAATTTGTTGAACAAGGGAATCACTTGACCATGTCTTCCACCATGCAGTGCACCTATTGTTTTGGTGCCCAAAAAGAATGGAAATCATTGTATTGTGAGGCAGTAAATGAGTGGATTTCATCAAATAAGAGTTGTTGAAGAAGGTATGTGGAAGACACCATTTCACATAAAACAAGGTTTTTTTCGAATGACTTATTATATTTTATGGTATTTTCCATACTCCTACTACTTTCATGCATATGCAGAAGGATGAATTGGAGCCATTTCTAGATGTGATAGTCCACTTGTATGGCATTGTCATTTTTAGAAAATTTTGTTATGAACATGTCATGTATGAGAGAAAAATACTTAATGTCATAAGGCATGAACATTTATTTGTGAAGATGTCAAAGTATGAGTTGGGTAAAACTTATTTTTTGTAATTGGGCTATAATGTTGGAGAAGGTAAGTTGAAGGTAGACTTGTCCAAGTTTGACACCATTGTGTATTGGTTAACACCCAAGATGGTCATCTCGATAAGAGGTTTTTTGGGGAGCAGCGCCCCAATGTTGAAGGAAACGTTTTGTCAATATTTCTTCTATTGTAGCTCCTTGTCATGCATTGAAATGTGTGCAAGAGGTATTCTAGTGGGAAAGAAAACAACAAGAGGCATGTGATGCTTCGAAGCAAAAGATCATTTCAAATCTTTTATTTTCTCTTTTAAACTTGAAAAGGTCATTTGAGTTTCAGGTTGATGCAAGTGACTTTGCCATTTCATTCCATTCAGAAAATTTTAATGGTGCAATGATTAAGGCACTTTCATTTGATGGGTATTTTTCAACAACTTCACTTGGTCAAAAGGTATAAGAGAGGCATAAGAAAAAAATAATTTTATATGCCTTATAGGCCTATTGTTTCTGTCATTATTGTACTCAAGCATCATTTTGCTTTACATGAAAGTTATGTTCAACAATATGCATACTTTCAAGATGGACATTCAAGCTTGAGTCAAGTAAACCAAGTAGTGGAATTTATTTACCATTTGCATCATAATTTGTTGTGTCATATTGGTAAGAAGGGTGTTGCTTTTGATGGAAACATGGGCATGGAAATGGTGAAAACACTTGGTCAAAGGTCAACACAAGTACAAGGCAAGACAAGATAAAAATTGCCATATCGACAGTGTTCGAGGTATCAAAGTTTTCAAGTTATTCAAGTTTCCTTTGATTGACAACCGAGGTGGTAATAAGTTTTTTTTCTTCAAGGAAAGTTTTCTATTCTGTAAATTCTAGGAAATTTCAACATCTTGGTGTCTACAAAAATAAGATGGGGTCTCCAGAATCAAGGAAAAAGATCAGCTTTCATGAAATTCCCAAATTGTTGAATCTAGAAAAACTCTAGTGGATTGAAACTAGAAGGGTGAGGGGATTATACTCTCATCCACATGCTGAGTAAAAAGTTATATTTTGGGATCCAAAATATTCCAGTGGGGAGGCATGATCAGGTCCTCAAAAATTAAATTTGTCAGAATGGTGTGGAACCTGAACGACTACATAGATCTCGTCGTCCTGAATCTGGTATAACTCATTTCGCAGAAAACCGACACTGTATGCTCCCAAAAACGCATTCTGTTCATTTTCCCAAACATGCAATTTTTTGAGAAATGGAAGCTGAAAGGGAAAAAAATTGGGCCAATGACAAGCTGCCACATGGCCTCTTTTGGTTGGTCGAAATGTAATTTTTTTATCCTTTCAGGCTTCGCCCACTTTTCTTTTTTCATTGGTTGTTGGATGATGTAATTTGATTGGTTGAAGTGATGACCAACCACATGGTGCCACATGGTAGCAAGAGAGGCCACCAAAATTTTGGCAAGGGTGGAGCAGACTAGGTGGGGATTAAACACCTGACCTTTTTCCAACAAAATATGCCAAATTACGCTACACCAAAGTTCATGTCTTAATAAAATAAGGTCTGAAATTCTATTTATGGTGTATTCAAGCAGAGTGTGGGGAAAGGGGCCAGGGCTTAGCCCACACACCGCCCCCCCATCCCAAAAAAAAAATGTGTACACATGACCATGTTTCTAGGAACCATGGTCGTGGATCCTAACTGCCCTCATAAACAATCTATTCTCCATGTGAACACAAAGACTTAATCACCATTGGTTAGTCTAACCGCTGATTTTTTTTTTTTTTAAACTATAATGTTATGGTTTGAAAATAAGTTTTTAAGCATCATTATGCATTTAAGAGGTCCAAAAAATTCTCCTAGAATTACGGGAACTTGTCGCTCTGTTAGCTGAAAATGGGGTGAATTTGTAGGGCTGATCCAGTTTTTGGGCAATTTGTGGAGCGATTAGTGCCAAAACATGGGAAGATCATAAATTCTCTAGTTTTTGGCCAAATTCGATGGAGAAAGAGGTTAGATAGGAATGATTAGGAATTTTGAACTCATTGGAGAATTTTTCAGAGCCAATATATCACTTTTAGATATGCTTTTTGCAGGATGAAATCTATGGGTGCCATGGTCAACCAGAGGGTGGAATCAGTTTATGGAGGAGTCTGAAGATGGAGATGACCTTGCAAGGCATTTTCTAACCTCCATGTGCTTTCTACAATAGCTACTCCATTAGTGATGTAGCCTATGTTCCTCTTTTATCTATGTGTTTTTGAGGAGAGACTTGTTTATGTAGTTCAAGTGGATTGTGGTATTGTTTATGCTCTTTGAGGTTGGGTTATGGGTTCTTGGTGAAATATAATTTTTCGTTCTGAAATTTTACATGTTTTATTGTAGGTTAATATGTGTATGAAGTGATAACTCTAGCATAACTTTGTTTCTTTGAATGAGAAACTAACCACTCCATTTCTTAACACTTTATGTACTCTTCTTTTCCTAAGAATTGAGCATAATGAGAAGGGGTCATGCCATTAGAGATGATCCAAGGAGATGTATCCCAAGAGGGGTGAACTCCTTCAACAATGGCTTGTGTATTACTGATTGATGCATACTTCCATTATGTATATTTAATTCATGTTTAAAATTTTCATGCAATTAAAAAAAAAACACATAAAGCTCATGCTTTTACATGTTATTTTTTAGTACAAACCTCAAGAACTTTTTTGTATTAGAATAAGGATCTTAGCATAGAAACTAGTATTTCCCATTCATATTAGTTTCAATGTAGATGTTGATTTCAAATTCTATTTGATTGCTTTCAGTAAATGCATTTATTTTAGTATAGCTGTTTATTTCTACATATTTGATTGTTTTCACTAAATGCATTTATTTTAGTTTAGATCTTGATTTCTAATCCTATTTTAATGTTTTCAATAGATGCATTGATTTTAGTGTAGAAGTTGATTTATGATTTGATGTAGCTAGATGTATGATGTACATTAATTTCAAAGTAATTCAATTAATGGTGTGCACTGATTTCAGTGTAAGCACATCTATGCCCCCTCCATCTATATCTCTATCTTACATTGTCTCTCCTTCTTTATATCTCTATCTCACACCCCAAAAATACACATACTCTCTCTCTCCCTCCCTCTTCCACTCCCTCTCTCTCTCTTTAACATTTATCTCTCCATATCTATATCTCTTCCTCCCTCCCTATCTTTTCCTCTCTCTTCTTCCCTCTCTCTCCCCCCCCCCTCCCCCTCCATCTATATCTCTCTTTAACCCCAAAAATGTACACACACTCTCTCTTAGTGTAAGCACATAAACATTATTCATGACGTGAATTGACCTTTTTGTTAGAGTAATTCAACCATAAATACAATACTTGAATTTTCATCCTAAATAAAATGTTCACTTACCCAAAATGTCTTATTCCTGAAACTGTAAACTATGTGTAATTGGTTACATTATTATTATTACCATTTTCCATCATTCAACATTGTTAATCACTTTACATTCAAACGCGTTAATATACAATAACTAATAGGTGTGAAAATAAGAATAGTAGACGAAAATAGTTGATCACAATGAAGATTGTTTGTAATTGACTATATTCTTATTATTCACATTTCTATCATTAAACATTGTTACATTGTCTCTTTGCACTTAAAATTTTTATTTCATCTTTCAAGTTACTAAAAGTCTCTCTCATCTCAAAAAATTGAGGTAACTAAGCAAAGTTTAAATTAATTTGACCGAATTAATATTAGACATATTTAGCATATTTAAAATGATCAAAATAATTAGATATTCTACAAATTTTGTATGACCACACACCACTGAAACCAACCTAGATCCATCTTAATCCCGGATCTATCAAGCGACGAGAGAGATCAAATCTCTTGAGGTGCAAACATTTCCTCAAGTTTTGCACTCAAAAGATAGGTTTGCACCTCGAGAGATTTGATCCATCTCGACGCTTAATATATCCAGGGTTAAGATATATTTAGGAAATGTGAGATGTGTAATGAGATAAATTTTTTGATACTTATCTTGAGTTCATACCTATGCACTTTTAATAGCCATTTAATTTATACGACTTCACTAGCTTATATCATCAAACATAACAAGATTATATATATATATATATATATATATATATATATATATATAGAAGAGAATGAAGTGGTGATGGTGGTATAAATTCCTACCACCAATTTTTTAACATAGATGACTAATTAAATGTAATTTCTAATGTTTGATGCCTTGAGTTTTAATTTTTGTATATATATATATATATATATATATAGGATTTGAACCAACATGTTTATTTATTGAACCAAGAAGTGCTCTATAGCCCAGTATGGGTTAGATATGTAGGTATAGGAGTTAAATATGTGAATATTTTTTAAATGTCAAGCTAATAAGTATACATATGTTATGTAAACAATTTTACTTGGTCAAATTACGTAAAAAGATAAATAATAATAATAATAATAATAATAATTATTATTATTATTAACATAAAATTGAGATAAAACAGTAAATTTACTAGAGGTTTTTGAGCTCCAAGTTTTTGAAACCCATGGTATTTCACATGGTATTCTTCTGTAATGATGAAATTACATAAAAATAAAAATTAAACTAAATTCAAATTAAATTAAATAATAATAATTAATAATTAATCATTTTAATAAAATTGAAATAAAATAGTAAATTTATGGATGAGGCTTTTTGGGCTCGAGTTTTCACAGTCCATGGTTTTTCCCATGGTATTGTTCGTGAAGTGGGACTGAAGGTCATAATGTGCGACAGGAGAGAGGAACCAAGAAATGAAGAATGGAGGATTATAGCGAGATACAAAGGGACTCGGGATAGACTCCATGGATGCGATGATGACTCAAATCGGATGCTCTAAACAAGGGTGACTCGATGATGCTACCACACAGTAAAGGTCCAATGGGGACCAAAAAGATACAAGTACAAGATGCTAACTCACGATGAAAATCGACACGAGCATGGACGAGTATAGAGGCAAAGTGGTGCCCCAAGTACAAGTGTTGCAAGTGAAGAAATTCGATTTTGAAGAGTGGTGAAGTAACGCTTCTTGGACAAAATGTGTCCTAGTGAAGTATCCAATCATGAAAAACTAACAGATACCAATTGGAGGGATTGGTGAGAGCTTTCCAATGGTACAAATATTTTTTCAAACTGAGTTACGGTTTGGCCATAGCTAGCGAAAGAAAAAATCAAGGGTTTATCTTTTAATAAGGCATTTTCCCTCCAAATTCACTCATTTTCATTTAGAGCTGTGGTGAATGTAGAGAGGAGAGAAGGCCCTAAATCTTGTAGCAATCATAACGGACAAACCGACTCTTGGAGTCGAGATCCATCAGTTGCAAGTAATAGGCCTAACCCTACTCTTTCATTTAAGGAGATCAAAATTTTAGTTTAGGCACCTAGAGCTCATGAATAGGCTAGGTCGCACTTTTTGGGGTCAGTTCTGCGACCTGGGTAGCAGGTACTGGGTAGAAAGCTATGACCTGTCCCAGGAAATGACTTGAAAAGTGTGATCTATCAGTGAAAAGGGGTTTCAGTGTTTTTTTTGGCTGAGATATGGAATTTTTATGGTTGAGGGGGATAGGCGCCCCCAAGCATGTTGTGGCCATGCAAAAATGTATTTAGAAAAAGGGGAATCTAAACAGATTTTTATGATGTGGTGTGCCATTTGTTTTCATTATTGTTATGCAGTTCAAGAAACAAAATCGAGAAT
Source organism: Pinus albicaulis (assembly GCA_034641835.2). NCBI lineage: Eukaryota > Viridiplantae > Streptophyta > Pinopsida > Pinales > Pinaceae > Pinus > Pinus albicaulis. The sequence goes on along the minus strand of CM076573.1, from coordinate 913,760,009 downwards.
TAATAATCCCTTTTGGTACGGCATATATGAAGCAAATGGACTTAATTTTTTGGGTTGGCATACATGGTGTCACTATCCCAAAGAGAGGATTTGGATATAATGAACTAGTGCTCTCCTAGAAATGCCAAAGGATGGTCAAAAACAATGTCTAAGGGACTGGGTTGCTGATGTAAGATGAAGGAATGATGAGAGGTATCATCCCTAGAGTGATCTGAAGTGATATGGGACTCTAGATGTTATTCTAAATGGGGAATAATAATGGTACTAGATTCGACACGACCATATACACTAGGAGAGTTGTGGAGGATTTCTTCTCCCGGACTCTCAAATATGGGTGCCCCCTTAAGATATATTTAGGAAACGTGAGATGTGTAATGAGATAAATTTTTTGATACTTATCATGAATTCATACCTATGCACTTTTAATAGCCATTTAATTTATATGACTTCACTAGCTTATATCATCAAACATAACAAGTTTATATATATATACATATATACATATATATACATATATAGATATATATATATATCTATATCTATATATATATATATATATATATATATATATATATATATATATATATATATATATATATATATATATATATATATATATATATATATATATATATATATATATCATAGAAGAGAATGAAGTGGTGATGGTGGTATAAATTCTTAAAGCCAATTTTTTAACATAGATGACTAATTAAATGTAATTTCCAATGTTTGATGCCTTGAATTTTAATTTTTTGTATATATATATATATATATATATATATATATAGGAGTTCAACCAACATGTTTATTTATTGAACCTAGAAGTGCTCTATAGCCCAGTATGGGTTAGATATGTAGGTATAGGAGTTCAATATGTGAATATTTTTTAAATATCGAGCTAATAAGTAAACATATGTTATGTAAACAATTTTACTTGGTCAAATTACATAAAAAGTTAAATAATAATAATAACAATAATAATAATTATTATTATTATTAAAAGAAAATTGAGATAAAACAGTAAATTTACTAGAGGTTTTCTGGCTCCAAGTTTTTGCAACCCATGGTATTTCACATGGTATTCTTCTCTAATGATGAAATTACATAAAAATAAAAATTAAATTAAATATTAATAATTAATACTTAATCATTTTAATAAAATTGAAATAAAATAGTAAATTTATGGATGAGGCTTTTTGGCTCGAGGTTTTCACAGTCCATGGTATTCTTCATGAAGTGGGACTGAAGGAAATAATGTGCGACATGAGAGAGGAACCAAGAAATGAAGGATGGAGAACTATAGTAGGATACAAAGGGACTTGGGATAGACTCTATGGATGCGATGATGACAAAACTCAGATGCTCTAAACAAGGGCGACTCGATGATGCTGCCACACAATAAAGGTCCAAAGGGGACCAAAAAGACATGAGTACAAGATGGTAACTCAGGATGAAAACCGACACGAGCATGGACGAGTATAGAGGCAAAGTGGTCTCCCAAGTACAAGTGTTGCAAGTGAAGAAATTTGATTTTAAGAGTGGTTAAGTAACGCTTCTTGGACAAAATGAGTCTAGTGAAGTATCAAATCATGAAAAACTAACAGATACCCATTGGAGGGCTCAGTGAGAGCTTTCCAATGGTACAGGCAGGTTTTCAAACTGAGCTACGGTTTGGCCGTAGCTGGCGAAAGAAAAAATCAAGGGTTTCTCTTTTAATAAGGCATTTTCCCTCCAAATTCACTCATTTTCATTTGGAGCTGTGGTGAATATAGAGAGGAGAGAAGGCCCTAAATATTGTGGCGATCATAGCAGACAAACTGATTGTTGGAATCGAGATCCATCAGTTGCAGGTAAGAGGCCTAACCCTACTCTTTCATTTAAGGGGATCAAAATTTCAGTTTAGGCACCCAGAGCTCATGAATAGGCCAGGTCGCACTTTTTGGGGTCAGTTCTGTAACCTGGGTAGCAGGTACTGGGCAGAAAACTACGACCTGTCCCAGGAAATCACCTGAAAAGTGTGACCTATCAGTGAAAGGGGGTTTCAGTGTTGTTTTTTCCTGAGATCTGGGATTTTTATGTTGGAGGGGCATAGGTGCCCCCAAGCATGTTATGGTCATGCCAAAATGTATTTAGAAAAAGGGGATTCTAAACACATTTTTATGATGTGGTGTGCCATTCGTTTTCATTATGGTTATGTAGTTTGAGAAAGGGAATGGAGGATTACCAATCTCTTTTGGTACTGCATATATGAAGCAAATGAACTTAATTTTCTGGGTTGGCATACATGGTGTCACTATCCCAAAGAGAGGATTTGGAGATAATGAACTGGTGCTCTCCTAGAAATGCCAAAGGGTGGTAAAAAAAAATGTCTAGGGGACTGGGTTGCTGATGTAAGATGAAGGAATGATGAGAAGTATCATCCATAGAGTGATCTGAAGTGATATGGGAATCTAGAGGTTCTTAGAAATGGGGAATAATAATGGTACTAAATTCGACATGACCATATACACTAGGAGAGTTGTGAAGAATTTCTTCTCTTGGAATCTCAAATATGAGTGCCTCCTTACCCAAAAATTGGGTGTCAATGTAATGGCCACAAAGCGTATGTGGTTTGAATGCATGGGCTCAATGTAAGGGGGGATAGATAAATTCATGAGTGGTGACTACTTCCATAATGTTTTCATCGTAATATAAGATGGGGTGATTGGTGGAAGAAAGACCACCTGACGCAGTGAAGCTACCTAAATCATCATCATGAGAAGAGAGGTTCACATGTGCATCGTCATGAGGGGTGACATAAAAACAAGTAGATGAAGGATCCACTGATGTTTAGCCCAAGGTGATCATTGAAGGGAGGTCAGGCGAAACAGAAGGGCAAGGCCCAAGTGGGTCTTCCACCAAGGATATCATAGATGATGAAAAGTAGTGGACAGTGGCCGAAGACACTGTCATTTCAACATCCTAAGGGGCAATGTCAATGGGAGTGGATGTGTCCTCTAGTTCTGCTAAAGCAAAAAATGAAAATAAGGGAGCGGTGGACTCATTGCGCTTGGCTTTGAATTGGAAAACTACAGCTAGAGAGGTGCGGAAATCCTTGAAGCGGGGACAGAGGTGAGTATAGTGGCCATGGAAATCACACAAAGAACAAGGGTGATTTGTGCGCAAAGACTTGAGTTTCAGGATTGAATCGGGTATAATGACATATACCTTAAGGATGTGAGACTATGGAAATGTCTCATTGACCATGGCCTTCAGGTGAGGCAACTCTGGACAGGTATGGGTGGCATGACTGATAACATCACACAAGGCACACTGAATAGTAGACTTTGGTGGCAGAGGAGGGGCAATTTTTGTTAGGGAAGCCTTGTCCTTTGATGCCCTCTTTCGAGATTTTCCCTTTTTACCTGAAGCAGTCGCAACAGAAGAAGGTTCCTATTGAGGTGGCTGAAGCACTGTAGCAGCGAGAGAAGTCATGGGGACCGGTTGAACCAGGGTAAAAGAAAGATAAGGTTTGGGTTGACCAGGCAGGGTATCATCTGGGGGCTCGAGGTACCAGACGAGAATCCTAAGGGTCAGGTTAGGAAGAGAGAGGGTAGCCACGACAGGTACCAAGAATACTCCAAGAGGGGGAGCTAGGAACGATAACTGACCAGAGGGGTAATGGCTAGGCGGGATGGCTTCAAGATGGTTAAGGCCTGGAGGAATCATTCCAGGAGGGTAGAGAGGCTCATGGATACCAACTATACATGAAGGGACAAGAGGAGAAGGTCCAGAAGGCTTCATCGAAGGGCTAGGAGTAGGCTGCCTAGGGCGAGGCTACTGACTAGCCGAAGTGGGCCGCTTGAGGGAAGCCCGAGATGATTGCATCATGCAAACATTTGATGAGCTGGGATCAGAGACAGGAGGAGGAAGACCAGGGAAAATAGGAGTCTTTTTAGACTCCGGGTGAGACAGTGGTCAAAGGATCGATGGTTTGCTTATGGGCCACGGAAAAGATGATTGACTCAGGGGAGGTCTGAGACTTCGGTTCGTAATATGTCAACTGGTCAATGGTGACTATCTTTTCATTATGAGGGAAGGAAATCTTGTGTTGAACCATAGATGGGAAAACAAACATCGCATAGGTGTAGCTATGACCCAATAGAATGTTGTTATCTAAGGCGGCATCGATGACTTCTACGTCAACGCAATTATTCTTGCCCGCAAGAGTAATAGGACAATTTCAGAATAGGCCAATGGGCTGGGAGGTGTGAACATCCCACGCTCAAAAAGTGATCATGGAAGGAGCAACCTCAGGTGATCCAAGTTGCTTCCAAACCAAAGCGTACATGACATAGGTGGATGCCCCCTCATTAATGATGCACTGGGAAACATTGGTGTTCTGGATCTTGACTGGGATTTGGAAGGCAACAGAAGAAGGAAGAGGAGGATATTATAACTAGTCAACATTGAACACAATCAATCAATATTCTGAAGGATCTACAGTGCCCATGGCCGATAGTAGAGATTTTCGTTGTGAAGGGCACTACTGGAGGAGTTCCATCATTGAGATGGCAATAGGAGATTGCATCAAATTATCTACTATGCTATACGAATAGGCAGCTTTTCCAGAAGCAGCGTTTCAGCGTAATGGTCCCTTAGGGATCTTGTTAGGAACCTCTGCCTTAGGCTGAGGGATCTGTAAAGAACCATTAGGTGTCGAAAGAGGCTCTATAGAACCTGAAGAAGGGGGCTCGGGGACAGAAGTAGTGGGAGGCTTATTGTACTAACGAGAATGAGTCTAAAGGTTGAGGTATACGGTTATAGGTTAGTCAAAATTCATCATGAGAATCTGGTAATTGAAGGTACCATATGGAGGATGTTGAGTGGTTTCTTGACCTTCAAGTGGTTCGGTAGCCATGAATCCTTGCCAAGGGAAAGGATTAGTAAACACAATCGACTGACTAAGCACAGCACTGGGAGGGATGGAAGGGGAGGCTTGTTATCCTCGCAACGTTTCTTGAGACTCCCACATCTGTTGCATCTATGGTAAAAGAGGAAAATCATGCGTGTAATGACCATAAACACCACAACAAGAACAAGGCTTATTCGTTCGAACAGGTGGGTCCTACTTGGGCTGAGTGCCCTGTTGTTGGTTAGCAGTGTTAGGTGCATTATTTGGAGGATGAGGTCTAGGATTACCAAGGGAAGATTGATTTTGTGTGCCTTTCCTCTTATTTTTGGAAGGAGGAGGGTTAGTTGCACCCTGCTATGCATACACCTCCCCCTGAGGGGGCGGTGGCTGCTATTGGGGGGGTTGAGAAGGCAAGGGAGGCAGAGGTGCTAATTCTAGAGGAGCTGGAGCACCAGGCTGTGGATATGGATAATAGGGAGGTTGGGTAACATTTTCGTAAACAAAAGGTTGTGCAAAAGGAGGAGGCATGTCGTGTTGGCCCCTCCCTGCGGAAAACCATAGCCCATGGGAGGCTGAGCGTATGGATGAGAGAGAACTCCAACGATAACGTCGACAGCGTGAGATGCCACTGGTGTGTTGGCACCACCAGGTCTAGGAAGATAAGTTAGAATGATATAAACATAACCCAAATGAGCATATATTAGGTCATATTTTAACACAATTTGGAGAGCAGCTTCTTCGGTTTGAGGGAAATGCAATGCCACATCTTTACCGATAGCAGGCAAAATAGATCTAAGGAACCAGTCCATGTAGACACGGTCTTTGAAGGTAGGGGCTTGACATAGGCTCTTTCCTCTCTGCCACTCATGGACATGATCGGATAGGCAGGTCGCAGACGATTGACGAAAAGAAGTCAAAAGTTCGATACTAGTGACTTAACGAAGGGGAAGCTGGAAATAAGACAGAAAATACTGAGCAAGAGTCGCAAAGGTGGTATGAGAGGATGAGGCCTGATTAGCATACCACTTAGAAGCTTTTCCAATAAACGTATGTTGTAATAACCGAAGATGGACAGAGTCATCGGTAATGGAGTTAAACGAACACCACATGTGGAAATATCGAACATGATTTGTAGGATCTTCTCCGGCAAGGCCTTCAAACTTGGTAATGTCGGAAGGGAGATTGGTAGGCATAGTAGGCCAACTAGCGTCATGGTGTATAGGGTCATTGATCAACTGGTTAAAATCGAGAAGACTGAGGCCTGCCATATAGGGGAGCAAGGGAGCAGCCAGGGTAGTTCCTGTTGCGGTCCCACTAGTAGTATTCCCAATAGTAGGGCCGAGGCTACCACCAGCATTAGGTCCTTAACCAGACATGGTGAAGGTGATAGGGGGAGAACCGGGGGCGGAACCAGAAGGGGAACCCAATGAACTAGAAGAGGAGTCTGAGTGCAGACTCGGTGGAGGACTAACTCAAATCCTACACGGAGGAGTAAGTCTTCCTACCGGAAACTGAGGATGAAGGCCAAGATGTCACCAGGATAAATGACATGGTGGCACAATGGTGACAGCACAAACATGGCACAAAGGGAAGAGATAACAACAAGGGCAAAGAGGTTCAGGATCAACTAATTACAATGTCAAAACAAGGGCAGAGAGGTGCAGGATCAATTTATTTCAATGTTAAATTCTTTTCTTGGTAGTGTTAACCAAGCTCTTCTTCACTTAGGGTGTGTGTGTAAAGTGTGTAAATTTTATTTTTTAAACCCAAACATTTGTAGAGAAAAATAAAAATTTTGTTGTATAACTGTAAATAAACCTACAGATAATAGTATATGAAACTGAAATAATAGAAAATAAACAGCTAATAATGCAATATTCTAAACCCAAGGAGGCGGGCCTCTCAACAAGTAGTCTGTAGGTGGGAAAAAATCTAGTCAAAACACACCAAAATAGCCAATATATCTAAGGTCGGGAGGGGCAGGGATCTAAAGGTCATATCTGCTAGAAATAGGTGCAGAAAAACAACAAAAAAATAGAGGAAAATTTTTTGTAAATAAGGTGGCGAAAGGCTATAACCTGGATGGAAGCAGAGGGGACCCTAGAGGAAAAACCAAACGAAACTAAAAGGAGGTGAATTAGATGGATAAATAGCCAATATGAAGTGGATTTTAAGGTAAGGTATCAAATCTGAAAAAAGTTTGAACACTCTAAAATTTCAGACAACCTGCAGCAGCTAAAACTCTTCCACAAAAGATGGAGGTTATTGAAGCACTAGAGGGCTAGGTTCCCACTTAGATGAGTAAAACAGAACAAGTACAGGTCCAAAACGAGCAAAGATGGAGGTTAGACAACCCTGAATAGAGGCCCAGACAAACCCATAAAACTTTCAGAAAAACTCCCGCAAAAAGTCTAGGTCACAGTTTCTAACCTGATTTCTACAGAGGCCACAGGTTTAGGCCTGTTTTCTGCGCCCTGGAGGTTTCGATCATAGATTTTGGCCCAAAAAGTGCAACCTGCACTTACAGCACCCTCGGGAGCAGGTTTCAGCAGAATGTGTCTCTCAGCTGCAGCTAATGTCTGTCACCTGTGCAATAGGTCCGAAAACACACAGAAGTTAGAATTTTAATGTTTTAGGGTTTTATAGGTTAAAAATAACATCAAGAAAAGAAAAACAAGAAGTTGAAGAGAAATCCTAGGGTTTTAATCAGGCGGATATGCAGGGATCTAAAAAACGACAGAGGTTGTAATCGTAAACCCGTGTGGAGTCGCCAGTTGTTAGTATGAATCTTAATCACAAGTGTACAAAAAATGCTCACTTTAGCCATGCATAACAAACAGCCCTAATGTCAAAGATGGCTACCAATATCTTTAGATTTGAAATTAGGTGACCAAGATAAATGCTGCAAAAATCTAGATCTATGCATTAAAAGACATTAAGCAGTGAATAAAAACAAGAGTTGCTCCATGCATCAAATAGACAAGACAAGAATATGTTTAGAGAATTTTGTATTTATGGCACATGTGAGGAGAATATAGAAGGATTTTACCAGTCCTCCTCAATGGGATGGGTTCTTGTAATTCCTTAGCACTTCAGATCTAAAATCCCTCTCTCTTGATGGTGTAGAAAACCCAGACAAAAATGGAACTCAAAGGGATCTCACAAGAAAAATGATAGCAAAATATCACAATAATGGTGGATCAAAGTCAGACCAAAAGTATAGATCCAGAGTGATCTTTAGGCAACAAAAGGTAGTGAGTGAATGAAAAAAAAATTCTATTTATAACAAAATATTGGGTTAGTCTAGATATTGGTGCATAATTAGAATATTATTAGCCAATTCTAGATCTAACTTTTATGGAATATTTTATTATGTTTGTTGGATGGAAAAAGAATTTGACTTGGGTCAAATCTCTTTATTTGTAAATAATAAATAAATAAATGATTTATTTATTATTTTAAGGATGTGGTTGAGGAATAATCAAATAAATAACGATTTATTTAATTATTTATAAATGATTTAATCAAAATTAACAAGGAATATTATTTAAATAAGGTTTAGATAATTATTCCTAGAAAATAATAAGATAAATAATAATTTATCTAACTAATTTTCTTGTTTTGGGTTAAATATGACCAGGAATATTAATTAAAATCTTGTTTAACTAATTATTCCTTGAGGAAAATCAAACAAATGTGGATTTATTTAATATTTCCCCATGGGGTTTCCTGTTTAGACCATAAACAACTTAATAAATGTGGTTTACTAAGTTATTTTCATAGTGAAAGCAATTTTACTTAGGGTAAAATTAGTCTTACATGGTGTACTTAGGTCCATATAATAGTAACAAGTTAGATAACCAAAAAATGGTGTAACACATGCCATTAGATTTGATCTAATGAGATGTAGCCCAGGAGGGGTGAACTCCTTCAACAATGGCTTGTGTAATACTGATTGATGCATACTTCCATTCTGCATATTTAATTCATGTTTAGTTTTCATGCAATTAAAAAAAAAAACACATAAAACTCATGCTTTTACTTACTATTTTTTAGTACAAACCTCAAGCACTTTTTTGTCTTCGAATAAGGATCTTAGCATAGAAACTAATATTTCCCATTCAGATCAATTTCAATGTAGATATTGATTTCAAACCCTATTTGATTGCTTTCATTAGATGCATTGATTTTAGTGGAGCTGTTTATTTCTACATATTTGATTGTTTGCACTAAATGAATTGATTTTAGTTTAGATGTTGATTTCTAATCATATTTTAATGTTTGCACTAGATGCATTGATTTCAGTGTAGAAGTTTATTTCTGATTTGATGCAGCTAGATGTATGATGTACATTAATTTCAAAGTAATTCGATTAATGGTGTGTATTGATTTCATTGTAAGCACATCTATGCCCCCTCCATATATATCTCTATCTCACATTGTCTCTCCTTCTTTATCTCTCTACCTCACACCCAAAACATACACATACTCTCTCTCTCCCTCCATTTTCCACTCCATCTCTCTCTCCCTTTAACATTTATCTCTACATATCTATATCTCTTCCTCCCTCCTTATATTTTCCTCTCTCTTCTTCCCTCTCCCCCCGCACCCCCCCACCCCACCTCCATCTATATCTCTCTTTAACCCCCAAAACATACACACATTCTCTCTAAGTGTAAGCACATAAACATTATTCATGACGTGAATTGACCTTTTTGTTAGAGTAATTCAACCATAAATACAATTCTTGAATTTTCATCTTAAATAAAATGTTCACTTACCCAAAATGCCTTATTCCTAAAACTGTAAACTATTTGTAATTGGTTACATTCTTATTATTACCATTTTCCATCATTCAACATTGTTAATCACTTTACATTCAAACACGGTAATACAAAATAACTAATAGGTGTGACAATAAGAATAGTAGATGAAAATAGTTGATTACAATAGAGATTGTTTGTAATTGACTATATTCTTATTATTCACATTTTCTATCATTCAACATTGCTACATTGTCACTTTGCACTTAAATTTTTTATTTCATCGTTCAAGTTACTAAAAGTCTCTCTCATCTCAACAAATTGAGGTAACTAAGAAAAGTTTAAATTAATTTGACCAAATTAATCTTAGACCTATTTAGCTTATTTAAAATGATCAAAATAATTATATGTTAAACAAATTTTTTATGACCACACACCACTGAAACCAAACTAGATCCATCTTAACCCCAGAGCTATCAAGCGACGAGAGGGATCAAATCTCTCGAGGTGCAAACCTTTCCTCAAGTTTTGCACTCAAAATAGAGGTTTGCGCCTCGAGAGATTTGATCCATCTTGACGCTTGATATATCCAGGGTTAAGATATATTAAGGAAACGTGAGATGTGTAATGAGATAAATTTTTTGATACTTATCATGAATTCATACCTATGCACTTTTAATAGCCATTTAATTTATACAACTTCACTAGCTTATGTCATCAAACATAACAAGTTTATATCACACACACACACACACACACACACACACACACATATATAACATAGAAGAGAATGAAGTGGTGATGGTGGTATAAATTCTTACCACCAATTTTTTAACATAGATGACTAATTAAATGTAATTTCCAGTGTTTGATGCCTTGAATTTTAATATATATATATATATATATATATATATATATATATATATATATATATATATATATATATATATATATATATATATATAGAGAGAGAGAGAGAGAGAGAGAGAGAGAGAGAGAGAGAGAGAGAGATTTGAACCAACATGTTTATTTATTGAACCTAGAAGTGCTCTATTATGGGTTAGATATGTAGGTATAGGAATTAAATATGTGAATATTTTTTAAATGTCGAGCTAATGAGTATACATACGTTACGTAAAAAAATTTACTTGGTCAAATTACATAAAAAGATAAATAATAATAATATTAATATTAATATTAAAATAAAATTGAGATAAAACAATAAATTTACTAGAGGTTTTTGGGCTCCACAATTTTGCAACCCATGGTATTTCAAATGGTATTCTTCTCTAATGATGAAATTACATAAAAATAAAAATAAAATTAAATAATAATAATTAATCATTAATCATTTTAAATGACATCAACTTTCATAGTTGTTGGCTAAGAAAAAAACCCTAGGCACGGAGCTCTCAGGCGATCATGGAGGCGGCCGAACCCTAGGCGGAACTATGGAACCCTCGGCATGACGGCACCGCTACCTGTTCATTGCGGTTGGATACCATCGCTCGGCGGTGAATGGACCTTGCCGCCCCACGGATCTCTGCTGCTCACCGGGTAAATTCTCATTTCAGTTTACAATACTTTAGCTATTTTATTGCTCGACCCGGGTATCCTGGGCCCCCTGTCCATTCCCGGTGGTTATTATATTATCTTGTGGGCTTCCACTTGTCTTACTGCTCGGGACGCACAGTCGTGGCTGTCCGGGGTTAAAACTTGTCTTGGCAGTTGAGAACTGGGGGTTTCTTTACTTGGTCTGGCATCCCTATACACTTGGTGGGGTCGCATCTGAACAGTGAACCTTGACCGCTTCCCTCTGGACCCATCATCGGGGCCGGCTTTATTGGCATTTGCACTGTTCTCTGGCTTCGAGGACTCAGCTTGTCAGTTGGATCTGCATTTATCATTTCACCCTTGTTCTTTATGAGGGCCTCTGTCTTCTCCAGCAGTCACTAAGAGGCTATTGAAGGGTTTTCCATTCAACATGAGCACCTACGAGGACGAGGTAGACTATTCGGAGGATCCTCTGGCGGGGGTCGACATTTGGGGGTTGGAATCACATGATGAGGTGGATGCTATGTCGGAGTTGGACCCATCATCCGGGGTGGCTTTGCCTACTCAGCCCACACATTCCACCATGGATGGGTGCATCTCGCCCATGGGGGACCTAGCGCACTTGAATTTTGGCTCACCCTCGAACGAGGATATTGGGCTTTGGGCTTTCACGCAGGCAGAATAGGACACTCTGGCAAGTGCTGCCATCAGAAGCTCCGCGCTATTCTCGGAGGCAGTCTTTCACGAGATCGGAGACACTTCACACTATTTGTCGCATCGGCATATTGAAGGCCTTCACCCACTTGAGGTTAACCCACACTGCCCTTCTGATAAATATGGCGCAACACAAGATTGTTCGGAACCCTCTGAACCTTTGGCGGCCTCTGGGGTCTTCACCAACATACCAGAGGACCTGATCAATTGGGAGAAGATTAGCACTCCACCTGAATCTGAAACCATAGTTGAGCCGGAACTGGGGGTTTGTAAAGTCAGTAAGCCGCACAAGGTCGTAAAAAACAGGTTAAACTATCTCACAAATTTTGGAAGCGAGAGTGGTATGGAAGATTGGAGCATCATTGCTGCCAAGACCCTGGTTGGGAAGATCCATGGCCGGAAATATTCCTCAACGAGACTTCAGCGGTGGACAAGGGAGATCTGGAGTGAATCCCTTGACTCTCTCCCGGTGGTTGGGGTCATGACCAAAGGCTGGGTCTCTCTCACCTTTGCCCGCCCTGAACACTCCGATTGGGTCCTCAAGCAATTCTAGCATCTAGAACTGCACCCCGTCTATCTCAAGTGATGGGTGCCCCTTTTTGATCCCAAAAAAGAGAATGCAGGCGCAGGTCCCATATGGGTGAGGTTTCCTGTCCTGCCACTGCAATTTTGGAATGACACTGCGCTTCGGAACATAGGGGACCACCTCAGTCGTTACCTAGACCATGATCGATCCTACCTGTCCACTGGTAGTAGGGCAGTGGCGCAGATCCTGATTTTCCTCGACACAAGAGATGAATTATATGAGAATTTTATCATGATGTTTGATGGCATGAAGTGGAAGCAACCTCTAGACTATGAAGGCGTGCCCTTTCGCTGCAAGAAATGTCATGAGGTGGGTCATCTGTATAAAGATTTTCCAAGGAAGGGGGCTGGCAGGATGGTTGTTAAGAAATCTTTCTCCATTGGCACACAAACTGAGCCGGATCCCAGCATCTTGCTGGACAGTGCAGGTATGCAGTCGAGGGCCCCTGAACTCCCAGGTGATGTCGGGTCGAGGACAGCGGCTATGCCCACCTGGACTACCACGCATCCCAGATCCCAGCCACAGGTCTCGTCAGTGCCTCCCCAACATGATCTCTTCATTCCGGGTATTACTCTTTCTAGCCCCTTAACTTATGATTATGCAGATATATCTTCATCCATTACTTTTCTGTTTAATGTATCTGTTAATGAACCTCTCAATCTGTCATCTGCTTTCTCCTTACCTTGCATATCATCGTGTGAGACCCATAAATCATTAAACCTCCCCTCGGTATGCTGCACCATTGCTTTGGCCTCTCCTTCCTTCTCACTTATCATCCATCATTCATCTGCAGAGCCCACCCCTGGCCATTCTGTCTCCTCTTCGGAGACTCACTCTTCGAAGCACAACTACTTTCTTAGATCCTTAACCAACCCTCAATCTGGCGAGGTATTCGGCATTGGGCCGGGTCTGGGTAGCTTACCCTCCAAATCTCGTGGCAGACCTTCTGCCCTTGCGAAGGCCATCAAAAGGGCTAACTTTGAAGTGGAAGCTCGCACACAATCTTCTCTTATGTGGGTCCTTAGAGCAAGACGACCCTTGATGACTGTTACATCATGATTTGTCTCTCCTACAACTGCAGGGGACTGGCCAACCCCGATAAGAGATTGGCCCTCAGAGACCTGTTAGCGCAAAAGCCCTTCGACATACTATTTCTGCAAGAAACGCTCGGGGTGGGGTTGGAAGTGACTGCTACTTTAACTTCCTTTCTCCCTGATTGGTCCTTCATTACACTTGATGCTCATGGTAGATCTGGAGGATGTGCTCTTGGCATCAACAATAAAACCACCCGGATGTTAAACTGCTGGGGCCGGTCGGGTGTTCTTGCAATGAATGTTTAGTTTGGTAGCTCCGAGACTGAGTTTACCCTGGTAAATGTTTATGGACCCTGCTCTGACAGAGAGCACTTCTGGCACTCCCTTTTGTCCTGTTCACTTATGACTGTCCCCCATCTCATTTTGGGCGGAGATCTAAATTTCTCTTTGGGTATTGCTAAATCATGGGGTCCCCTGACCACCCCGGACCCATTGGCCGAGTTCTTTAACTCAGAGCTCGGTGCCTCTCATCTTGTTGACATTCAGACTACCAAGTTACAATCTACCTGGAGGAACAGGAGGACTGGTAACGCTGCTTTGGCTTGCAGACTTGACAAATTTCTTATCAAACAGGACCTCCTTCCGATTTTGACTCGTGCACGTCAATGGGTGGGATCTAGAGGTAAATCTGATCACTCGCCCATCTACCTGGAGTTTGAATGTGGACCTAATAGAGCTCGCCCCCCATACAAATTCAACTCCAGATGGTTGCGAGATCCTGATTATAACCAGTTGGTCACTCAGACCTGGCAGCACTTTAGACCTTCGTCGGATTTAGACTCTGGCAGGGTTATCAATGAAAACCTTAATCGCATAAAGAACCTTACTATTTAGTGGGTTCGGAATAAGAAGAAACTGGAAAGGGAGGCTCTGCACAACATTGAGGATAAAATTGACTCTCTCAACAATGGTGATCTGTTGGGATATAGTAACGAGGAAGCCAGGGCACAACTTTTTGCACTTGAGACAGAGAAGACCAAACTGCTGAAACATAAAGAGGAAGATTGGAGGCTTAAAAGTCGGGCCATTTGGATACAGGCCGGTGACGAAAACACAAAATTTTTTCAGCAGCATGCAAATGGCCGCAAGGCTGCTAACACGATTTGGGAATTGTCTAATCGAAATGGCTTTACTGCGAGAACGCAAGCACATCCATATGAGCTGGGTACCAGACACTTCTCCAATCTGTATAGGGCTTCTACAATAATAAATCTCCCAGAAATCCTGCGCATTACTCAAAATTTTAAACTCTTCATGGAACAGGAGCAGTAGGATGATCTCAATGCCCCGGTCACCATGGGTGAACTGGAAGGTGTATTGAAATGGTTCAAGCGGGACAAAATCCCAGGGCCTGATGGCTGGCCCATTGAGTTTTTCATCCACTTCTTCGACCTCATATCAGCAGAACTTCTGGCTATGATTGAAGATAGCAGGGTGTGGGGCAGGATTTATGATGGATTTAACACCACTTTTATTGCACTTATTCCTAAATCGAACAAACCATCCAGCTTCAATGAGTTCAAGCCCATTTCGCTGTGTAACTATATCTACAAGATCATTTCCAAAATTATTGCTAACCGCATCAAGCCTTTCATGTCCAATCATATTGAAAAGGAACAATTTTCTTTTCTGAATCATAGACAAATTCATGAGGCCATTGGTACAGCCCAGGAGGCCCTTCACTCTATCAAAACTCTCCGACTGAAATCGACTATTCTCAAGATTGACCTCACTAAAGCATTTGACCAAGTCGACTGGAGTTACCTTCACCTCATCCTCATCCACTCTGGTTTTCCTCATACCTTTATCAACTGGATTATGGGCTACATCTGTCACGCTACCCTCAGCATATTGATCAATGGTACTAATACTGACTTCTTCCATGCGGGGCGGGGACTCCGTCAGGGATGCCCCCTTTCACCATTACTATTTTTCCTCATCATGGAGGGCCTCTCTGTGCTTATGAATAATTCTAAAGAAAGAGGATTACTACAAGGGCTCCGGATCATTGATAATTTATATCTCACTCACCTTTTATTTGTAGACGATGTTCTTATATTCCTAAATGGCACTAGACAAGACTCTGTTCAATTTGATCTAATCCTGAATTTGTTTTGCAGGGCTACCGGTATGGCACCGAATAACACTAAATCCTCTCTCATTATGATGGGCTGCTCAAGATAGGAACAAGACACCTCTAGGAACCTATTTGACTATATCTACATTGATATCAATGGCAGACTCAAATATTTGGGGTATCACATCAAACCAAACGATTATAAGATCAAGGACTGGAACTGGATCATAGAAAAAATTGAGCGCAGAATAAACGTCTGGTATAACCGATGGTTATCCAGGGCTGGTAGAATAATCCTCATAAATTCTGTACTGGAGGCCATACTGGTCTATTGGATGACCCTGGCCTGGATTCCAATTGTTATTACAAATCAGATAAAATGCATCTGCAGACAATTCCTTTGGTGCAACCAAGGTAAGGCTTCCACGTTTGCCTGGATTGCTTGGGATCGTATCAATTTTCCCAAACAATCGGGTGGCTGGGGGTTAAAGGATCTCCAACTATTTTCTCGAGCCCTTGCGGCTAAGATGGGCTGACACTTAATTACAGGACAGAGCCTATGGAAGGAGGTCATGGTTGCTAAATATATCTCACCCCAAAGTCCTCTTGATTGGATCCGTGGCTGCATCACTCTGAATTCGGGGGCATCCATCATTTGGAGGGCTATCACAAGGGCAGTACACATTCTTCAGAATGGACTATCTTGGAAAATTGGTTCGGGAACTGAGGTGCGCATTGGCACTGATTCCTGGTCGGGGAGTGGGAATATCATAAACTTCCGGCGTTTATCATTGAACACCTTGCCCACAGAAACGTCATATATTTGGCACAGATTGTTGATTGGGCACACTCCTCATGGCGAGAACAAGCCTGGCTACAGGCGGGTGACCTTGGGATCCCTCAGGAGGGCACACGGGTCTGGCAACAATTTATCTGGGCCCTGAAAGCTACAAACATTCACATCTCTGACCGAGAGGACAATTTGATTTGGGTTGTTCAAAAAATGGGCATTATACTCCAAAGTTAGGTTACCTCGAACTTATCAAGCACAGGGAACCCCTTATAAAGGACTGGTGGTGGAGCATCATATGGAAATTGAAATCCCCGCACAAGCACAGACTTCTGTTCTGGTGCATGCTTAGAGACTGTATTCCTACCATGGAATTACTTCACAGAAGAGCTTACCACGCGGCATCTAGATGCTGTTACTGTCTAAATGACAGTGAGGACGCACTCCACTTATTCCTGCAATGTAACATCATACTTAACATTTGGTCTCGGATCATTACAAAATTGGGCTACAGATTTAATTGGCAGGGTGACTTTATTAGAGGCCTGGACTCTTTGGTGGCAGCACTCTACACACAATCCAAAATTACGCAACCTCCCTCTAATCGTGGCTTGGGAAATATGGATAGGACGAAACAAACATATTTTCAATGATATTCCTATCGACTGTGATTGGATATGTGCAGCATCTCTTGCCACTTTTCGGCTCATTCCTGAGGAAAATATATGCAGCAAGCCATCTCATGAGACCCCAGAAACTATTGATTACAGCCGGGCGTGGGAATTCTTTGATGGTGCATCCAACGCTCATGGGTGTGGGGGGGGCGCCATACTTTATTTGAATGACCAACACTACTACAACATCAGAATGGGATTAGGACCAGGTACCAACAACTACGCCGAACTGCAGAGCCTCAGACTTCTTCTTACCTTTTCTCGGGACATTCACTGTGACTCCATCCAGATCTTTGGCGATTCTCAACTTGTGACCAATTGGTTTAACAACCTATCTCATTGTCACTCGCACACACTGTCTGCACTGCTGCACAAGGTTCACCATCTCAGAGCACTCTTTGACTCCATCACAGTGACTCATATTTACATGTCTCGGAACAAAGTGGCTGATCAACTGTCCAAAGAAGCTTCGGAGCTGACCTGGGGTACCTGGCACATCACATAACACTCTGCTGGACAGATCTACAGATATTATCATAGGCCTTTTATCGAGGAGGCTCCTCCTATTTTGGATATTTTGGATGTTTAGTATTTCAGCTATCTTCTGGGAGATTTTTTTCTACCTCCCCTTTTTATATATTCGGCATGTATTATTACTTCATATTTATATTTAGGTTCTACTGGAGTTAGTAAGTTATGCACCGAACTTACTATGTGGACACCTATTTCATTACTGAATGTTTCATGTTTTGGGACTGTGATTGCCTACAGCTTTTGATTGTCTGGCTGACTGTAACAGATTTTGGACTGAACAGTAGTTTATACTATAGTTTTATGTAACATGTAGTTGATCATTAATTGAAAAGTTACAAAATTTTTCTTTGTGAAAAAAAAATCATTTTAATAAAATTGAGATAAAATAGTAAATTTATGGATTAGGCTTTTTGGGCTCGAGGTTTTCACAGTCCATGGTTTTACCCATGGTATTCTTCTTGAAATGGTCAAATTACATTAAAATAATTAAAATTATAATTATATTTAAAAAAAAAGTTTAAAAAGAAAAAAAATAACAAATTAATAATTAATAATGAAAATAAAATTGAGATAAAATAGTAAATTTAAGGATGGAGGTCTTTGGGCTCCAAGTTTTATCAACCCACAGTGGTTTTTCTAGTACTATTATTCTCTAATGTAGCATATTTAAAGGCATTCTTTCCTAATGTGAAACATTCATTGCAATACAAACCTTTAGTTAGATCAAAATAAATCTTAATTTTCCACAACAAATAATCGTGAGAGATTTTCATATCCAGTTTGGCAAAAATCACTGAATAATTTTGATTTATGTATCTATAGACACTATTTTGTATAATTATTATTTTTATGGAGCAAAGCTTCGGAAAAAATCACTAAATAATTTGATTTATGCATCTATAGTCTCTATTTTGTATAATTATTATTTTATTTAGCAAAGCGTCTAGTGTCTGATAAGAAACATTATGAAAATAGAAGAGGAAAAAAAAAAGATAAACATTTTTCATTATAATTTCATAGATATATATACTTTATTTTCTCTTTATCCCAAAGATTTTGATTCATGTAGCTATAGCCTTTATGTATGAAGAATTAGCCTTTATTTTTGTATCATTACTGTCTTATAAGAGATGTTTTTAAAAAAATAGGGAATACAATAATTGTTTACCATGAGATGTATTTTAGAGACCATTAGAATTTAAAGTAATGATTATGGGGTGGAAGAGAAAATTGAAGTAATGATTATGGAGGTCTAAATATATTATTACAATAATTTTTAAGTGCTTTAGTAATAGGACTTGGACCAATTAAGCTAAACCTTACAGCTAAATATATTATTATAATATTTTCTAATTTTATTGTTAAGAATTTTGATTTTGATATTAATATAATTTCTTAAAATTTTAAAATTGGTTTTAACATTAAAAAAATCACCAAATTAAAAAATAAACTAAATACTCCAAATTTATAACCCATAAAAAAATAACATTTCAAATTTATAATAAATTTATAACCCATTTATAAGAATAATAATAAATTTATAAGGAGTTGTATTTAGTGGGAATTTTTGGAGGTTTTTCTGGTGGGTTTTTTTGGTCTAATTTCTCTAAAATCATGTAGGACTTCATTGAAAACCTAAATTTGATGGGTAACCTTCCACAATTGAATTTCCCTAGAGGTCTTTTAGGGTGCTGAATCCATATATATAATAAAAAAACCAATTTAAACAGCACAAATCAAAATTTCACCTCAAACGTTTTCCCCTGTGATTCTGACACAGTTATAACCCCGAAAAAATAGTAACTTTTCTCAAAAAAATTTAAACATTGAAAAAAAAAATTCTTTGTGCCTTCAAATCTCTTATCATTTTCGAAATGAATGTTGGATATTATTTATAGATTCTGGATTTCAATGTCACGAGCCTCATTTTCGAAATGAATGTTAAGTTGTTATTTATGAATTGTGGGTATCCATATCATGAGGGTTGAGGCTTGTACGTATCCATGGCATGGGCCTTGTCGGGGGGTTGTATCCAAAAGTGAGTTTTCTTAAGTCCAAAATATAATGAACCACACACAATTCAATGACAAAGAGGTCAATTGGTCGACCTCCACCTATAATCTTTCTATAAGTATTTATATTATTTCAGATATAAGTATTCATATTATCTTTTTATCATGCAATAGAAATAAAGTGGTGGTGAAAAACAAGTTAGAGAGATGAATTTGTTTTTACAAAAGTATATTTTAGGGAGGCTAGATGGCCAATGTTGCACAGGGAAGTCAATTTCGGCAGGAAGACAGGAGACAGCGACAACTTCCACCTAGAGGACGAGGGCTAGGGCAATGGCAAGGGTCGAGGCCCCGACCTTTTCAACCACGAAAAATACAATGTAATGTATTTCCAAGCTCTGCATATACATGATCAACCAACCATTCATTTCTTTGTATGCGCAGATCCATCAAGACATCAATTACATACGACATTAATACCTAGACCAGCGTAAGTTTTGACCTCATCTTCCTTTTCAAGTTTATGGCCAGGATCCGGTTCCATACAATAATAGTATTTCATGTCCACCTATTCCTCTTGCTGTTTTTCCTCCTCTTCGTTCTACTCCTGCTGTCTATTGTCATCGTTATGGTCTGTATAATAACATTTCGTTTCCACATATTCCTGTTACTCCCTACAACAACATTTCATCTCCAAGTGAATCAAGAATGACGTTGTATCCTCAAGCGGAGAGTTTTCTTGGACCCAGAATTCCACCTCCTCCTAATCATCATCATCACAAGGAGGGAGAGGGACTTACCCATCCTCAACATCATCGGGAAAAAACGCCTCCACCAGAAAAAGTTTCTCTTACCTCAGAGTTAACAGGACTCTCAGTGGAGAAAACGATACAGTACGCAGTGCATTACTGGTTTAGTCAACAAAATCTACTTGAAGATGAATTTCTGAAATAGAATATGGATGCAGAGGGATGGTTACCCATTTCACTCATTATCACATTTAACAGTGTAAGTATCATAAACAACTACATTACATTACCATACATAGTGCGCTTTTAATTACCAAATTAATACTTGGTATTAGGGCTAATAAAAATATGCACATGAATGGACGGATGGATACATGTATTATGCAGCTAGTAAATATTGAGCACATCAATTGCTCTCTGGTAGTGGAGAGTCTCAAAGATTCACCTTTTGTTGAAGTTTGGGTAATCATTTTTTTCTTTTTTTGAAAATGAAAAAACATACTTACTTTCATTGAAAAGGAAGTTAGGGTAAGAATGCCTACTTTTATTCTCCTTTCTGTCTTTTGTCTATATCCATTCTATATGATATTATTACTTGAACAGTTGGAAGACTTGCTGATAAGGAATCGCGGTGACTCGTTCAACTATCTGTCGCAGTGTCCTTAGTTTCTGTTTAATTAATCTTCAAGGATTAAAGAAACACAAAAGCCCTGCTCACCTACTACATCGAATTACAACTCGTTGTTAAATGCGCTGTAATCGTTGGTGCTTATTGTTAGTCTGCTACATGGAGTTTTGTTCCATTCAACCCATAATTCATGTATATAAAATCTAATCTCTGATATAATTTCTTCTTTCAAGAAAATCAAGCATACATTTACAGCTGTTATGGTGGTTGCTGTATATCCATCTCCCGCATCTCTGTACATACATTTACCGAATTCAAACTTTACGTTATGCAGCACAACAGCAGGCAGTGACAACCTGGTAAGATCTGCATTTCTTACGATGTTTCTGATCGATTCAACATTCCCAAAAACACTGACAGTATGTAACAAATTGGGTTACCAAAAATAAAGCGAGAGTCACCCGCCGAATTTGTACCCGCATTGCCTCCTGCTGAATTTAACATTGTATGCTATTTTTCATCAAAACAATGTTGGCAATTGCTTTCAATTATCTACACTAACTATGTTTGTACACTATTTCCATCATATTCATGTACACTATGTACACTATGTAGCCAACTACGTTTTGATGAAAGAGGTACAATGTTAACAATTAGACCAGAAGAGAGGTAAAATGATACTTGAACCTGTTACCTATATAATTATACCTCATGTATTATCCATATCTAATCCCATGAAAGCTTACTCATATGAAATATACTTACACAGTAAGCTGTATTACCATTGTATTATTTGTATCAATGCTATTAGTAGATCACTAGTAGAGAGTTAAGCTAGATAAGGTACACTGTAATAAAGCTCACTTGTTATGCTTATTGAGTCATTACTTTTATTCCCATTAGTAGTGATAAGCAAGTAACTATGTGTGATTCCTAGCTAGTCTCATGATTATGTAACTATAATGATTACCATTACAGCTAATGAGGTCTACAGGTCTAATAACACCAATAATAGCATGTTGAAAGACCATTGATCCCAGTATTGTGATTACGTAACTAACATAAGTTGTTACCTATTCTAAAAAAGGTTGTACATATTCCATAAGGTTGAATACACTGCAACCGCTTGCATGGTACTATAAGCTCTCATTACACTAGTTAACACAGGGAATAGAACACATACATTTGGGTAGATTACATAACTAGTATTGGCTATCTCTAAGCTTTTAGAATCATATGACTTAAGCTTGGAATTTCTCAAAGACAGGGACAACTTACAGAGAGGTATTTCAAATCCTTAAAAATCCAAAATCAGAGAAAAGAGACGAACATATCTTACCTGCTTACTTTTATTTCTCTTTTGTCTTCCACTTGCCTGACATCATAATGATCCATGGGTAACCCTTGTAGCTTACCTCGCACCGATGAATGGGGTATGTGGGCCTTCATATGTACTGTAGGATATAATAGCCATGCCTGTGGAGGATTCCCTCATTACATTAGGGCATTGGCTCACACTACACGGACACCTGGACTACTTCCATGCATTGCTTGTTTCTCCCCTTCCTTGTAACTAGCTATTATTCCCATCTTATGGATAACAGCTCCTGAAAGGGGGTGGAAATGTAGTTTATGATGTTTGCACTTGGGTACTCAAATATGTCTACCCACTGGAAGGTGCATTGTGCAATTCACTCCTACACTGCTTTCATACATGACCCATCGATGATGATACAATACCTCTCAAGAACTACTCTAATGTGATGGACCACCTTTTGGATTATCCCTCACCTTAGCTAGATGTGGGACCTCTTTTGGATCTCTAACGCTTAGGTGGGTTCCTTAGGTGCCTTCTCTCCTCGGTTAGTCAGAGCTCTATGAGCTCCTTTCGTACCTTTATTGTCGAACGACTAACCTGAAATGCAACCCAGAACCTAAGGTACATTACAAATAGAGAGCCTTTGGTCTTATTCTTCTTTTTCTCATCCATAAGCGAGTAGCAATCCCAGTTTCAGTGGGCGAATAGATTGGTATGGTCCTACCTTTGAAAGTGAGGTCAAAGAAGGCTATGAAGCTAATCCAGTTTAATGAAAAGTTAGGTGGTAATAAGTTCAATCTCAGGAAGCAGGTAGGGAGAAGTTGGAAAGAATACTAGGTTGTGGTAGTGATAGAGTCATAGAGCTAGCTTAGACCGAGTCTACAAAAATTTTACATATTGGAACTACTAAATCCTAATATACTGTATGCACTAAAGAAAGAGCTACCAGCCTAGCAAAAGGAGTTATAGATAGAAGAGAATCAGAACGACAAGAGGATGATTGCATTTATTAGAGATAGAAGCTATTTGCTTTCAATGTGGAGTTGTAGGTTGTTCATTCTAGGTGGATTTATATGACTGGCTATTGTAACTTACTGTTCCAGCAGCCTATCCCGGGAGCTAGGATATCATAATAGATTTTTTCAATAGGTCCATGCAAATCTCCATGAACTAATTCAAATGGTCTTCTAGCTCTCCAATAGAGACTTAGCATAAATTTATCCTTTGGCTTTGCAGGCATGCATTTAGAACAAATGAATGAAACCTTCTTGATATGGATAAGGCAATGCAGACTCCACTATTGGGATGGTGGGTGCTGGTGTGTAACCAGCACGCCAGACTTAGAACAAATGACCTCCATACATGGAAACACTAGTAGAACATGCATGAATGCAACATATCGGATAATGAATGAATATCCTTGGGTGGGCCATATAACGATCCACCCAAACTCCCACACAAAGGCCTAGAAACAGCCATACCCAAATGAAACAAGCACGAATCACACACATCGGACCAAGATCCTATGCTAGCAGTTAGTTACCCATTTCTAGATCGAGTTGATGGTGTCTAAGAAAATTCTCCACTACCATATTGCACAACATCCCTTATAGTTCCAAATCAAGATCAAGAAGCAGAGGCAGGTGCAGTTTAATTTCACATTTCGAAAGCCAGAATGAGATCCTGCATATCCAGTTCCATATTCACTTAGAGATCCTTCTGTTCGAGAGTCATTTTCAGATCCTATAGTTTCATATTCTATAATTGACCTTGTTTAAGAAATTGATCCCTTTGCTTATCCAGTCCCATATTAAGCCCCTTTAGTTTTAGTCCTAGTTGGAGTTGTTACCCTAGCAGTAGATCTAGTCGATGAAGCTGTATAAGTTTCTTAATATGTTGAACAAGATCCACATTTCAGATGCTTCTGTTACACCATTTTTTGGTCATCTAACCTATTATCATTAGATGAACCCAATTACACCATGTAAGACCAATTTTACCCTAAGTAAAATTGCTTTCACTATGTAAAATAACTTAATAAACCACATTTATTAGGTTGTTTATGGTCTAAACAGGAAACCCCAAAAGGAAATATTAAACAAACCTATTTTGTTTAATTTTCCTCATGGAATAATTAATTAAACCATAATTTAATTATTATTCCTAGTCATATTTAACCCAAAAACAAAGAAATTAATTAGATAAACCTTTATTTATCTTATTATTTTCTAGGAATAATTATTTAAATCTTATTTAGATAATATTCCTTGTTAAATATGACAAAATCACCCACAAATAATTAAATAAATCATTATTTATTTAATTATCCTTCAACCACTTCCTTAAAAAGATAAATAAATCATTTATTTATTTATTATTAACAAATAAAGGGATTTGACCCAAGTCAAATACTTTTTCCCTCCAACAAATATAATAAAATATTCCATAAAAGGTGGATCTAGATTTGGTTAACATTATTTTTATCATGCACCAAGATCTAGAATGACCCAATATTTTGTTATAAATAGGAGGGTTTTTCCTACCATTCTTCACCTTTTGTTGCCTATTAGATCACTCTGGATCTATACACTTGGTCACATTCTTCATTATTTTTTGTGTGAGCTCCCTTTGAGTTCTATCTTTGTCTGGGTTTTCTACACCAACAAGAGAGAGAGATTCTAGATCTGAAGTGCTAAGGACTTCCAAGAACCCATCCCATTGAGGAGAATTGGAAACATCTTCTTGTTTTCCTCCCAAGTGCCCTTAATACAAAAATTCTTTCAAAAATTGTTCTTGTCTTGTCTATTGGATATATGGAGCAAACCCTTCTTTTTACTGCTTAATGTCTTTCTATGCATAGATCTGGTTTTTTGCAGCTCTTTTCTTGATCAACTAACTGTAGATCTGAAGATATTGGTAGCCACTTTTGATGTTAGGGCTATTAGTTATGCGTAGCTAAAATGGTCTTTTTTCGTACACTTCGACAAAGGATTCATACTAACAAATGGCGACTCCACACGGGTTTTAAATTACGACTGCTATCGTTTTTCATATTCCTGCATATCCAGCTACTTCAAACCCTAGGGTTTCTTTTCAGCTTTTTTTTTTCCTATTTTTATGTTGTTTTTCTCACATAAAACCCTAAAACATTAAAATTTCTAACTTCCACGTGTTTTTGGACCTATTACGCAGGTGACCGACATCAGCCGCAACTGAGACGGTAACTTTTCTGAAAATCTGCCGCCGAGACACCCGGAGCTTCAGGTCGCACTTTTCAGCCCATAACCTGCGACCTAGACCTCCAGGTCGGACTTTTCAGCCACTTTTTGTGACCTGCACTGAAAACAAGTCAGAACCTACGACCTGCCAATTTTTCAGCTATTTTTCTGCAATTTTTATGGGTTTTGCTGAAGCTTTTGTCAGAGTTTTCCAGCCTCTGCCTCCACCCGTTTAGACCTGTTTCTAATCTATTTTTCTCATCTAAGTGGGAACCTAGCCCCCTAGGGCTTCAGTACCCTCCACTTTTTGTGGAAGAGTTTTTAGTTGTTTTAGCCGTCTGTTTTTCAGAGTTTCAGCCTTCCCTTTTTCAGATCTGATACCTCCTCCTCAGATCCCTTTAAATCAGCTTTTCTTCCTTTCAAATCAACTCTTGTCATTTTTTTTGGACCTCCCTTTAGGACCTCTTCCCTGTCCTTTCCGCTTTTTTCTGATTTCCTCCTTTTTTCCAGCCACCTTGCCTCTGCCTCTTGGCTGTGATCTGCACCTCTTTTCAGCAGCTTTCTCCTTTAGATCCCTGTCCCTTTCGACCCTAGATCTATTGGCCACTTTTTAGTGTGTTTTGACTATATTTTTTCCCTCTTTTAGATTGGTTTTGAGAGACCCTCCTTTTTGGGTTGAATCGATGCAATAGTAGCTGTTAATTTTCTGTTATTTCAGCATTATATACTGTTCTCTACAGATTTATTTTCAATTACGCAACACACTTTTTCTCCTGATCTCAAAATGAAAAGGGTTTAAAAATCAAAATTAACGGACACCACACACTCACCCTAAGCGAATAAGAGCCTGGTTTACACCGCCAGCCAAAGACTTTAAAATCAATTGACACTGCACCTATCTACCCTTGTTTCGACATTGTAATCACTTGATTCTGCACCTCGTTGCCCTTGTGGTCGTTCTTCTTCCCCTTGTGCCATGTTTGTGTTGTCATCATTGCGCCCCCAAGGTGCACTTCCCAGAGACTTCTTGGCCTTCACCCTCAGTTTCTGGTCGATCGACCTGCTCCGTCCCCTCGTCGTCAAGCCAGTCCTCCTCCGAGTCCGCCCTCCGACTCCTCCTCTGATTCTTTGGGTTCTCCTTTTCCTTCTGGTTCTCCCCTATCACCTTCACTATGTCTGGTCCACGGCCTAACACTAGCGATACTCCCGGCCCTAATGCCGGAACTAATACTAGCGGAACCGCCACAGGAACTACCTTGGCCACACCCTTGTTGCCGTACATCACAGGCCTCAGCCTCCCCGATTTCAATTAGTTGATCAATGAACCTATCCGCCACGATGTTGGTTGGCCTACTATGCCAACCAAGCTCCCCTCCAACATCCCTAAGTTCGAAGGCCTTGCTGGAGAAGATCCAACCAACCATGTCCGATCTTTCCACATGTGGTGTTCCTCCAACTCCATTACCGATGATTCCAACCGTCTTCGGTTGTTCCAATGCACACTTACCGGCAAAGCTTCTAAATGGTATGTTGACCAAGCCACCTCTTCCCATACCACCTTTGCGACCATTGCCCAAGCCTTTTTATCTTACTTCCAGCTCCCTCTCCGATATGATACTGGTACGGAGCTTTTTACCTCTTTCAAGCAAACCTCTTCGACCCACCTTTCCGCTCATGTCCAGGAATGGCGACGAAGATGAAGCTTATGTTCAGCTCCCCCCTTCGAAGATCGAATCTATATGGACTGGTTCCTTTTCTCTCTCTTAGCTCCCATTGGCAAAGATGTCACCTCCCATTTCCCTCAAACCGAAGAAGCCACCATCCAAATAGCCTTGAAATATGACCTGATCTATGCTCAGTCTGGTTATGTTTATACCGTCCTCCTTGACCTCCCCAGGCCCGGTGGCGCTAATGCCCCGGGGGCATCTCATTCCGTCGACGGTATCATTGGAGCACTTTCTCATCCATATGCTCAACCTCCTATGGGCTATGGTCTCCCTCAGGGAGGGGCCAGCACCTCTAGCACTCTTCCCCCTCCCGATAGCATGTATCGAGGATATGGCATGCCTCCTCCTTTTTCCCAACCTCCTGCTTACCTCAATGTTGCCCAACCTAACCATTACCTTTATCCGCAGCCTGGTGCGCCAGCTCCTCCAGCATATGTGCTTCCATCTCCCTTGCCTTCTCAAAACCCGCAACAGCACCTACAGCCCCCTCCAGGGCAATTATTTGCACAGTAGGGCACGACTAATCCCCCTTCTTCTCCAAGAAGGCGGAGATGCAATCCAAACCAATCTGCCCCTGGTACTCGAGGACCGAATCCTCAAGGTGTTGACCCTAACACTGCTAACCAGCAATAGGGCACTCAACCCAAGCTGGACAGGCCGCTTCGCACAAATAAGCCTTGTTCGTGTTGCGGTGTTTACGGTCATTACACCCATGATTGTCCACTCTTACCACAGATGCGGCAGATGTGGGAATCTCAAGCCACATTGCACAGACAACATGCCTCCCCTCATGCTCCTCCTAATGTGGCCACTACCCAACCAGCTGTGTTTTCAGATCCTTTCCCTCTGCAAGGATTCGTGGCTACCCAACCACCTAACGGATAGGTCGCCGCTCCACCTTCCATTTCTGGTTCCTCCGATTACCAGATCCTCATGATGAACTCTGGTCCTTCCCCTCCCATCGACCTTCACCTTCAAACTCGGTCTCGCCAGTACCCCAAGCCTCCCGCTCAGTCTGCCCCCGAGCCTCCTTCTTCAGGTTCTACAGAGCCTCTTTCGACATCCAGTGGCCCCTTACATATCCCTCAACCCAAAGTTGAGATTCATACCAAGATTCCTAAGGGACCATTACGTCAAAATGCTACTTCTGGTCGAGCTACTCATTCGTATAACATAGTAGATGATTTGGTGCAATCTCCTGCTGCCATTTCCACATTGGAACTCCTCCAATCATGCCCTTCCCAAAAGAAGGCTCTACTATCTGCCATGGGCACTGTAGATCCTGCTGATGACCAAATGATTGTTTTCGATGCCCATCAAGCTAAACATCCTCCTCTCCCTGCTTCCGTCGCCTTCCAAATCCCAGTCAAAATCCGGAATGCCAACGTTTCTCGGTATATAATTGATGAGGGGGCATCCACCTGTGTGATTTCCGCTTCGGTTTGAAAGCAACTCCGATCTCCTGACTTGGCCCCTTCCACGATCACCCTTCGAGCGTGGGACGACCACGCCTCCTAGCCCATCGGCCTTTTCCGTAATTGTCCTATCACCCTTGCCAGTAAGACTGTTTGCGTTGACATCGAAGTCATCGACGCCCCTCTAGATTACAACATTCTATTGGGGCGAAGCCACACCTATGCCATGTCTGCTGTCCCCTCGGCGGTTTTTCGCAAGATGTCTTTTCCTCACAATGGAAAGATAGTCACCATTGACCAATTGACTTATCATGAGCCAAAGTATCAGACCTCCCCTGAAACGACCATCTCTTCTGTAGCCAATAATCAAACCATCGATTCCTTGACCAGTGTCTCCCCCAGCGTCTACAAAGATTCCTCCCTTCTTGGAAATTTTCCTGGTCTTCCCCCTCCTCACATCTCTGATCCCAGCTTATCGAATGTTTGCATGATGCAATCGTCTCGGGCTGCCCTTAAGCGACCCACTTCGGCTAGTCAGCAACCTCAAACTCAACCTCACCCACCACAACCTGCTCCTAGCCCTTCCTCTCTGCCAGCCGGACCTCCTCCTTCTGGCCCTTCTCCTACAGCTGGTATCCCTGAACCCCTTTATCCCCCTGGATCAGTTCCCCAAGCCTTAACCATCTCATAGCCGTCCCTCCTGGTCATTATCCCGCTGGTCAGATACCGTTCCTAACTCCCCCTCCCGGAGTCTATTTGGTCCCCGTCATGGCCACCCTCTCTCTCCCTAACCTGACCCTAGGTATACCCGTCTGGTACCTTGACCCTCCAGCTGCTACCCCTCCTGGTCACCCCAAACCCTATCTTGCTTTGACACCAGTTCAACCGGTCCCCCTTACTTCCTCTGTTGCTACCATGCCCCCTGCACCTCCCCAAGACCATACCCCTGTGGTGACAGCTCCAGGAAAGAAAGGCAAAGCTCGCAAGGGGGCATCCAAAGACAAGGCCACCCCGACTGACCCTGCTCCTCCCCTACCCGGAAAGCCTTGTGCCTTGTGTGATGTCATCAGTCATGCCACCCATACTTGTCCTAAGTTGCCCCGCATTCAACCCATGGTTAAAGTCGTGTTCCTTGAGTCTATGGTCTCTGACCCTTCTCTTCCGTCCTCGTCCGTAACCAAGAACCCAAAAACTATTCGCACTAGCAAACCCTGCGCTTTGTGCGGTATCCATGGCCATTACTCCCACCATTGTCCTCACCTGACGCATTACCGCGCCTCTTTAGAAGTAGTCCGAGAGTATGAGGTTGAACAAAATCAATCCGCCTCTCCCATACTTGCGCAGTATGCTTCAGGCCAACTTGAGGATCCCCCCACTCCCATTGACATCCCCCCCCCTGATGTTCAGATGACGGAGTCTACTACGACCATTATTTACCTATCCTCCTCTATGCGACCTTTGGAGCCCAGTCCCCTTGCATCCTCCCCTGTTGTCTCGCTTGACCCCCCTTCAGCGACCACCCTTGACCCCCTCGTTTCTACCCATACATAAGATCACTCCACCCGTATCTCTGTTGACCTCCGCAACCTGAGTCCCCGCCATACCTCCAATAGCCCTCATATACCACCCTCTAGTTTATATATGATTCATAGCCATCCTGCTCACTGCACTCCCTCCCGCAGTTGCCACTCAATGGCTTCTGTACACTCACGCTGCCATCATTGTATCTCCTCCCCCCATTTGTTGTCTTGTAACACCATTCCGCAGGACCTCCCATCCCCCCCCTTTATCGGTTACGCCGATGGTGCAAGTCGTTACTCCCAAAATCTAGCCTCGGCAGGTTGGGCCATTTTCACCCCCGTGCATGCCCTTGTTCTCTCAAACGGGGTTTGCATTAGTACTGCCACCAACAATCAGGCCGAATATGATGCAGTGCGTGGTCTCTTAGTCGATGCCCTCTTTCATCGCATCCTCCATCTGCATGTTCATTTGGATTCCCTACTTCTTGTCATGCAACTAAATGGTGTTTATCGTGTGCATAACCCTGTGCTGTTTAGACGATATTTACGAGTGAAACTCTTGATACGTGAATTTGAAACCATAATTTTCAACCATGTACCTCAAGAACAGAATCACTATGTAGATAGTATTGCAAACCATGTTCTGTATTGGCATTTATCACACGCATTTCATACAAGACAATAACATTCATAATCATTAAAAACGATGCACATCCATAATATGTGTCGCAAAACATGTGTTTAGAGTCCATCTACTCTGATAAATATGACATGCCCATAGCATGTTACAAAAGCTCAAAACTGGGGGCACAACCTGCCCCTACATACACACTAGGGGGCACCACATGCCCCACACCTACTCACTATCTGGCGGATCCCAAGCCAATGGCTCTGCCCCTACAGCCCGTAGATCACGTATGCCTTGACCGGCCATCGCCATGCGCCGCATGACACCTCGCCATTCTGAGGGAAGACCAATGCATGCCTCCACGTACTAGTCGTCTAAGTCTTGCCACCCACGCTCTGAAACTTCGGTCAGCAACCTCTCGCATCTATGGCGGATGTCCTCCAGAATGGCGGCTGCATCCTCATTGCGTGCTGCTCTCGACCCACTCGACCCTGCAGCTCCAGAGGCTGCCAAGCGTCCCATATATCCGGCCGGTTTTACCGGAGCTATATCTGCATACCAAAAGTACATGAATCAGTACCATATCTACTATTCAATAAATTTAACATGGCCATACAAGAATAGTAATCTTTCACTTACCGTCGGGCCCCGATACTCGACCAGGCGGAAGTGGTAGGTCCGGATCTCCACAATAACTCATCCCACTATAGGGATAGTCGTCAATGTATAACGACATCTAATCCCAATGGGCAAAGAACTCAGGTCGAAACACTCGTCCGACCGCCCCTCCTCCTCCTCTACACAATAGCCGCCCCCACCGGCGCATCTTGGGCTCTCTCGGGCCCCCATCTGGGAGCTGTATCCCAGGTCGTAAGGTCAAGATCTTCTCAAAGAAGAAGGCGCACAATAAAGTCCCATACGAGAAATCGTGGTTCATTTGCCACTTGCAGAGTGACAACTGTCGTTTTAGCGACACCAACATAATTTGGGCCCACCCATAGTAGGTCCCACTCAACACACTCTCCACAATCATCATCTGCCCCCCAGTGATGTGATGGAGCACCTGGTTGCCCAGAATACGCAGCACCGCTGCAGCCACTGCACGGGTCTCTAATCTCTCTAGATCCCCAATCGGTATCTGAGTCCCCTTGACTTGGAGACCCGGTCGACAATGTCACTCCACAAACTCCATGATATGTCGCCCCCGCGGTAATACTGGCTGCGTGTTTCCCACCATCCCCAGTGGCAGGAGACCCATCAGGAAATACACATCCTGGACTGTCAATTCGATCATGTGCCCCTGCACTACAAAGACCTCATGCTCTGGATCCTAATAACTGATAATCCGGGCCAACAAAGGCTCTCCCGCTCTCATCAAAGGGTTCTCCAAAAAATTTAGAACCCCAAACCTGGCCAACACACGACGGACACCCTGATCCACCTGGATCTCTGCCCGTAATGTACCCAGGTCTCTCTCTCTCCAGTTAACCCGTATATCTGCCATATCTACACAAAAACATCATCTTTGTCAGCATACAGATAGGGAATACCATAACCAAACACAAAAACCCAACTCTCAGCCATAAAATAGCACTAAAACCCCCTCATCTTCCAGGTCACACTTTTCTGCCCAATTCTGGGACAGGTCGCAGTTTTTGCCCTGAAACCTGCTTCCCAGGTCGCACTTTTTGGCCCAAAAAGTGTGACCTGGCCATAGAGATGAAGGAGGGTCTGTTACTAAGATTTTGGGCCCTAAACTGAACTTTCAATCCATCAAAATGACAGAGTAAGGTGGGGCCTCTTACCTGCCACTGACGGATCTCAATTCCAATGGTCGGTTTATCGGCTATGATTGCCACAAGATTTAGGGCCTTCTCTCCTCTCTACATTCACCACAGCAACACTAGAAAATGAGTGAATTTGGAGGGAAAACTGCCTTATTAAAAGAGAACCCTTGTTTCTTCTTTTGCCTGATGCGACCATACCGTAGCCCCGTTTGAAAAACTGTCTGCACCGTTGGAAAGCTCTCACCGAGCCCTCAAATGGGTATCTGTTAGTTTTTTGTGATTTGATACTTCACCACGACACATTTTGTCCAAGAAGGGTCACTTCCCCTCTCCTTAAAATCGCATTTCTTCACTTACGACACTTGTACTTGGGGCACCATTTTTCCTTCTTACTTGTCTTTGTTCGTGTCGATTTTCGTCATGAGTCACCATCTTGTACTCATGTTTTCATGGTCCCCCATTAGGCTGTTACTGTGTGGCAGCACCATCGAGTTGCCCTTGTTTAGAGCATCCAAGTTGAGTCATCATTGCATTCATGGAGTCTATCCCGAGTCACTTTGTACCCCGTTATAGCCCTCCATCCTTCATTTCTTGGTCTCTCTCTTGCATCGCACATTATGGCCTTCAGTCCCACTGTCCCCTATCCCTTATGATATTGCGTCGTCGCTGCCATGTCCTTCATGCCCTTTATGCTCTAACAAGGGAAGTCGTCCATTCGCTACTCGGTCCCTTCCATTTCACCATCATCATTGGTGTCAGTCTGTCCGTCGCTCTACTATTTTCTCTCATGCCTTAGTTGAGGATCTCTCATTGCCTCACCTATGGCGGACCTCCTTCTGTCGAAATCAGCTCCTTCATTCCAGAAGATAGGTCTAGAGGGCGGTGTACCTTGGTTCCAACTTCCACTCTTGTTCAGTGCCTCGAATCAGGAAAAGGGATCTCTCATTTCACTTTTCCTTGATTGTTTCTCCACTCCAGCTCCTTTCAGCATGATCGAGATCCGTATACTTGATGGTTCAGTGATGCAGCAGCAGCTCTTGGTGATTCCCGGGTGTGTGTGAGATGTCCCAGTCCTCATGAGGGGGTGGCCCTGCAGGTAGCCCCCCATATGCCCGGATGACCTCTTCATTTCCACCTTCGATGCAGCTCCATATATTTGATGATGTTGGCCTCAGCCGCTTGCAGCGCCTCTTTGATTTGCATGTATCAGTCAGATTTTATGAGCCCTTACCTGCTTATATAGGGGGAATTTGGGGTTGTATTTGTATCTCATGTACTCATATATTATTGTATAAGTCTTGGCTGTTATCCCAGGCACAACATGTATGTGGGATTCCTCATTTTATTCTTATCTGGCTCATGTTTATGCCGGTTGTACTTTATGGTTCGTTCCCTTGTTTACTGGACACACTATTCTTTTGTACTTTGTCTCGGCGGGCATAGGTATGCCTCCCCCGTCACATTTAGCACAGGTACCCTCTCATAAAAAGAGATTTGTTGCACTTGCAAGTCTCGTCTCCTCAGGGTCTAATTCTTCAGCACACTAGTCTACCTTACATTTCTCTCTCTGACTTCCCTCTTGATGTCTAGTGATTGAGTTCTTACAACGTACTTCGGTCATACGATTTTCTCCTAACACTCGCACGTTGGGGGGCAATCTGTTACTCCATTTTTTGGTCATCTAACCTATTATCATTAGATGAACCCAAGTACACCATGTAAGACCAATTTTACCCTAAGTAAAATTGCTTTCACTATGTAAAATAACTTAATAAACCACATTTGTTAGGTTGTTTATGGTCTAAACAGGAAACCCCAAAAGGAAATATTAAACAAACCTATTTTGTTTGATTTTCCTCATGCAATAATTAATTAAACCATAATTTAATTATTATTCCTAGTCATGTTTAACCCAAAACAAAGAAATTAATTAGATAAACCTTTATTTATCTTATTATTTTATAGGAATAATTATTTAAATCTTATTTAGATAATATTCCTTGTTAAATATGACCAAATCACCCACAAATAATTAAATAAATCATTATTTATTTAATTATCCTTCAACCACTTCCTTAAAAAGATAAATAAATCATTTATTTATTTTTTATTAACAAATAAAGGGATTTGACCCAAGTCAAATACTTTTTCCCTCCAACAAATATAATAAAATATTCCATAAAAGGTGGATCTAGATTTGGTTAGCATTATTTTAATCATGCACCAAGATCTAGAATGACCCAATATTTTGTTATAAATAGGAGGTTTTTTCCTACCATTCTTCACCTTTTGTTGCCTATTAGATCACTCTGGATCTATACACTTGGTCACATTTTTCTACATTATTTGCTGTGTGAGCTCCCTTTGAGTTCTATCTTTGTTTGGGTTTTCTACACCAACAAGAGAGAGAGATTCTAGATCTGAAGTGCTGAGGACTTCCAAGAACCAATCCCATTGAGGAGAATTGGAAACATCTTCTTGTTTTCCTCCCAGGTGCCCTTAATACAAAAAATTCTTTCAAAAATTGTTCTTGTCTTTTCTATTGGATATATGGAGCAAACCCTTCTTTTTACTGCTTAATGTCTTTCTATGCATAGATCTGGTTTTTTGCAGCTCTTTTCTTGATCAACTAACTGCAGATCTAAAGATATTGGCAGCCACTTTTGATGTTAGGGCTATTAGTTATGCGTAGCTAAAGTGGTATTTTTTCGTACACTTCGACAAAGGATTCATACTAACAGCTTCAGTCCCAGTTATTACAACAGCCGAGCCATAATAAGGCTAAGCTATCTTTCCATGTCAATAAAGAAATTCATAAGCCAAGCCGCCAGTAAAGCACTTTAGTACTAGATATTGAGATCGAGCATTTGACTTTATAGAGTGATACCCAGACCCAGCCAATAGCAGCGGTTGATTCTAATGAAGCATCAAATTCACCACTAGTTTCTTAGTCCTTAGTAACGGATCAAGTCTAAGAAGCACCACCAATGGTGGTGGGAGAGCCATAAGAGAAAAAACATAGGCAACATAAAAGGTGGCATAGTTTGATGGCACTACTTGATTCTGATACATCTATATGTTGAGACAGTAGAGTCAGCATCCCTTGATTTAGTAGTGGATACCGATCCAGCAACTAATCCCAAAGCAGCAGTTTTTCCATCCCAACCAGCATAGAATAGGCACATATTAACTCTATACACCCAAGCATCCGTAGAATAACCAGCTGCAGAGTTAGATCCCATAGCAAGGGAATCAAAACTAGAAGCAAAGCCACTTGATCACCCATCATAAGAGCAAGCACGAGTGGAAGAGCCAATAAAAACTTGAGATCCAGCAACGAAGGGTACTATCGATGCTCAGTAGCAAAGTTGGCAACAGATCCAATTGCATATTGAACCATTGATTAAGCATAGCCCATTTTATAGCCAGCTAATCCATATCTGGGTGAAGAGATAGTTGGAATCCAAGTTCTCCCTCGTCCAGTTCCAGATCCCATTAGTCATTTATTTAGATGGTTATTTTGATCGCCGAAACTTACCCTTTTGTCTACCATGGCTTTTTGGCTCTTACAGATTGAGTTACAATATTTGGATACAGTGCCAACTAAGGGAATGTGTTTGCCTCTCCCTCTTCTGATGGATATCGATCTGCGGGAATATGCCCTAGATTTTAGACTATTTGATAGAATCGCCTCTACCACTTGACCCGGCTTTTTCTCACCCTTATCATCTTTCCCTTGCTCCAGCTCCACCTCACTCAGCCTCATACCCCTCGCTTAGTAAGTCAACATTGCACATAGCTACTGCTATCAACAATGGAGAACGCTCTTACACATCTTGGGAGGACCCAAGCCTCAGACATAGGTGAATTACTCCCCATCTGACTGTAAGGCATAGCTTATTCTACTATGATGCTTGAATAATCACATCACTCAGCTAACTACCTGATGAGTATGGAAAGGGAAATGTCTTGCATATCAACTCTATCATCCCTATCAGAGCACACCGGGCTAGAATACTCCTATAGGAGTACAGTGAGGTACATAGCTTCATTCTTTTTATTCGTAAACACACCTAGCTAAAGCATGTAGCACACGTAGGCCGAATGCATGCCACCTAATGCCTACCACAGCAGAGGGAAGGGGTCAAACCTAAACAAAATAGGGTACCCCTAGAGGAAATGAAATTCAATTTACTCGACGTAAAGCTGTTGGGTCAAAAAATGCAACTGCGAGTGAAACTGTGGATCCACTGGATCAAGGTAAACTAGTTTTTATTCAACTAAAACTATTGTTTCATTTGCTGGTCGTTAAAGCTGAATCAATGACTATGACTACTGTTTCTCGGTCAACTCGATCTCAGACTGCTTCTTCCTTTTCCTCTGGTGGTTTTGACACAGGTACATATTATGGATTTGGAACCAGGGATGGTCCAATTACAACCCAGGCTACTTGATCATAAATGGATCTTCCTTTGCCTCTACTGGTGGGTCTCGATTCGATCAATCATTTGGGTGAGGTACTAGATGTGATGTTGCTTCCTTCGCTGCGGGGACTGCCTTATCCATTGCTATCTTTGTTTCCGTTGTTGGGTCAATGGCTTCTTAAGCTTCTAGATAAACTACCCTGTCAACTGGATCTCAAACTGTCTTTCCCCATGTATTTGGATTTTATACTGCAGGCTATACTACCTTTACTTTTGGTGGCGGATCTGCAACGGGAACTAAATGAGTTGTAGCAATATCTATCAGTAATTACAGACCCCACATTAAGTCGCCTTTCCTTCCTCGCTCTCACTATGTAAATTCCCTCATCCTTCCTTGGTATTCAGTAGAGTCGATGGGGGGTGAACTCCCAAACGAGTGAACCCACATAAAGAATTAAACCATCCCTAATTAAGGAAATCACCATAATATGAAGAACATATCTCGCTTACATCCTTAAAGCCAATGTAATTGAATCCTCAACCAGATGCAATCGAGTCCTCAACCGGAGGCAGTTGAATCCTAAAACCAGACGAAATTGAATATGAAACAGGGGGAAATGGAATCTTCAACCAAACACTAAATTGAATTCTCACCTAGACGCCATCATCGAAAGCTCAGGAAATACATGCAGGCCATCAACGAGCACAATTCTGGACGATGAAAAAATGAATGCATTGCTATCTGTAACGCATGCTATAGGGACACAATGAATTCCTATAGGCTTGCATAAGGTATGGTAACACATTTCTGGAGAGGTAACCTGACATGATTCACAATGCAAGAGGACCCATTGCTATATAAATCGGCGAACACTTGAACGTATTAGGTCTAAGCCCAAACAACACTAATAGCGGCTTCTACATGGATAAATACGACATTGACGAACCTATCTTCTAAGCACATTAACATTCCGAAGCATCGCTTACAACACCAACATCGGGGGACACAATCCTGAGCGTAACTTACCACACCACCGGGCTCCTAAATATTTTCACCTAGAACCATTTCTAATAAAAGTAGATGGTAGATATTAATAGGCACCCTTGCATTTGTTGATGGTAGATATTAATGCCTGATAATTAGGTGATTTCTACCATGCTTGACATTGGCTCAAATATTTTCACATTGCTTTAA
The DNA here is from genome assembly GCA_034641835.2 of Pinus albicaulis. Classification (NCBI taxonomy): domain Eukaryota; kingdom Viridiplantae; phylum Streptophyta; class Pinopsida; order Pinales; family Pinaceae; genus Pinus; species Pinus albicaulis. Next base: position 913,721,705 of record CM076573.1, on the reverse strand, counting down.
TTATCATTTTACCTCTCTTCTGGGCTAATTAAAACTAAATGAAAAGACATTATTGATCATACATTTTTTCTCTTTCTTTCTCATAAGTATATGAAGGAGATACGAAAAAAAAGGAGTGGGGTATTCAAGATTTTATTTATGAGAAAGATGGCATCGTCAATTGTATCACCCTTGAACATGACACTTTTATATCAATATCCTATAGATGAGTGATAGCTATCATAGGATCCATAACATACACTATTTACTCTTCCAGTAATTATGGAGAATGCTTCAATGCCTCCTTCATTTTTTCATGATATCATATGGTTCTCATCAGTGTTGTGAAACCAGCTCCAAAAATAGAATAAAAGAGATATCAATGCCTTAGAAATAAGCCACTTCGAGGGGGAAACCTCCAATACATTACATGAATGAACAATTCCTGGATGATACAAATGACAAAACCTCCTTTCCATATATAGGAGTACATGGGGCCACAATGTAACCCTAGCCAACCTAAAAATAATAATGTAAGGGCACAATGTAACCCTTTGGTGGTCCCCATGACTTCTCCTGTTGCTACAGTGCCTCAGCCACCTCAACAGGAACCTTCTCCTGTTGTGACTGCTTTGGGTAAAAAGGGTAAAGCTCACAAGAGGGCATCAAACGACAAGGCTTCCCTGACAAAAATTTCCCCTCCTCTGCCACCAAAGTGTACTATTCAGTGTGCTTTGTTGATGTTGTCAGTCATGCCACCCATACCTGTCCAGAGTTGCCTCACTTCAAGCCCATGGTTAATGAGACATTTCCAGAGTCTGACATCCTTTAGGTATATGTCGTTATACCCGATTCAGTCCTGAAAATCAAGTCTTTGTGCACAAATAACCCTTGTCCTTTGTGTGATTTCCATGGCCACTATACTCACCTCTGTACCCGCCTCGAGGATTTCTGCACCTCTCTAGTGGCAGTTCGCCAATTCGAGGCCAAGCACAATGAGTCCACCTCTCCCTCATTTGCATGTTTTTCTTTAGAAGAACTAGAGGACACATGCACTCCCATTGACATTGCCCCTCTGGATGTTGAAATGACAGAGTCTTCGGCCACTGTCCACTACTTTTCATCATCTATGAAATCCTCGGTGGAAGATCCCCCTGGGCCTTCCCCTTCTATTTCACCTGACCTCCCTTCAATGATCACCTTGGGCTCAACATCAGTGGATCCTTCATCTACTTGTTTTTCTATCACCCCTCGTGATGATGCACATGTGAACCTCTCTTCTCATGATGATGATTCAGGTATCTTCATCGTGTTAGGTGGTCTTTCTTCCACCAGTCAGCCCATCTTATATTATGATGACGACATCATGGAAGTAGTCACCACCTATGAATTTATCTATCCCCCCTTACATCGAAACCATGCATTCGAACCACATACAACTTGTGGCCATTACATTGACACCCAATGTTTGGGTAAGGGGGCACCCATATTTGAGATTCCAGGAGAAGAAATTCTCCACAACTCTCCTAGTGTATATGGCCGTGTCGACTCTAGTACCATTATTATTCCCCATTTAGAATAACCTCCAGAGTCCCATATCACTTTAGATCACTCTAGGGATGGTACCTCTCATCATTCCTTCATCTTACATCAGCAACCCAGTCCCCAAGACATTGTTGTTGACCATCCTTTGGCATTTCTAGGAGAGCACCAGTTAATTATCTCCAAATCCTCTCTTTGGGATAGTGACACCATGTATGCCAACCCATAAACTTAAGTCCATTTATTTCATATATGCAGTACCAAAAGAGATTGGTAATCCTCCATTCCCTTTCTCGAACTGCATAGCCATAACGAAAACAAATGGCACACCACATCATAAAAATGTGTTTAGATTCCCCTTTTTCTAAATACATTTTGGCATGACCATAACATGCTTGGGGGCACCTATGCCCCTCAACCATAAAAATCCCAAATCTCAGCCAAAAACAACACTGAAACCCCCTTTCACTGATAGGTCACACTTTTCAAGTGATTTCTTGGGATAGGTCATAGTTTTCTGCCCAGCATCTACTATCCAGGTCACAGAACTGACCCCAAAAAGTGTGACCTGGCCTATTCATGAGCTCTGGGTGCCTAAACTGAAATTTTGATCCCCTTAAATGAAAGAGTAGGGTTAGGCCTCATACCTGCAACCGATGGATCTCGATTCCAACGGTTGGTTTTTCTGCTACGATCACCACAAGATTTAGGGCCTTCTCTCCTCTCTACATTCACCATAGCTCCAAATGAAGTTGAGTGAATTTGGAGGGAAAATGCCTTATTAAAAGAGAAACCCCTGATTTTTTCTTTCGCCAGATACGGCCAAACCGTAGCTCAGTTTGACAAACCGTCTGTACCATTGGAAAGCTCTCGCCATGCCCTCCAATGGGTATCTATTATTTTTTTGTGATATGATACTTCACTAGACTCATTTTGTCCAAGAAGCGTCACTTAAGCACTCTTAAAATCAAATTTCTTCACTTGTAACACTTGTACTTGCGAGACCACTTTTCCTTTATACTCGTCCACGCTCATGTTGATTTTCATCCTGAGTTACCATCTTGCACTCATGTATTTTTGGTCCCCTTTGGACCTTTACTGTGTGGCAGCATCATCGTCGCCCTTGTTTAGAGCATTCGAGTTGTGTCATCATCGCATCCATGGAGTCTATCACGAGTCCCTTTGTATCCTGCTATAGTCCTCCATCCTTCATTTCATGGTTCCCCTCTCATGTTGCACATTATGACTTGCAGTCCCACTTCATGAAGAATACCATGGGTAAAACCATGGACTGTGAAAACCTCGAGCCCAAAAAGCCTCATCCATAAATTTACTATTTTATTTCAATTTTATTAAAATGATTAATTATTAATTATTATTATTTTATTTAATTTTTATTTTTATGTAATTTCATCATTAGAGAAGAATACCATGTGAAATACCATGGGTTGCAAAAACTTGGAGACAAAAAAACCTCTAGTAAATTTACTGTTTTATCTCAATTTTATTTTAATAATAATAATTATTATTATTATTATTATTGTTATTTAACTTATTATGTAATTTGACCAAGCAAAATTGTTTACATAACATATGTTTACTTATTAGCTCAATATTTAAAAAATATTCACATATTTAACTCCTATAGCTACATATCTAACCCATACTAGGTTATAGAGCACTTCTAGGTTCAATAAATAAACATGTTGATTGAAATCCTATCTATCTATATATCTATATATACAAAAAAATTAAAATTCAAGGTATCAAACATTGGAAATTGCATTTAATTAGTCATCTATGTTAAAAAATTGGTGGTAAGAATTTATACCACCATCACCACTTCATTCTCTTCTATGATATATATATATATATATATATATATATATATATATATATATATATATATATATATATATATATATATATATATATATATATATATATATATATATATATATATATATATATATATATATATATATATATATATAAACTTGTTATGTTTGATGATATAAGCTAGTGAAGTCATATAAATTAAATGGCTATTAAAAGTGCATAGGTATGACTTCATGATAAGCATCAAAAAATTTATCTCATTACACATCTCACGTTTGCTAAATATATCTTAAGGGGGCTCCCATATTTGAGAGTCTAGGAGAAGAAATTCTCCACAACTCTCCTAGTGTATATGGTCATGTCGACTCTAGTACCATTATTCTTACCCATTTAGAAGAACCTCTAGAGTCCCATATCACTTCAGATCACTCTAGGGATGATACCTCTCATCATTCCTTCACCTTACATCAGCAACCCAGTCCCTTAGACATTGTTGTTGACCATCCTTTGGCATTTCTAGGAGAGCACCAGTTCATTATCTCCAAATCCTATCTTTGGGATAGTGACACCATGTATGCTAACCCAAAAACATAAGTCCATTTGCTTCATATATGCAGTACCAAAATGGATTGGTAATCCTCCATTCCCTTTCTCGAACTGCATAACCATAACGAAAACAAATGGCACACCACATCATAAAAATGTGTTTAGATTCCCCTTTTTCTAAATACATTTTTGCATGGCCATAACATGCTTGGGGGCACCTATGCTCCTCAACCATAAAAATCCCATATCTCAGCAAAAAATAACACCGAAACCCCTTTTCACTGATAGATCACAATTTTCAAGTCATTTTCTGGGATAGATCGCAGTTTTCTGCCCAGTACCTGCTACCCAGGTGGCAGAACTGACCCCAAAAAGTGTAACCTGGCCTATTCATGAGCTCTGGGTGCCTAAACTGAAATTTTGATCCCCTTAAATGAAAGAGTAGGGTTAGGCCTCTTACTTGCAACTAATGGATCTCGATTCCAATAGTCGGTTTGTCCGTTATGATCACCAAAATATTTATGGCCTTCTCTCCTCTCTACATTCACCACAGCTCCAAATGAAAATGAGTGAATTTGGAGGGAAAATGCCTTATTAAAAGAAAAACCCCTGATTTTTTCTTTCACCAGCTAAGACCAAATCGTAGCTCAGGTTGAAAAACCGTCTGTACCATTGGAAAGCTCTCACTGAGCCCTCAAATGGTTATCTATTAGTTTTTCATGATTTGATACTTCAGCGGACTCATTTTTTCCAAGAAGCATCACTTAACCACTCTTAAAATCAAATTTCTTCACTTGCAACACTTGTACTTGGGAGACCACTTTTCCTCTATACTCGTCCACACTCATGTCGATTTTCATCCTGAGTTACCATATTGTACTCATGTCTTTTTGGTCCCCTTTGGACCTTTACTATGTGCCAGCATCATCAAGTCACCCTTGTTTAGAGCATCCGAGTTGTGTCATCATCGCATCCATGGAGTCTATCCCGATTCCCTTTTTATCCTGCTATAGTCCTCCATCCTTCATTTCTTGGTTCCTCTCTCATGTCACACATTATGACCTTCAGTCCCACTTCACGAAGAATACCATGGGTAAAACCATGGACTGTGAAAACCTCGAGCCCAAAAAGCCTCATCCATAAATTTACTATTTTATTCAATTTTATTAAAATGATTAATTATTAATTATTATTATTTAATTTAATTTTTATTTATGTAATTTCGTCATTAGAGAAGAATACCATGTGAAATACCATGGGTTGCAAAAACTTGGAGCCAAAAAACCTCTAGTAAACTTACTGTTTTATCTCAATTTTATTTTAATAACAATAATAATAATAATAATAATAATAATTATCATTATTATTATTATTATTTAAATTTTTATGTAATTTGACCAAGTAAAATTGTTTATATAACATATGTTTACTTATTAGCTCGATATTTAAAAAATATTCACATATTTAACTCCTATACCTACATATCTAACCCATATTGGGCTATAGAGCTCTTCTAGGTTCAATAAATAAACATGTTGGTTGAACTCCTATATATATATACAAAAAAATTACAATTCAAGGCATCAAACATTGGAAATTACATTTAATTAGTCATCTATGTTAAAAAATTGGTGGTAAGTATTTGTACCACCATCACCACTTCATTTTCTTCTATGATATATATATATATATATATATATATATATAAACTTGTTATGTTTGATTATATAAGATAGTGAAGTCATATAAATTAAATCGCTATTAAAAATGCATAGATATGAATTCCTGATAAGTATCAAAAAATTTATCTCATTACACATCTCACGTTTCGTAAATATATCTTAAGGGGGCACCCATATTTGAGAGTCCAGGAGAAGAAATTCTCCACAACACTCCTAGTGTATATGGTCGTGTCGACTCTAGTACCATTATTCTTCCCCATTTAGAAGAACCTCTAGAGTCCCATATCACTTTAGATCACTCTAGGGATGATACCTCTCATTATTCCTTCATCTTACATCAGCAACCCAGTCCCCTAGACATTCTTCTTGACCATCCTTTGGCATTTCTAGGAGAGCACCAGTTCATTATCTCCAAATCCTTTCTTTGGGATAGTGACACCATGTATGCCAACCCAAAAACTTAAGTCCATTTGCTTCATATATGTAGTACCAAAAGGGATTGGTAATCCTCCATTCCCTTTCTCGAACTGCATAACCATAATGAAAACAAATGGCACACCACATCATAAAAATGTGTTTAGATTCCCCTTTTTCTAAATACATTTTGGCATAGCCACAACATTCTTGGGGGCACCTATGCCCCTCAACCATAAAAATCCCATATCTCAGCCAAAAACAACCCTGAAACCCCCTTTCACTGATAGATCACACTTTTCAAGTCATTTCCTGGGATAGGTCGTAGTTTTTTACCCAGTACCTGCTATCCAGGTTGCAGAACTGACCCAAATGCGACCTGGCCTATTCACGAGCTCTAGGTGCCTAAAATGAAATTTCGATCCCCTTAAATGAAAGAGTAGGGTTAGGCCTCTTACTTGCAACTGATGGATCTCGATTCCAATAGTCAGTTTGTCCATTATGATCGCCACAAGATTTAGGGCCTTCTCTCCTCTCTACATTCACCACAGCTCCAAATGAAAATGAGTGAATTTGGAGGGAAAATTCCTTATTAAAAGAGAAACCCCTGATTTTTTCTATCACTAGCTACAGGCAAACCGTAGCTCAATTTGAAAAACTATCTATACCATTGGAAAGCTCTCACCGAGCCCTCCAATCGATATCTGTTAGTTTTTTGTGATTTGATACTTCATTAGGACACATTTTGTCCAAGAAGCGTCACTTCACCACTCTTCAAAATCGAATTTCTTCACTTGCAACGCTTGTACTTGGGGCACCACTTTGCCTCTATACTCATCCATGCTCGTGTCGATTTTCATCATGAGTTACCATCTTGTACTTATGTCTTTTTGGTCCCCATTGGACCTTTACTATGTGGCATCATCATCAAGTCACCTTTGTTTAGAGAATCCGAGTTGAGTCAACATCACATCCATGGAGTCTATCCCAAGTCCCTTTTTGTATCACTATAATCCTCCATCCTTCATTTCTTGGTTCCTCTCTCATGTCGCACATTATGACCTTTAGTCCCACTTCACGAAGAATACCATGGGTAAAACCATGGACTCTGAAAACTCGAGCCCAAAAAGCCTCATCCATAAATTTACTATTTTATTTCAATTTTGTTAAAATGATTAATTATTAATTATTATTATTTAATTTTATTTTTATTTTTATGTAAACTCATCATTAGAGAAGAATACCATGTGAAATACCATGGGTTGCAAAAACTTGGAGCCCAAAAACCTCTAGTAAATTTACTGTTTTATCTCAATTTTATGTTAATAATAATTATTATTATTATTATTATTAATTATATTTTTACGTAATTTGACCAAGTAAAATTGTTTACAAAACATATGTATACTTATTAGCTCGACATTTAAAAAATATTCACATATTTAGCTCCTATACCTACATATCTAACCCATACTGGGCTGTAGAGCACTTCTAGGTTTAGTAAATAAAAATTTTGGTTCAACTCCTATATATATATACAAAAATTAAAATTCAAGGCATCAAACATTAGAAATTACATTTAATTAGTCATCTATGTTAAAAAATTGGTGGTAGGAATTTATACCACCATCACCACTTCATTCTCTTTTATGATATCATATGGTTCTCATCAGTGTTGTGAAACCAGCTCCAAAAATAAAATAAAAGAGATATCAATGCCTTAGAAATAAGCCACTTCGAGGGGGCAACCTCCAATACATTAAATGAATGAACAATTCTTGGATGATACAAATGACAAAACCTCCTTTCTATATATAGGAGTCCATGGGACCACAATGTAACCCTAGTCGACCTATCAATAATAATGTAAGGGCACAATAATAACAATATGGGGGTTACAGGGGTACAACAATAAAAATAAGGGGGGATACACTAACATAATAAGGGACTACACTATTAATATAGGGACTTAACATGCCCCTCTCCTTCAAACAAGTGTTGTCCTCAACACTTGATTATTTCTTGATGCTTCTATATAAAATTCTCATCCTCTGATGTGGAATCTTCTATAGAATAGTTCTTCCACTTGCTGAGACACTCTAAGATTGATCATACTTGTTGAGTTCCTATTTTTGTGACTGCTTCATAACTTATTTTGATGTGATGTTGATCTTCTTGTTGTTTCATTAGATTTTGCACCAAAGTTAGGTTATCCTTTGAGAGTTGGAGGACTTGTTGTTGATGCTCGATTTTATCTTCTACTAATTTATCATCCATATTAGCTATTATTTGATCCTTCAAACCATCCAACATAGCCTCCATTTATGCTTTTAAACCATCTATGTCATCTTCGATTGCTCTTCGTAGGATCGAAATTTGTTGCACTTGGTACCGTAATTTTGATATCTCATACTGCAATTCTTCCTCTTCATGCGTAATAGTATAAATTTTTGAGGGCTTAATGGGTATGGAATTATTTTTTGGAGGCATTATAGAACCCAATACTGAAGAAAATTCTAAAATATGCCCTTGGATCACTTCAAACTGTTTTTTCAAACAAATGTTAAGCAATTTTGAAAATCAAATACACACTTTTTTCTTGCTTTTGAGAAGCTTGATATTGAAACTGAATTACCTATGTGATTTTGGATCTTCAATTTCTGAAAATTGGCCCTAAGGTGTCCCTCTGAATCCACTTTCGAATGCCGTAGGTCTGACCTAATTTGGATTCTTCAAGACAAAGTTATGTCCAATCTCCCACAATGACCTAATTATGGACTGGTTCAATAGAGCGAACTTGTACGACTTTTGACGTGTCGTTGTTTGCTTATTTGGCTTTGAAATTTATAGACAGGAAACTATTGTCGGTTTACTTTAAGCCACTTTTTACAGCATTCCAATCCGATGCTCAGAGAGAAAGTTATGAATATTTTCCCACGATCACCTCTTTGAGATGAAATTCGGGAGCCTAAAAAGGACCTAACGTCTACAGATCATATCTCCACAAATATTGCAAACCAAGATCTCAAATTTTGCGACAATGTTCCTCATGATTTTGGCTTTGCTCTTTAAAAATTTCAAGCTCTGAATCTTTGTAGAAAAATATTTATAGCGAAAATTCTGTGATGGCCTGTTTAGGTTAAATTCAGGAGCTTGCACAAATCCCTAACTTCCACAAGTCATATCTTCGAAACTATTTCAAACAAAGCTCTGAAATTTTGCGAAGATGTTCCTCGGGATTTCGGCTTCACACTCTAAAAATTTCAGCTTTTGAACCTTTGTAGAAAAAAATTTATTGCAAAAATTCCATGATGACCCGTTTGGTGCAACGAAACCCTAGAATCCAAAGCTCTGATACCAAATGTTGTGAAACCAGCTCCAAAAATACAAGAAAAGAGATATGAACACCTTATAAATAAGCCACTTCGAGGGGGAAACCTCCAATACATTACATGAATGAAGAATTATTGGATGATACGAATGACAAAACCTCCTTTCTATATATAGGAGTCCATGAGGCCACATTGTAATCCTAGTTGGGCCACAATGTAACCCTAGCTTACCTAACAATAATAATAATATGGGGGTTACAGGGGTACAACAATAACAATAATGGGGGCTAACTAACATAATAAGGGACTACACTATTAATATAGGGACTTAACAATCAGTCAATGTTTTCAAATGACTTTGGTGTTGTGTTGCTATATGTTCAAGAAAATTCTAACCCTTTGTCCGCCATCTATAGCCCCCATTGAACTTTTGTGTTGGCCATACCTATGTTAGTTGGAGTCGGTGATTTCATCCTTAAACAAAGGTGATCGAGAATGAGCATCCTTAAACCAAGGTAATATAATTACATTAATATGTGTTGGTTGTCATGTATGTAGGTTATAGGGATTGGCAACACGAGTAGAGTTTTTAAAGCTAGAGTAGGGTATACCATGGTTGGTCTAGTCACAAAACAAGACGAACAAAGAAGAAAAGTACACTATTAATCTATGTTCTTGTTATCATGAATATGAAGACATGTGTGACATAGGGGAGATGAAATGTTGATTTATTATTACTTCCTGGTAGATATATATAGGAAAGGTCTATGGAGTAACATCTTCTTTTTCAATAGGAGAATTTTATGCAAACAAATGACAAAGTGATTGGTTGTAGTTTCACTCTCAATTATAGAAGTTGAATACATAGAAACCATACATGCAATTAAGTAAGCTATATGGTTATAGATATTTTGTTTATGTATTAGGTTTGCAAAAGTAGTAAAGACATATTGTGAGTAAGTAAAATATTTCTAGAAAATAACCCTTATCATTATAAAATGAAACAAATTGATGTTTAGTACCACTTTGAGAGAGGCAAAGTTAGAGACAAGGTATTTTGGTGAAGGTTAACGCTTTGAAGAATGTTACAAGCTAATTAACAAAATTTGTCAACATTGATAAGTTCTCTTGGTGTAGAAAAGTATTGGGCATTGTCACCATGAATTATTGATAGTAAAATCTGAGCCACTTATTTGTGAAACAAAAAATTAAGGTGTAGAATGTTGGGAATATATTATATACTTTGCATAATCATCTCCACATTGTGTTTGCATGCCTTCATTGGTTTGAGGTGGCTAATTTTTTTGCCCCATTCTACACTAATGTCATTTAAGGGATTATTATTATTATTATTTTATTTCAATTTTAAATCAATTTTTTCATTGATATAAAGTTTCATTGCAATTTATTTTATATTAAATTATAAAACAATCTCAATGAAATAAATATTAATTTTCTTTTTAGTAATGCTACAATTATTATTGAAAAGATTAAATTACAACTTTAGAAACGCTTGTATTTCTAATTCTATCAATATTTTCAGAATATATATATATATATATATATATATATATATATATATATATTCACAATATAATTTTTATATATAATATTTATATTATTATTATTTTTAAATAAAATTCTTCATTACTATAACTTTTTATTATAATATCTTTTATATTGAAATTTACACAATTTCAACATAGTAAATATTCATATAATTCTTTTAGTATGCTCTAGTTATTATTGAAAAACATTTTTAAATTTTTAAATGAAATCCGCTGCAAAAATGTCATTTATATTGAATATACTATTACAATAATAATAATAATATCATAACAATTTAAGCTCTCAATAAGTAATATGTATCAAGTTAAATAATATGCATGAAGCTATGATTTATATTAGTTTTGAAGTTATGATTTATATTCATAAGTAATATGTATAAAGTTAAATAATATGCATGAAGTTATGATTTATATTAGTTTTAAAATAGCACAAGATTTTTATTAATGTTAAAATGTTAGTAGTATAGATTTTGACCACCAATTTTTTTTTGAATAAATGTGAAGCATAGTTGGTTAATCACCAACGTTGTTTTGATGAAAGGCACCCATCTTCTTCGAAACAAGGCACAAACATAGTTGGCCTACTGTATATAATTACCAAAGTTGTTTCGATGAAAGAAACTGATCATCGAGGAAATAGTGTACAATTGAATCTAATTGTTAACATTGTACCTCTTTCATCAAAACATAGTTGGCTACATAGTGTACATAGTGTACATGAATGATGCTGGAAATAGTGTACAAACATAGTTAGTGTAGATAATTGAATGCAATTGCCAACGTTGTTTTGATGAAAAATAGCACACAATGTTAAAGTCGGCAGGAGGCAATGCGGGTACAAATTCGGCGGGTGACTCCCGCTTTATTTTCGGGAACCAAATTTGTTACATAATGTCAGTGTTTTTGGGAATATTGAATCGATCAGAAACGCCGTAAGAAATGCGGACTTTACCAGGTTGTCACTGCCTGCTGTTGTGCTGCGTAACGTAAAGTGTGAATTCGGTATATGTATGTACAGAGACGCGGGAGATGGATATACAGCAACCACCATAACAGCTGTAAATGTATGCTCGATTTTCCTGAAAGAAGAAATTATATCAGAGATTAGGTTTTATATACATGAATTATGGGTTTAATGGAACAGTACTCCATGCACTAGCAGACTAACAATAAGCACCAGCGATTACAGCGCATTTAACGACGAGTTGTAATTCGATGTAGTAGGCGAGCAGGGCTTTTGTGTTTCTTTAATCCTTGAAGATTAATTAAACAGAAACTAAGGACGCTGCGGCAGATAGTTGAACCAGTCACCGCGCTTCCTTATCATCAGGTCTTCCATCTGTTCAAGTAATAATATCATATAGAATGGAAATAGACAAAAGACAGAAAGGAAAATAAAAGTAGGCGTGCTTACCCTAACTTCCTTTTCAATGAAAGTAAATATGTTTTTTCGTTTTCAAAAGAAGAAAAAATGATTACCCGAACTTCAACGAAAGGTGAATCTGTGAGACTCTCCGCTACCAGAGAGCAATTGATGTGCTCAATATTTACTAGCTGCATCATACATGTATCCATCCATCCATCCATGTGCATATATGTATTAGCCCCAATACCAAGTATTAATTTGGTAATTAAAAGCGCAGTATGTATGGTAATGTAATGCAGTTGTTTATGATACTTACACTTTTAAATGTGATAATGAGTGAAATGGGTACCCATCCCTCTGCATCCATATTCTGTTTCAGAAATTCATCTTCAAGTAGATTTTGTTGACTGAACCAGTAATGCACTGCGTACTGTATCGTTTTCTCCGCTGGTTGTCCTGTTAACTCTGAGGTAAGAGCAACTTTTTCTGGTGGAGGCGTTTCTGCCTGATGATGTTGAGGACGGGTAAGTCCCTCTCCCTCTTCGTGATGATGATGATTAGGAGGAGGAGGTGGAATTCTCGGTCCAAGAAAACCCTCCGCCTGAGGATACAACGTCATTCTTGATTCACTTGGAGATGAAATGTTGTTGTAGGGAGTAACAGGAATACGTGGAAACGAAATATTATTATACAGACCATAACCATGACCATAGACAGCAGGAGCAGAACGAGGAGGAGGAAAAACAGCAAGAGGAATAGGTGGACATGAAATACTATTATTGTATGGAACCGGACCCTGACCATAAACTTGATAAGGAAGATGAGGTCGAAAACTTGTGTACGCTGGTCTAGGTATTAATGTCGTATGTACTTGATGTCTTGATGGATCTGCGCATACAAAGAAATGAATGGTTGGTTGATCATGTATATGCAAAGCTTGGCAAAACAATATTTTACAGAAAAGAAATACATTACATTGTATTTGTCGTGGTTGAAAAGGTCGGGGCCTCGGCCCTTGCCATTGCCCTAGCCCTCGTCCTCTAGGTGGAAGTTGTCGCTGTCTCCTGTCTTCCTGCCGAAATTGACTTCCCTGCGCAACATTGGCCATCTAGCCTCTCTAAAATATACTTTTGTAAAAACAAATTCGTCTCTCTAACTTGTTTTTCTCCACCACTTTATTGCTATTGCATGATAAAAAGATAATATGAATACTTATATCCGAAATAATATAAATACTTATAGAAAGATTATAGGTGGAGGTCGGCCAATTGACCTCTTTGTCCTTGAATTGTGTGCGGTTCATTATATTTTGGACTAAGAAAACCCACTTGTGGATACAACACCCCCACAAGGCCCATGCCATGGATACGTACAAGCCTCAATCCTCATGACATGGATACCTACAATCCATAAATAACAACTTAACATTCATTTCGAAAATGAGGCTGTGACATTGAAATCCACAATCTATAAATAATAACCAACATTCATTTTGAAAATGATAAGAGATTTGGAGGAAGATATATATTTTTTTTCAAGGTGAAAAGGTTTTTTTTTTTGGGTTATAACTATGTCAGAATCTAGGAAAACATTTGAGGTGAACTCTTGATTTGTGTTATTTAAATTGGTTTTTTTATTATATATATGGATTCATCACCTTAAAAGACTCCTAGGGCAATTCAAATGTGCAAGGTTACCCATCAAACTTAGATTTTCAATGAGTTCCTGCATGATTTTAGAGAAATTAGACCAAAAAATCCACCGGAAAAACCTCCAAAGAGTCCCATTAAATACAACTCCTTATAAATTTGTTATTATTCTTATAAATAGGCTATAAATTTATTATAAATTTGAAATATATATATATTTTTTAATGGGTTATAAATTTGGAGTATTTAGTTTATTTTTTAATTTGGGGATTATTTTATGTTAAAATCAAATTTTAAAATTTTAAGAAATTATATTAGTATCAAAATCAAAATTCTTAACAATAAAATTAGAACATATTATAATAATATATTTGGCTCTAAGGTTTAGCTTAATTGATCCAAGTCCTATTAGTAAAGCACTTAGAAATTATTGTAATAGTATATTTAGACCTCGAGTTAGCTCTATTGACTCATGTCCCATTAATAAAGCATATTTCCATTGCTAGGTCAGTTGGTGACCAATTGTCTTCCACCCCATAATCATTACTTTAAATTCTAAGGGTTGCTCAAATAGATCTAATGGTAAACAATTATTGCATTCCCTATTTTTTTTTTAAACATCTCTTATAGGACAGTAATGATACAAAAAAGTCTAATTCTTCATACATAAAGGCTATAGTTACATGAATCAAAATCTTTGAGATAAAGAGAAAATAAAGTATATATATCTATGAAATTATAATGAAAAATGTTTTTTTTTTTTTTTCCTCCTCTATTTTTATAATGTTTCTTATAAAACACAACAAGACACTTTGCTTGATAAAAATAATAATTATACAAAATAGAGACAATAGATGCACAAATCAAAATTATGTAGTGATTTTTGTCAAACTGGATATGAAAATCTCTCATGATTATTTGTTGTGGAAAATTAAGATTTATTTTGATCTAACTAAAGGTTTGTATTGCAATGAATGTTTGACATTAGGAAATAATGCCTTTAAATATGCTACATTAGAGAATAATACTACTAGAAAAACCACCGTGAGTTGATAAAGCTTGGAGTCAAAAAACCTCCATCCTCAAATTTACTATTTTATCTCAATTTTATTTTCATTATTAATTATTAGTTTGTTATTTTTTTCTTTTTAACTTTTTTTTTTTATAATTTAATTCTAATTTTAATTATTTTAATGTAATTTGACCATTTCAAGAAGAATAACATGGGTAAAACCACGGACTGTGAAAACCTCGAGCCCAAAAAGCCTCATCCATAAATTTACTATTTTATCTCAATTTTATTAAAATGATTAATTATTAATTATTATTATTTAATTTAATTTTTATTTTTATGTAATTTCATCATTAGAGAAGAATACCATGTGAAATACCATGGGTTGCAAAAACTTGGAGCCCAAAACCTCTAGTAAATTTACTATTTTATCTCAATTTTATTTTCATAATAATAATAATAATAATAATTATTATTATTATTATTATTATTTATCTTCTTATGTAATTTGACCAAGTAAAATTGTTTACATAACATATGTATGTTGGGGCCCTTGTTTTTGTTTAGTTTTGAAGTCTTGGCTAAGACATTTTGAACTTTGACCCTTTTTGAGTTGCAGAATAAATACACATGGCAACCGCGACCGCGCCGCAACTACCAGGAGTCGCGGAGCTACCAAGGTGGCGCGGAAGCACTCGATAGCTGGAGATAGAACAGGGACAAGTGCAGATGAAGGAAACACAGCAGAAAACAGAAAGTGGAACACGCAGATAACAGCAGAGAAGCAAGGAGAAGCCAAAGTAAAGCCACAGAGGAACCGATAGTCGCGAGCGCGGGTGAATAAATAACAGTCACCCGACTGAAAAGAGAAGGTTGAGAAGCTGAATGTTGAATAGATGCTGAAGAGGTTGCGAGGCTCGAGATAGGAAAAGATACACGGAACAGCTGCGGAGGATTCATGCATGTTCTTCATATGGTTTCTTATCTTCTCTATTCTACCTTTCTGTTCCGAAACCCATCTGTAACAGATTTGTGCGCTATCAGAGAGAATGCCATGTAATCATGTGTTTGGTCAAGAGGTTAATACAATGGAAGGTTGCTGTCTCAATAAGATGTTCATGTGCTTGTAATGTTCTTACGCTGGTTTAAAATTTTATTTTTGAATGTCTGAATGCTTATTAAGTGATCTTGCGTACATAACTCGGTATATGTAATGGATACACTGCCTTTCATTAGTTGCGGGTTTGTTCCTTGCCATTAATCTCATCCCCTTCTGCATGTGGTTGTGGCACGCATCGAGTGAGATGCACTGCTCCCCAGAGCAGGGTGAAAATGCCGGCGTGTTCCTATACTACACCGGACCCCTTTGTTGGCCACAACTCTTGAACCTGGGTCTTGTCCACGAGACCTGACTTCTCGCCAACAAATGGTTCCGTTGCCAGGACTTGCATGCTCTGAGGGGATCTAGATCATGGTATCGAGGATCTTTGAAGGAGCGATACGGCGATGGTGGGATGATCATCTTGACCAGTTCATTGCTCAGCAAGCAGAGCTGACCAAGAAAAAGGAGGTGGCGATCAAGGAACTTGTTCTTTTCTCTGATTTAGCCAACGATACGTACAAAATTTTCTGGGGAAGGTTCCCTACGGACCTTTACAATTGGTTGTAGAGGTTACGAGCGACGCTGCCCCAAGAAGGCTTGCGGAAGATAAACTGCAGGTGGACGCACGAAGACCTGGTGGCACTGCATCGGGTAGATACTGACCTAACCCGCGCAGTGGATTTTTTGGTAAGGACCACGTTGGAAGGATATGCTGTGGAGTTTGCTGCTGAGTGCTACCAGTCCTTCTCGAAGGCCGAGGCTGTTTTCCACTCAGGGTTGAGAGGGAAGATGTTGAAGGAGATTCTGATGTGGATCAAAGCCCTGATGGTGGACGAAGGGTTGACTGAATTCCACAAAGTGGGTATGGAAGCGTAAACTTGGAAATTCACACAGGGAAGGGGTTGAGGGGACCGTGCGGGTGTAGAACAACCGAGGGTGGGGAAGCGGAGATGGATGCCTGCGTATACGAGTTGTAGGGCTACGTACACACATGGCGAACACCAGTCACGATGGAGTGGTAGAGAAAGAAGGTATGAGATTTGAGAAGAAGAGAGATCGAGGAGGAAAATCGGAAGGAGGCGCCTCGGAAGGGAATGAGGGGTTATGGGTTTTGGATGCTGGAAGAAGAAAATAGGGTTTGTTGTGATGCAGAAGTGCAGTGGGTGCATGGGAGCCCAGCGACGCGAGAAAGAGAGATCGTGACTAGCGAAGATAACAGAAAGAAGCAGCCCGAAGAAAGTTCCGATGATGAATGGCACGACGTGATGCAGCGGATGTTTCAAGATCAGACGGCACCCACCCCTCCAGGCAGCCCTACTTCTTACCTTCTGCATGGCCAAGATCCCGACCTTCCCCTGGTACTGTATCAACCTTTAAGTAATATTTTTATTCAGTTACAAGCATTGAGTCAATCATACAATAGTGCATCAGTGTCGGTAATGCCCGGTAATAGCAGCGTTACTAGTAGTAGTATTTTTCCTAGTGGGACCGTTACGCGACCAGGACCAGGAGGCTTTATCCTGGTTAATTCTCCGCAAGTACCCATGGCTGGATCTTTCACCCGGTATCCAGAGTTCTCTGGCCGGGGCAATGACGACGTAGAACAACAGGCATTATCTGTAAAGCCATGCGGAGCTGCGAGACGAGATACGGGGAGATTAACAAGACCAAACACGCTCGAGAAGACTCTGCGATGGTTCATTAAGTGATCGAGGCACATCCTAACCATGGTGCGGACGTGAAGTGGGATTTTGTCCACGAATTCAAGCTTCCCCAGACAGACCAGCAGGGCCTGTCATAGCTGTGGGAAATTAAGCAGAAGGAAGGTGAGACCGCGTGGGAGTTGATGTGGCGATTCAAGGACGCGATCGGGAAAATTAGCTACCCAATCGATCCAAACCACCAGAGGGACTGGTTCATCAAGGCTCTGCTCCACTTGACACGAACCCCCCTCACTCAGCAGAAGATTGATAATCTGCAGGACGCTTTGGAGCAAGCCATGAATATTGAAGCCATGGCGGGCTATCCCCAGGAATATCAGGGGGGGGGTGGCCCCGCAAGATCCTTCTTTGATAGGGTTGCAACACTAGATCGCCAGCTTGACCGAAAAGCTCAAGGAACTTCAGCCAGTGAGACCAATGCGATTGAATGTTTGGTGTACTCATTGCCTGGTCGAGGGCCACGTCGCAACCGAATGTCCTCGGTTGCGCGGCACAGGAGAAGGACCCTCGGTCGCAGCAATCCAGGGGGGTCCACCACCAGCGGGTGGCGCCGCGATGAACCCACAGGGAGTCTACCAGCCGCAACGGACTTATGCGGGGTTCCCATCGCAACCGGGGCCCTCCACCACAGAGTACTGTGAGATTTTCCGGACGATGGGCATCTTCCTCGGATTTGCCCGATATTACAAAAGTACTCCACGGCCCCGAATAATGTATACTGTGAATTTTGTGTGTCTACGAATCACAACACTGAGCAGTGCAGGGCGCTTGACGCACTTGCGGATCGACTGGATCGTCCCTCGTACAGGGTGAACGAGGCTCCGAGGGGAAGAGGTGGTGGCATGCGGGGAGGCCGAACAGGTGGACGCGGTCCGGTAAAATGTTACAACTGTGACCGGGAGGGTCACGTGGCTCGAGAATGTCCCCTTCCGTGACAACCCTGGTGTTCCCAGTGCCAGGTCAACGCCCACGCTACAGAAGATTGTCCGGAGCTTATCAAGAAGTGGGAAGAACGGGTGAGGCAGAGGGGAGCGAATCTGATAAACTCAGAGCCACGAGGGGCCACAAACCCCGACATGTAGAACATCGCGATAGTAATGAGGGGCGGAAAGAATACTGGAGAGGATTCCCATGAGAAAGAGCCAGCCCGAGTGGTTCGGCCGGCATCCCCGGAGAAGTTGATTAGGCCCGAGGTCCAGAAGAAGTATTTCCAGGAGGCAGTTGAGGCCTTCATCCAGTTGCGGAACGAGGGAGGCTTGGAGGAGCCCATGCTGCCAAAATCTGGTGCGCAGAACGTCGCAGGTACTGTGGTCAAGGATTGGCTCCAGCTATTCCTCAGGATTGTTGATAACGCTGCACTGCGACAGCAGCTCAAGCATGCTTTGGACGGAGCACTGCAGGGGCACACAAAACTTAGAGACCCGGTGGACGTTGGGCCTCAATACGTGCAGCGCGTCAAGCGGAACAAGCAACGAACAGGCAAAGAATTCCAGATTAACATGTAGGTCGCAGGGTTCCAAATCAGCGACACCATGTTGGACTTGGGGTCCGACGTCAACATACTGCCACGAAAGACATGGGAGGCTCTTGGAAGGCCACGGCTAGCCTACTCACCAATCCAACTCAGGATGGCGAACTAGTACTGCATTTTTCCAATCGGCCGACTCGAGGGAGTCGAGGTCGACGTTGCGGGGGTGAAGACATACACCGATTTTGAGGTTATTGATATCATGGGAGACAAGGATCCTTATCCAGCCTTACTCGGCATTGATTGGGCTTTTGAAAATTATGCCATCATCGACCTTAAGAAGGAGCTGATGATCTTTGAGGATGGGGAAGTACGGGTCACCCAACCTCTCGACCCGTATCAAGGCCCGCGATATACGGAAACAGTGGACAATCGGGAGGATGCTCAGATGATGGACCATCTCTATCAGATGACTGTAGGAAAGCGGGATGATTATATTAACCTGACCGCGACTGGCTCTGTCAGTTGGCGGAGTGTGCAGAGCTCGGAGCTCGGATCCGAACTCGCTTGGGAAGACTGTCAGCAGGGGGGGTTTGAGACTACCACGCGGAGATGTGCCTCCATTGCCCAGGTCCGGTGGGTAGGGACTGAGATCTGCGGATATCCCACATTGTCAAACATGCAAGCAGTCAATAATTTTATTGCCAAGGTAGAAGACCGGGTCCCAGCTGAAAGCTGGATACCACTTTTGGATGTGGCCTTGCAGTCAACGTCAGCAGAGTGGTGGAAAAATCACCGCAACACTCTGTTGCGATGGGAGTGCGTGGCGGATGCTCTACAGGCATGCTTCAAAGAGGATGAAGGGCCCTGCAGTACGCTTAAGTATCATGGAACTTCCGACCCGTGACACCATTTGCGGGCCTGTGAGGAACAGTGGCGTAGCACCCGGTACCCTGAGGAGTTGTGGGTCCATAGGTTTATCCACTCCCTGGGCACCATTCCCCAGGCCTGGTACCTGGAGGAAGAGCGGAAATGGAAAACCCGCTCTTGGCAGGCAGTTGCAGACAAGTTCGTTTTGAGCTTCTTGTTCGAAGGGGAGATAGTGCAGGAGTCTCAGGCCCTACAGGAAATCGGGGAGGTTTTTTTTTTCCGCCAGCCCGAGCCCGATGAGGGCCTGGCTGTGTCACGACCTGAGGTCAGGCGCAAGTTGGTTTGTCACCGGATTGATGGGGATCTGGAGGACGATAGTTTGGAGGACCTCAGGCATCTCTACTTTGATGAAAAGGAAGGTGAGCAGAGAATTAGTGAAGAGCCGACGACTGAAGGAGTCCATTTACAGCCACTAAAGACAAAAAAAATGAACATTGGAACGGATGAGAAACCTAAGCTCGCAACGGTGGGAGATTACTGGGACGAGGAGACAACAAAAGAAATTTTCAACCTCCTCCAGGAATACGAAGATTTGTTTCCGTCCTCAGTTGCGGACCTGAAGGGGATCAAGGGGGATCTGGGTGAAATGCGCATCGCGCTGAAACCGGGAGCAAGACCGGTGAAGCACCGACCCTACCAGTTGAATCCACGTATCAAAGAGAAGGTCAAGATGGATATTGACAAAATGCTAGCTGCAGGTCTTATTTTCCCGGTAGAAGAAACAGAATGGGTGAGTCGCATTGTCATCCAAAACAAGAAGGACAAAGCGGAGATCCGGGTCTGTGTAGACTATCGGAGCCTGAACAATGCCTGCATCCACGACCCGTTTCCCACTCCTTTCAGCGATGAAGTTCTAGATCATGTCGTGGGGAATGAAGCTTATTCCTTCATTGATGGGTTCTCGGGCTACCATCAGGTGCGCATCACCGAGGAAGACAAAGCAAAGATGACATTCACCACTGAGTGGGGATCATTCGCATACCACGTTATGCCGTTTGGTCTGAAGAACGCACCGGCTGTGTTTTCCCGGATTGTCATTCCTACTTTCCGGGAGTACATTCACAAGTTCCTAGAGGTCTACATGGATGACTGGACTGTCTACAGTTTGTTGAAGAAACACGCCTCTCTGTTGCGTGTTATGTTTGACCGGTGTCGCCAGCTGCAGATTTCCTTGAACTTGAAGAAATGTATTTTTGTAGTTCCATTCGGCACACTGTTGGGCGATATGGTGTGCAAGCAAGGGGTCTGCGTTGATCCTGCCAAGGTCGTGGTCATCGTCCACATGGAGGCCCCCGAGATCGTGAAGCAGTTGCGGGCATTGCTCGGGCACACAGGATATTACAGGCGGTTTATTCGCAACTATGCGAGGATTATGACCCCTCTGGAGAAACTGTTGCGGAAGTCAGAAGCGTTTGAGTGGACGGCGGAGTGTGGGAAGGCACTTGACACATTGAAGGAGAATTTGGCGACGACACCCATACTTGTTCATCCCGACTGGGATAAGCAATTCCATGTGCATATTGATGCGTCTGGAATTGCACTTGGAGCTGTATTGGTGCAACCCGGGGAGACGATAGTTGACCACCCTATGTACTTCACGAGCCGTCGATTATCAAATGTGGAGAAGAATTACACCACGACCGAGCGGGAGGCGTTGGCGATGGTGTACTCCCTCTAGAAATTCCGCCACTATCTTATGGGCGGCAAATTTACATTCTTCACGGACCATTCTGCATTGAAATATTTGGTGAATAAGCCTGACTTGGAAGGAAGAATCTGTCGTTGGCTACTACTTTTCCAGGAATTTACGTTTGAAGTAATTTTCAAGCCCAGCAAGTTGAATGTTGGCCCCGATCATTTATCCAGGTTGGAGACGGGAGAGAATGAAGGCCCGTTGGACAATTAGCTACAGGATGTTGACCTTTTCCGAGTTGAAGCAATACCAGATTACCTGGCTGACATTGCCACTTATCTGACCACGGGACAGTGCCCTTAGGATTCCACCCCGCTTCAGAAACGCCACCTGGTTGTGTGGGCGGCCGACTACCAATTGATCGCGGGGCAGATGTACAAACTGGGGCTTGATGAGGTGTTGCGCAGGTGTGTTCTCGACCATGAACGGGAAGCAGTGATGTGGGAATGTCATAGTGGTGTTGCGGGAGGGCATGTGGGTGCGAAACCCACCGCAAGGAAGGTGCTCCAAGCTGGCCTATGGTGGCCGATGGTACATGTAGACTGTAAGGCCTATGTGAAGCGTTACGATGTTTGCCAGCGGACGGGAAGGCCTTCGCACCGGGATGAGCTTCCGCTACACCCAGTGCATGTGTTACGGCCGTTTGAGAAGTGGGCTGTTGATTTCGTAGGTCCCATCGCACCAATTGCTCGACATTCCAAGGCCTGGTACATCATTACCGCCACGGATTACCTCACACGGTGGGCTGAGGCAGCAGTGGTACGCGACTGCTCGGCAGAGACCGCTGCCCGGTTCATTTTTGAACACATCATCAGCAGCTTTGGCTGCCCACGGAGCTTAACCAGCGATCAGGGCACACATTTCATTAACGCCACAGTCAAGTCACTACTGGACACATTTATGATTTAGCATCATAAAAGCAGCCCATACCACCCGTAGGCCAACAGTACTGTGGAAGCTTTCAACAAGATTCTTGAGAAGGGCTTGACTAAAATTTGCACTGCTCAGCGCGATGATTGGGACGAGCGCCTCCCAGCAGCCTTATGGGCCTACCGGACCACAGTGAAACGTTTGACCAACCAGACACCATTCCAGTTGGTGTATGGCTGGGAAGCTGTGATTCCCGCCGAATTCACTGTACCCTGTCTTCTAATCACAACGTCCCTCCAATTCTCAGAAGAGGAGTCACTTCGGGAATGCCTCCAGGAGCTACAGGAGCTGGATGAGGCCCGATTCCTCACAAAATTCCACCAGAAGGTTCAGAAGGCCAGGCAGAAAGTGTGGCACGACCGCCACATCAAAACCAAAGCTTTCCAAGTTGGCGGCAAAGTTCTCCTATATGACAGCCGGTTCCAGAAATTTCCAGGCAAGCTCCAGATGCACTGGTTGGGACCGTACTTTGTCATCGAGATCTGCGACTCAGGAGCCGTTCGGTTGGCACAGCTGGACAGCACAGTTCTTCCCGGATGGGTGAATGGCGCACGCTTGAAACCCTACCAGGAGTAGGTACCTTCCATTTTTCATCAATAACTCTCGCAACCGAGAGAGCCCGTAGAGTAGTTTAGTCGAATAACTCTCCCGCAACCGAGATGAGAGTAGGGAGTCTTTTTCGTTCATAAGTAGTCTGTCAAATAATTGGTCAGTTGTGGGTACCTCACTGCAACCGACTGTGGTCGGGGCAGACCAGTCCAGCGTGTCGCAGCGCCAGTCCAGCGTGTTGTTTGCGTAGGATGCATCCCCGTGCTAGTGTCAGTCCAGGTCATTTCCTTCAGTCCGTAGGATCGCTCAGATTTGCTTCATAAATTACCATAAGTAGACAGTAATTGTACCGTAATCATTTGCCATCACCCGCAGTTCCCTCAGCCATCGTGTCTGCCCATCTTCCCATGACGTCGTCAGCAACTGTTAGATTGCATACAGGCACGCGATTGATCGCACGATTATCGCAGCCTCGAAGGATAGCAAGAATTAATTGCCGTTATGGAGTCTCATCAGCTCCGCTCGTGCCAGCAGATGACATAATTTGCATGAAGGCTACCAGACCGAGAATGACGGACCAGTTCAATTTGGAAGTTGCAGCGACTCCAGAGTAATTACAGCCTTCAAACGCACCGTACTCTGAAGGAAAATCTAGAAGAATCCTCCAAGTCTACCAGCGCCGCACCAAGATGCCAAGAGCTCTCATCTCCGTCCCCGAGCCAGTGTTGGACAGCCAAATCCACCGCGTAGAGTCGCTAGTGGGCAAGTATGACAATGTAGCCTATATGGACGCCAACTTGTATGACCCAGCTGAATTTCCCCACCTCCATTGGCAGACCTACATGGAGCACCATTACACGCCAGGAAGCAGCTCCACCAGCCAGGTGCGCTCAGAATTTAGGGGCTTACAACAGTCGTCCTTGATGAATTTGAGGACTCTTCCAGTTTTTGGCACCACGGGACCGGCCCTGCAATGCACCCGGTTCCTACTCAGTCGGATACAGAATGGGTCCCTGTGGCTCAATGAAGAAATTCCAATTCATGCCGAACACATTCATCGGCTTACAGGGATATCTCAGAATGGCGTGGATGTCTCCGCTGCTGGCCAGACTTCCTCCAAGTGTGCCCGAAAGTCAGGTGAATCAGACCTGTACACCAAGTATGGCACTCGCCGAGGGGGCAAAGGTGCCAAAATTGACTTGATCAACAAACCAGAAATCTGGTTTGCTTGCTACCTGATCGCTAGCAAGATGATGCGCCACTACACGAAGGGAGAATGCACCTTGGACACAATTTCCATTGCAGAGCACTGCACCCGGGGCGCCAAGTTGAATTGGTGCTGTTTCGTGCTGAAGGAACTCTTCGCGGCCTGCGAAGAAAACTACAAGCGTACCACCAGTTTCATTTATGGCTACTTGATCTTAGCCTTCGCCATGTGGAAATGGCACCTTCCTCCTATCCAGGTGCCAGCAGAGACGACCATAAGCCAGCCTCTTGCGATGAAATACACCCTCTGGTAGGTGTCCATGGATCCCAGCACCAAACAGGTGAACGTGGAGGCGTTTCGGGCATGGTACGGGATGATGACAGATGTGGTGACCAACCAACAACGGGTGCCCAGGCACTTGTTGGACGAGTACAGTGAGTAGGTGTGGTTTGGGGTCAGCCACAGGCACACCTTCCTCCAGCCAACTTGCGTGTCGGACACCAAATTTCACATGGCGCCCCTCCGGTTCCAGATGAATGACGACACCTTTCATCGTGAGGTTTCTGCGTGGCCAGGGGTCGTCAAGCACGTCCGCGACACGATCACCCGCTATAACTTTGATCAGATGCTATTGGCACAGCGGCCTGCCGCGACCGGCGCAGCGGGGTCCTCACAGGTTGCGGCGGAACCTCCACAAGATGCAGCTGAGACCGCACCGGACCTGCCCGAATCGCTGGTCCTGATCATCGAGCACCTCAACGACCAGGTACGACGACCTAACATGGCCACCCAAGTCACTTCAAGTGGTGCTCCTATATTTCCATCCTTTGCTGAATTTCATATCAGCCAGTCTCGTGTTCCCTCCAATACCGCCCCCCTCATTTCTCCCATTCCCACTAACCTGTTCACCTCTGCCACCCCTATCATCACACCAATGGGCGAACCGGGCCCCGAACCCGATTCATCAGACCCACCTCCATCCAAGAGGGCCTGCATTGCTGTCACAGATCCAGTGGTGGATCTTACTGACGATGATCCACCAGCCACTCCACCCACAACGACTTTGATTTCGGAGGAACCTCTGATCGATCCGTCAGAGTTCCTCAACCTTCGCCTCCCTCACACTTCTTTCACTCCGTCCACCGCTCCCACCGGCCGACCACATGCCACTTCCTCCAACCCCTCCAATTCATCATCCACTGTGTCAGATTCTCTTATACGGGAACTTTTTGGAGGCGACCACGGGGTGGAAGTCACCTCTAGTACTGCAGTCGTGGTACCACCAGTTGACCCCGTGGCCACACCCAAGGATCCTCCCTCTGCTATATCTACCAGGTTAACCAACGGTGGGGCTGATTCGGCTACCCCTCCCCCAGAGCAGACCACGCAGCAAGAGCGGCCGGAGTCCGAGATGGCCACTTCAGTGCAGCAGCAGACGCCGATCCATCCTCCAAAGACTTCAAGCTGACCAGTGGCCAGCAACCAACCTTCGTAGGAATGGGTGCCAGAGCAGGGCACACCCAGCACGACCAACACAGAACCATGGAGTCCAGCACAGCTATACCTACTCATTCAGCAGGCGGCCCTCAAGGCCGAGAAAATTCACACAGAGCTGCAGCAGCGGTGTGCCGAGCAGCGTAATCAGATCATGGCGCTTACTGAACAGCGCAATCAGCTGACTAGGGAGAAGACCAACCTCCAGGAGCAGGTCAACATTGCTATTCAGGCGTTATCCAATGTATGGCCCACTGCAAGGGCTCATTATGCCCCACTTCCTGCCACTATAGCGGAAGACAGTATAGCACTCCAGGCTCACCATCTCAGGACTGTTTTCCATGTTGTTTGCAGAGAGAACGAGGAACTTCAAGCGGCGTTAGCCGCATAGCCTACCCTTCCAGATCCACCCAGTGTCCATTCAGAACAGGTGACTGCCAAGCAGAATCAAGCAGTTAGTATGCAGGCAACTCTCCATTCCACTGCGGCCGCGGCTTCTGCCCTTCTGCGAAGTCTGCAGGAGTGCTCACTCACTCTAACTGTCAAGATGTAGCCTATCGCTGCCCAGCTGCAACAAATTTCCCGTGACATTCAGGCGACCGCGGACCCAGCAAGGTTAGATCAGCTCTACGCCCAGGCAGACGAGCTCGAACTTCAACTGCAATAGACTGAGGCCGACTCGGCTGCGGCCAAACACGTCCTCCGGGAAATTCGTCCGCCCCTTCGCGCCAATGCTGACGCCATGCACCAGCTAGATGCCAAGGCCGAAGCCCAGCTTTCCACACTGTTCGGGGATGCCCCGACGACCATAGACGAAGCCGCCGCCACCAGGATCTCTCAAGAAGCCGACTTGCTTGTGCAGGAATGGCAGCAAGCAGTGGCAGACTTCACCGAGCTTAGAGATACAGCGCTCCGCCATGTCCCGGAGTTGGGGCCCTTGTTTGAACAACCAAGTGGCGGAGCACAGCAGGAAAGGGCGCAGGGTGAAGGCACAGCAGAACAGAGCACGGGAGCTAGCGGGGAAATGGAAGTAGAAACTGTTATTTGTGATTGACTCGCAGCCGAGTCAAGGAATTGTGGTCAGGGCCTGTTGGGGCCCTTGTTTTTGTTTAGTTTTGAAATCTTGGCTAAAACATTTTGAATTGACCCTTTTTGAGTTGCGGCATGAATACACATGGCAACCGCGACCGCGCCGCAACTACCAGGAGTCGCGGAGCTACCAAGGTGGCGCGGAAGCACTCGATAGCTGGAGATAGAACAGGGACAAGTGCAGATGAAGGAAACACAGCAGAAGACAGGAAGTGAAACACGCAGATAACAGGAGAGAAGCCAGGAGAAGCCGAAGTAAAGCCACAGAGGAACTGATAGTCGCGCGAGCGGGTGAATAAATAATAGTCACCTGGCTGAAAAGAGAAGAATGTTGAATAGAGGCTGAAGAGGTTGCGAGGCTCGAGACTGGGAAAGACGCGTAGAGCAACTGCGGAGGAAGCATGCATGTTCTTCATATGGTTTCTTATCTCCTCTATTCTACCCTTCTGTTCCGAGATCCATCTGTATCAGATTTGTAGCTATTTGTGGGAATGCCATGTAATCATGTGTTCTGCCAAGAGATTAATACAATGAAATATTGATGTCTCAATAAGATGTTCATGTGCTTGTAATGTGCTTACGTTGGTTTAAAATTTATTTGTGAATGTCTGAATGCTTATTAAGTGATCTTGCGTACATAACTCGGTATATGTAATGGATACACTGCCCTTCATTAGTTACGGGTTTGTTCCATGCCATTGATCTCATCCCCTTTGTTGTAACTCCTAGAGACAGCCTAGAGTTGCTATAGACCAGTGCCTAGGACATCTTGTAATGTATAGAGAGCATAGGATCTAAAACATCGTTTTAGTAACCCAACAAGACAAAACTCTCATACTGTTTCTCAACAAACAGAGAATGACACTTTAGTGGGACCAAACCTCCCGATAGTTTGATGCATAAAAGTGCAATGCTGAATGAATGTAATGCTATACTCAAATACTGCAGTATCAGGCAACTTTAAGACAATCCACAGTAAACAGGGCCGGATTCATGTCATATGGCAGAAAAGATATATATAATGATGGACAACGAGCTGTATAGAAAAAGGAGATACTCACTATCAGAAAGACAACACCAAGAAAAGTTTCACAGCATATAATGGGCTTATCCGACTAAGAATCCATATATGCAGGCAACTTTCATCAATAATACTTCACAATAGCCAATATAGCAGAAATATGTATGAATGGAAGGTGAAACACTGTATTATATCTGAGCTATTTTAAAGCATCATGGAGCTAGTGACATAAGTATCGGCAAGATAAATTTATATCAAAGAGCAACGGGACACTCGCATTCCAGAATATAACACCAAAGACATGGATGAAAATGAAATGAATGACGATATGGCAATAAACAGGAGTAAATCACACGCTACCATAAGACAAGTCCAGAATCCTCTTTAAAGTGCAACTCCTTATCATTGAAACCCTATGGGTTCTTCACGTTAGCATTTGAGTTTTTGCAAAAATACATACAGAAAAATCTTCACACAGTCAAGTTCTTCTGAAGAATTGGAACCTTTGTTTCTTCTTTTTCCTGTCTTATATAGGATTCCTTTTACCTTTCAGCGAGAAGATATTTCGGGGAAATATCTTCTTCGCATGAACAGAATTTGTTACAAGTCATTATCAAAACAACAAAATTTCATGATGGGGAAACAGCCCTTCCATCATGCGTAAATAGGCCACGGGCCAATTTCAAAACAGAACATGGAACCATTGTTTGATGTAAAAGTAAAAATGCAAGAGTGGTGGAAAAACAACCCACTCGGAAATTTGAAAAACATAAACTAAATGAAAGTAAAAAAGGCCGTTTAGGCCATATCATGAGTGAACTGGGATGTCATTGGTGCAACTGAGTAGAAGCCGTTGCAGATACTGGAGGACGCACGTTGCCAGAGGAACTCGCATGCTGACTCATGAATTGCGTTAGTCTCTGCTGGCTATCGGAAGTCGGTTCTGGCATTGCTGAAAGCCTCTCCACTTTGGTAAAAGCTTCGCCGAGAGTGTGAATATTTGCCTCAGTTGGAAGCCGATATCTGATCATGTGAAGGAGGTTAAACTCCTTTTTGAGGATTGTGACAATGGTGGTGGCCTTGAGCTGAGTTGCCTTTCCCATTTGAAGGTCGGTCCGATCCCTTTCCGTTTGTAAGCGTGTTGTGTATTGATCTGGAAGCATAAGCACGGCAGGGGCATTTGGTTCCCAACAGGAAGGGAGTCCTTTTGCGACGATCTCATCCCATACCTTGTCGAATTGTTCAACACCGTCGGCCACCTGCTGGAGGACTTCTGAAGCTGCTACTCGGGCCTCTTCTTTATCAATGATCTTTTGACACTCGTTGATTTCCATGAATCGACTGGGAATGCCGTGTTTCCCCAAGTCGTTCGCCCTTAGTGCATAAAGAAAAGAGATGTAATCGCCGGCGTGTTGAGCTCTATTAGATAAGTTACTCCCTGCCTCCTGCAACCTGATATTTAGATAAGGAAGGGTGGACTTGAGCTCCCCCATCATCGTCAGGAATTCCCACTGCTCGGTTACTGCCGTAATTATGTCTGTCCATATTAAACTTCTGGCCTCGAGCAGGGTGAGATTTCCCTTCGCTCGACTCTTCATCTCGGCAATGGTTTGTTGTTGCTCAACCGTGATCCTTTTTCCTTCCTCGACTTCACTTTGTAGCCCTTCAATTGTTTTGGCCTTTTCAGCCAAGGTGCCCTCCAACTCTAAGACCCTTTGCTTGGCAGTGGATGTTTGTTTCTCTAACACTTCGATCTCAGCCATAGTTGTGGATAGTCGTGCTGTCGCTGAACCAGTTCCACTTGATGTTTCGGCTGCGTGACAACTGTGTGTATCCCACCGGGTCTGTAGCTCCGTGGCTCTGCTTTCTAGCTCGTCGATCCTCTTAGCCATCCTTTCCTTCTCTTCTCTTTCCCTGAAAATCCTAGCAGACAGTTCATTTTTCTCTTCCTCTACCCGCACCAATTCCTCAGTCTGTACAGGATGTGAACCCGGTATACAAGCCTGTTTCTTAGCAGCTGAGATATCTTTCTGCAACTTAGCTATAAGGGCTGCTTGTGAACCTTTCCCTCCTGCATCCGAATTTTTAATTTGGTCCTGGAGAACGCGCACCTGATGTGCGTTGGCACGACAAGCATTATGTTCTGCTGTAAAGGAATCCCTCAGATTTTCATATTTCTGTTATGTCTTCCTCAATGCGAGGGTAATCTGTGATAGCTTGTCTTTAATCATGTCACAGACTGTTTGGAACAGGTCAGTCATATCTTGTACCGGTACCTTCTGCATATCAATAGCCAATTCTAGCACCTTATAACTCGAAACATCCAAATTTGGGTCTAGGATGGCCTCCGTCATAGATAGTACCAGGCTTTCGGTGTCTGCATTGACAGAAGCGGAGAGCCTGGTATGGTATTTTTCAACGAATCCCCCTAATTAGGCCCTGTATTTGTCTCGGACAGTTTTATTTGTCGGCTCCCTTTCACTCGTCCTGGATGGAGAGGGCTCGACGATGGCTTGCGTGACTTCAGTGTAGTCGGAGGAGGCGACACTGTCCCTCAACACTGTTATACCCGCCTTGCCCTTATCGAATTTACCAAATTTCGTGAAGGGCTCCAGTATTATCACTTCTCCGATGACTTCCGCTTCGCTAGTGGCCACCTTCTGCCTCTTGGTTGGTGGTGGTGCTGCTCCTGAAGTACCGACCTCTTGCTCATCTGTGCCCTTGTTCACTTCTTCCTCTCCTCCTGTAGCAGACGAGTCTGTCTCCATCTGCGAAAACGTAGGCCAAACTTCAATGTTAGCCCTCCACTCCAGAAATGGCCTGGACTCATGAATGTAGGGCGTAGACCTATTTCGTTTTCTTTTATTTGAAATGTTCTCCCATGGGTCATAAGCCCAGCTTTCCCCCAACTTCAGGTCCATGTTCTGCAACATTTTTTCGGCAATTGGGAGGGCGTATCTAGAGTTTACCATAAAGGGGCCAATTTGGACAGGAAGATTTAAGATGTAGCCTTTCTTAGCAGGAACAAAATGGACCTGGTCGGCTTTGAGGGCTTGCCGGATGTACTCGAGGGCGTAAACTCGTCGGACGGGGAAAACTGGTAGCCGGTATGGGGCAACTTCGGCTCCATAGACCCGAATTTCAGTACAATCTTCAGACAGGAACCAATCACCAGTACACTGGTATTTCCCAGCCTGCAGCCAGCGTTTCATCTCTGGGAAAACCCTAGGGGAAGGCGTGTCGTGAATGATAGTGTAGGCAATAGACATGAAGGTGTTCACGAAGTTGGCATAACCCTCTCCCCTAGGTAACTGGCGGACAGAGCAATTCCAATCGAAGACTGGTCTGGGCTGGGAATTCTCAGAGTACATCCTATCTAACCCCAAATGGTTGAACTTATCCGCATGCTGGAACAAGAAGAGGTAGAACACCAAGGAACAGAAGCGAAACTTTCGGGCTTGGGCGAGCCCCTGAAATTGGGCCAGGATGGTCGAGGAGAGAAAGCCTGGAATTTCCAATATAACCCCATTCTGTGACATGAGCCACAAAAAGCGAATGCATACTGAAGAAATGTCTTCCGGGCTTCCTACCCCCAAAAGGCCGGCGATGAGAGACAGAACAGGTCGAACTTCTTCGGCAAACAAGCTTAGTGAAAAAGGCTCCAATGAAGGCAGGGCAGTGGCCTGGTCGATGGTTATGGAGGATATGAAGGCACGACGGGATTCTCTTGACAGTTTATTGAACTGAGCGAGCAAGGTTTCATCTTTGAAACTGAAGTATGTATCACTGGAAGGGAAACGGATGGCCTGTTTAATGACATCGGGGGAAAGGGAAAAGATTACGTTCCCTTGAGGGGAAACGAAAGCGTCCCGATGTACATCATAGGATTCTCTGAGCCAAATGATGAAATCGACACAGGAATGGACCTGGGGGGTGATATGGTGATAGAAACCAGACGCGATAACTCGGAAACGGTCGGCATCTTTGCAGTGGCGACCAAAAAGCAGGGGCTTGATACTGCGTATGTCAAAAGGATATTTTGGGTCGCAGATACCCGACTGCAAGTCGTAGAGGGGTTCAAAACTAGGGGGGTTTCTGGACTCATGGAGTTGGGGGGTTTCAGGTTCGTTTTTCTTGGGCGTTCCTCTTCCCATGGGAGACATTTTAACAATTTCGAAAAGAGAAAAAGGAAAAGAGGGAAAACGGAGAATTGAATACCTGAACAGAGGATGAAAATGCTCGGGAAAGCGACGCGGGGAACCGTGACAGTGATTTGGATATACCTGGCATTCTTCCCCACTCGGTATTCGCCGTAGAAAACTACCTGTGACGTTTTACCAGAGAGAAATACGGGAGTTTGTTACCATTGGGGTGGACTGTTTGGGTTAAAAAGGTGGATAAGTAAGATGACAGAAGGCAAGTGTCGTAAGGACACTGACAGTGGGACACGTGGCGCGTGGGGATTGGGTATATCAAGGTGTAGGTGAGCGCCTCGTGTCGGGTTAAAAGATGGTACGGGTCTTAGTACCAGCTGACCTAATGGACTTACCTTACCTTTTATCCACGTACGCTGTCCAACCTTTACCGCGCATTATTTCCTTTGCCGGATTAACACTTGTCTTTCCTTACTGTGCGGGCCCGTCTTTACTCTGCCACGCGATCACATCCTGTGGCCCATCCTTGCCATCTTTTTTTTTTCGCTGTGAGACCTTGCCGTGCCACGTGTCGTAAGTCCGTGGGGGTATGCGTCTCGTCCTTTCCCCGCAGCTCGACCCCCTCGGACTTACTCCATACGCTGTCATATATAACCCCGCGGCTCTTTTAAATACATCGTTCATGTGTTTGGCTGACGTCCCCTTTAACTTTTATATCTCTTTTTTGTTTGCAATTTATACACTCCGCCCGTTGCTTTACTTCCTCTATTGGCTTTCATACATGCAGATTTCACTACCTTGTTTCCTTACGGCCCATCCTTGGAATATTTGTCATTTGATACTAAGTTTTAATGTGTGACTTGTCTATCTTTTGGGACTCCTGTGGCTAATGCTAAAGCTTGAACAACATTGGCTCCACCTGGGGATGGCACGTTTGTCCCCGAACGTGTCAAGAACTACGCAGACCGCCTGAACATCTTCTTTGAACAACACTTTTCAGTTCTTTAAGCTTCCTCCTCTATAGATCATCATGAATCATACAAAATCTTTAATAAGAAAATGAAAAACAGCAACTAATATACAATATAATACAGTCAGGCTTTTTCAGCGTGCTTCAGAATTGGAAATATGGTTTGAGGAATTGCCCGTTTACAGGGGCTTCCAACAGATCTCCCTGTAAATTCTCCAGCTTAAATGTATTGTTTCCTCCCTGCTCTGCAATCTTGAAGGGGCTGAACCAAAGGGGGTCAAATTTACCATGCTTACCCTTATCGGCCCTTCGTACATCCCACCTGAGAACTAAATCTCCCGCCTGCAGCTTTCTATCTTTTGTGTGTTGATCAAACAATTCTTTCATCTTCTCCTGGTAATCCACAAGTTTTTGATTCACCTGAATACGCGTCTCTTCGAGTTCAATCAATTGGTTGATCCTTCTGTTCATACCATCCGGTTCTTCCTGAGTCTCCTGCATGAAACGAGCAACAGGTAAAGCTAACTGTATAGGGAATACGGCTGCTCGTCCGTATACTAGTTCATAAGGAGATCTTCCCGTTGCCCTTTTACTGGTTATCCTGTTTGCCCACAGAGCAAACTTCAGCTGGGAGTCCCAGTTCCTCTGATTTTCATTTATTGTCTTCTTTAGAGCTCTGACCAGCGTTTTGTTTGATGATTCTGCCAAACCATTTCCCTGTGGGTAGTAAGCTGTGGAGTGGCCCAGAGTAATGTGATATTGCTGACAAAAATTCACCATTTTAGCAGATTTGAAAGCTTGTGCATTGTCTGTAACTATTCTAGAAGGACATCCAAACCTGGAGATAATGTTCTCTTCCATGAATTTTATGATCACCGTGTCTGTGGCATTTCGTGCAGGAATGGCCTCCACCCACTTCGTGAAGTAATCTGTAGCAGTCAAAATCCATTTGTGCTGCCCACTGGAGGGTGGGTGGATCTCACCTATGAAGTCAATTCCCCATTGCTTGAAAGGTTCATCAACGTGCACAGGGATCAGGGGTAGAGCTGCTAGCTTCTATTTTTCAGCAAACTTTTGGCATTTGTCACATGCTCTGACCCAAGTGAAGACATCTCCAAATAATTTAGGCCAGTAAAAACCAGCCTTCAGGATCTTCTGAGCTGTGCTCCTCCAGCTATAATTCCCTCCACAAATTGCCCCATGGAATTCGGTTATTATGTTCCCTACCTCACCTTCGATGAGACATAACAACAGTATGCCCGAAGGATCTCTCCAATACAATTGACCATTAGCTACAGCATACTTCTGAGATTTAAGCCTCAAGGCTCTGTATTTGGATTTATCGCAGCTGGGTGGGCAGCTGAGTGTCAAGAGGTACTCAACAATTTCTTTGTACCAGGGGCTAGTGAGATACTTCATCTGTATCTTTTGAGTAGCCATTTCCACCTCTTGTCTCCCTGTCTGCTCCTCAGACTCTTCATTTGCGATCATGGATAAGTGGATGCCCAAAGCTTGGTGGTTTGACTCTGATAGAATCTTTGCTAGCCCCTGTCCTTTAATTAACTTGGTGGGTCTGATGTCCAGGTCGTATTCTTGTATCTTCGCAATCCACTTGCCCCTTCTTCCTTCACTGTCTCCCTGAACGAGGATGTCCTTAACTGCTGCTGTGGGTACAAAAGCAGTAACGTGAGACTGCAGAATGTACATGCGAAATGCCTTTAGGGACTTTACCAGGGCATAAGCCTGCTTCTCCAGTATGTTGTATTTTAGCTCTGCATCATGGAGAACTTGACTAAAGAAAGAAATGGGTTGCTCATACCCATCCCCA
The DNA here is from genome assembly GCA_034641835.2 of Pinus albicaulis. Taxonomy (NCBI): domain Eukaryota; kingdom Viridiplantae; phylum Streptophyta; class Pinopsida; order Pinales; family Pinaceae; genus Pinus; species Pinus albicaulis. The sequence continues at coordinate 913,686,620 of CM076573.1, read as the reverse complement.
TTCTTCTGTAAGAGGACCCCTGCCACCGTGTGAGGCGATGCAAAAGAGAAAATCATAAAAGGTTCAGTAAAGTCAGGCTTTGCCAGCACGGGAGCTTCAGCAAACGCATTCTTGATCCTGGCAAAGGCCTGTCTTGATTCTGGTGCCCATTTTACCTCATTATCCTTCTTTAACATATCTGTGATGTGTCTAACTATTTCAGCATAGTTAGGAATAAATCTTCTGAGAAAATTGATACGCCCTAGGAATACTTGGACTTCTTTCTTATTTCTAGGGAGAGAGATACCGTTTATAGCTTCCACCCTTTTAGGATCGATTTTGACCCCATCTTTAGTTACTATATGTCCTAGGAGTTTACCCTCTTCTAATGCAAAGAAAGATTTTTGAGGGTTAAGAGAAAGTCCATACCTCCTGCATTTCTCAAAGGTCTTCTGTAGATGCTGAACGTGCTCGGTATCATCCTTTGAAAAGACTGTTATATCATCTAGGTACACCACCAGAAATTTATCCTGTTCTCCAACAAAGGTTATGTCCATGGCTCTCTGAAACGTAGCCCCTGCATTAATCAGTCCGAATGGCATCCTGGCATACATAAATGTCCCCCAGGGCGTGGTGAAAGCTGTCTTTTTCTGGTCCTCCGGGAATACAGCCACTTGATTATAGCCCGAGAACCCATCCATCATGGACATTCTAGAGGCCCCTACTACCTTTTGCAGAATATGATCCATCTTCGGTAGTGGGTAGTTATCTTTTAGAGACGCCCTGTTCAGGTTTCTGAAATCCACACACAACCTGATTTCGCCATTCTTCTTTCGTACTGGGACTAAATTGGCCACCCACTCAGAATACCTTAGTGGCACTATAATTTTAGCCTTCAGGAACTTTTTTATTTCTTGCTCAATCAAGGGTAGCAACAGGGGATTAATCTGTCTGAGCTTTTGCTTGTGGGGTTTTTCGTCTCCCTTTAGTGGAATTTTATGCTGCATCACACTGACATCAAAGGTTTTCAAGTCTTGATACGACCAGGCGAATACATCTTTATAGGTTTGAAACAGCTTTTGGTACAATTGTTTGTATTCATCTGGGACTTTCTTGGACAGCTTCACAATCTTTGGATCTTCTTTTGTACCCAGATTAAGATCTTCGACCTGGTCATCAGTCACCACTTTGTTTGGCTGTACCGGAACATCATTCTTATTGAATAGCCTCTCCAAAGGTACCAGCCCTCGGGGAATGACATTCCCTTTCAGCTGGAGGAATCTGTGACCAGCTATTTTCTCTTCCAACTTGTCTTCTGGATGGTCCCTGATTTCTTCTTCTTCGCAGCTGTCAATATCTAGATTTGAAAACTCACCAACAGTCTCCAAGAACCTCTTCACCTACTCCTCATCTTCAAAGACCTGCCAGTGCTTGACATTATCAGGGATTGAAGGCCGGTATCTTACTTCAATTTCGTATCGCAGAAGAGGGTTCTGAGGTGGACGGAATGTACTAGCAGCCACAGCCAAGGAGTCTGCCATTCTGTTATGATCACGGGGCATGAATAGGATATTAAACGCCAGGAAAGATTTCTCTACCAGGTCCCAAACTTCATTCATATAGGCCTTTAGCCTAGGATGTTTGGCTTGACACTGGTTTTTCACTTGTCTCACCACCAACTCGGAGTCTCCCATCACTTTTAGCTTCTGTATGTTCATACTCCTTGCTGTCTGCAACCCCAATATGAGTGCTTCATATTCAGCCACATTGTTTGTGGCCTCATATTCCAATTTGAATGATAAGGGGACCCATTGACCCATGGGTGAAATAAGCAACACTCCAGCCCCATTTCCTTCTCGGGAATTTGCTCCATCAAAGTGGAGTGTCCAGATTTCCGATCCATAGTCCTGCACAGATGACTTAGTCTTTATCTGACAGAATGAAGGCTCATGAGCATATTCCTGATCCTCCTCCAACATTAGACAGGAGAAATCTCCATCTCTTCTGTAAACTGGGGAATTCACTGAATCACCTGCCTTAGTGACTGTCTTGACAAATCTGGTTTCTCGGTATAATCTCCTCTCTTGGCCACCAAAGACAGGAATGGTGGCATAAGACAGGTCCAGCTTAATTGACCCTCCAATCCTGGTCCCCCAAGATCTTGACAATAGCATACCGAAGCGGGCTGGGATGTCAGCCACTACGATATCCATCACCACACTCTTGGCCGGGATCTGGGCCAGGGTGACTGCCAGATCTTTGATCATGCCCAAACACTTCACCCTTTTGGAATCAAAGGAATAGAGGTCTTTGTATGGACGAGTGATTTGGAGCCCCAATTGCTCCATGACAGACAGGGGCATGAGGTTATGAGATGCTCCTGAGTCTAACATACAATTATGTAGCAATAGATCATGAATCACTAGAGATACATAAAAGGGGGGGGTGGAGGGATCTAGTTCTTCGACATGTGGGCCGAATACTACCATAGGCCTTTCTTCTTGCAGGTTAAGGCTGTCTGGAATATGTGGTACATCGGGAGTGGAAATGAAAGAGGAGACTTGTGACTAGTAGGAAGGCTGTCTCAACAATTCAGAGAGAGGAACTGGTATTTTAACTTTTTCGAGTTCTTTTTGCAAACTGAAGGCAGATGAAGGCTTCTCTATTGGTATTTCCTTTTCTTTTGACTCTTTGTTTGGCAGGGGAGGCTTGACTTCTTTAACTAGATGTTTATTCATAGGGGACACAGCTACTTGTGAAGATGAAGGCATTTGATTATCAGATTGCAGAGATTGGTTAAGGAGCTTCTTACCTTTATCTGGGGAATCTTGAGAATTGGCCTCTTTCTGAGCAGGTGCTGATCTTTGGGGTGTGTCCTCCTCTTCATCTTGAGTACGTTTCCGTTTCCTGGATGACCGGAGGTCATATTTTCTGTTAAACTGGGCTTGCATGAAATCAATGAACTGTTTGCAATAGTCATCGATCTCTGGCTCTTCAGCGTCCTCGTTATTCTTCGGTTCTGAGTGAGGTTGTAGCTCCCCTTCCTCACTTTCTTGCACAGGACACTCTATGTCATCACTGTCTGAGAATACGGGGCAAGCATCATCTTGCTCATAGGCAGGATCTTCATGAGAAGCTTCCATTTGTCCTTCCAAGTATAAAGGATGCGGTACTTGGTCTTGTTGCTCCTTCTGCCCTCTCTGCAGTATCTGCAAGGGTGGTTTTCTGTATTGAGGATTGAATCCTATGTTAGGAGCATTCTGGAAGTTCTTTGGTGGCGAAATCTTAGCCTCCATCTCCAGCTTGACCAACTTGCTAGAGAGATTCTTGATCATTTTATTCATTTCTTCGATCTTGTCATTTGCTGAGTCTCTATCTTGGCTGGAAGTGGATACTTCTTCTTTGCCTCTTCTTTTAGTATCATGTTCTTGATTTACTTTGGACTTACCAGTCGAGACAAAGTTTGCTTCTATTTCCAATGCATCTGTCTGTGCATCATCCAGAGTGGCTGGCTTTCTCTCTCTCAGCGAGAAACCAAACTCAGAATCAAATGCTGCCATGAAAACAACCTTGGCAGCGGTCTGGTGGGGCTTCATCTCAGTTGGGAGGCTGAGATACAATTTGTTAAACCTTCTGATGAACTCTGATACCCCTTCATTGTGCTTCTTTTTAAGGGTGTTAAACTCGGTTAGGGTATCTGCCAGATCTTTTCTATCTCCCCACTTTTTCACGAAATCTTCTTCCATAGCCTCCCAGGTGTTGATGGAATTAGCTGTGAGGGTTTTAAACCATTTTCTGGCCTCCCCATCTAGGGACTGCACGAACAATCTTAGAACCACATCCAAATGCTCCACATTAAAGTTCTCTGCGAAGGAGCAGAAGATTTCAACATGCTTATGGGCATCAACGTCGTTCTCCCCATTGAATCTAGGCAGAATATTTAAATAGTCTTGTGGCATGTCATTTTGAACTGCAGGCAGCTGTAAAGGGGCGTACCTATTTTGTAAAAAGCCAGGTATATTTTCCATTGGGGGAGGCGGAGGTAGGATGAGAGCCTGAGCAGTAAGTGGTGGAGGAGGTGGTGGGAGTTGAGTATGAATAATGATGGGGATGTAGTGAACAGCAGCTTGGGGGTTTGATGAGAAGGTAGGGCTGTCAACAACAGATACTTCAGTGACTTCTTTGACCTCTTCAACTTCAGGGGTAGGATGAAAAGAATAATGTGGAGTGTAACTAGACTCAGCTTCGTCTTTGATATGGACACCTTCACGGTGTGGGCTATCTGAATAATAACCAGTATCTCTTATACTAGGGTTAGAGCCTTGTATTTGGGCGACTTGAGAAGAGGAGGGCTGAAGATATGGAAAGTTTTCGAGGGAAAACTCAGGAATGTCGGTATGAACTGACTGCCTTTCCCTCCAGCCCCTTCTATGTAAGATTCGTTCTGGGTCAGACACAGAGGGTGTCCTTGACTGAGATGTATCTGACCTTAGGTGTGGCTTACGGGGAGCCAGGACTGCAAATATATTTATCTGTAATATGAATGTGGAGTCGCCAAGGTGAGGGATGAACAACTCTCAACTCCTCATGCTCACCTAACTGAAGAGTGGATGGGTTTTGTCGAGGCCCAGGGATTTAAATTTCTTCAACTCCGATCCCCGGCAACGGCGCCAAAAAGATGTTGTAACTCCTAGAGACAGCCTAGAGTTGCTATAGACCAGTGCCTAGGACATCTTGTAATGTATAGAGAGCATAGGATCTAAAACAACGTTTTAGCAATTTAACAAGACAAAACTCTCATACTGCTTCTTTACAAACAGAGAATAACACTTGAGTGGGACCAAAACTTCGGATAGTTTGAAGCATAAAAGAGTAATACTGAACGAATGTAATGCTGTACTCAAACACTGCAGTATCAGACAACTTTAAGACAATCCACAGTAAACAGGGCCGGATTCATGGTATATGGCAGAAAAAGGGGTATATATAACAATGAGTAATGGGCTGTATAGAAAAAGGAGATATTAACTATCAGAAAGACGACACCAAGAAGAGTTTCACAGAATATGATGGGCTTATATAACTAAGAATCCATATATGCAGGCGACTTTCATCAATAGCACTTCGTAATAGCCAATATAGCAGAGATATGTATGAATGGAAGATGAAACACTGTATTATATCTGAGCCATTTTAAAGTACCAGGGAGCTAATGATATAAGTATCAGAAAGATAAATTTATATCAAAAAACAACGGGACACTCGCATTCCAGAATATAACACCAGAGACATGGATGAAAATGAAATGAACAACAACATTTGCAATAAACAGGAGGAAATCACACACTACCATAAAACAAGTCCAGAATCCTCTTTAAAGTGTAACTCCTTATCATTGAAACCCTACGGGTTCTTCACATTAGCATTTGAGTCTTTGCAAAAACACACACAGAAAATCTTCACACAGTCAATTTCTTCTGAAGAATTGGAACCTTTCTTTCTTCTTTTCTCTGTCTTATATAGGATTCCTTTTCCTTTCAACGAGAAGATATTTCGGGGAAATATCTTCTTCGCATGAACAAAATTTGTTAAAATTCATTATCATAACAACAAAATTTCATGATGGGGAAACAACCCTCCCATCATGCATAAAAAGGCCCCGGGCCAATTTCAAAACAGAAACTGAGGTCAATGTTTGATGTAAAAAGTAAAAATGCAAGAGCGGGGGAAAAACAACCCACTCAGAAATTTGAAAAACATAAACTAAATGAAAGTAAAAAAAGGTCGTTTAGGCCATATCATGAGTGAACTGAAATGTCATGGGTGCAACTGAGTAGAAGCTGTTGCGGATGTTAGAGGAGGCACGTTGGCAGAGGAACTGGTATGCTGACTCATGAATTGTGTCAGTCTCTGCTGGCTATCGGAGGTCGGTTCCGGCATTGCTGAGAGCTTCTCAACTCTGATAAATGCTTCGCCGAGAGTGTGAATATTTGCCTCAGTTGGGAGCCGATATATGATCATGTGAAGGAGATTAAACTCCTTTTTGAGGACTGTGACAATGGTGGTGGCCTTGAGCTGAGTTGCTTTCCCCATTTGAAGGTCTGACTGATCCCTTTCTGTTTGTAAATGTGCTGTGTATTGATCTGGGAGCATAAGCACGGCAGGGGCAGTTGGTTCCCAACAGGAAGGGAGTCCGGCTATGACGATCTCATCCCATACCTTGTCGAATTGTTCAACACTGTCAGCCACCTGTTGAAGGACCTCTGAAGCTGCTACTCGGGCTTCCTCTTTGTCAATAATCTTTTGACACTCGTTGATTTCCATGAATCGACTGGGGATGCCATGTTTCCCCAAGTCGTTCGCCCTTAGCGCATAAAGAAAAGAGATGTAGTCGCCGACGTGTTGAGCTCTATTAGACAGATTACTCCCTGCCTCCTGTAACCTTCTATTTAGATAGGGAAGGGTGGACTTGAGCTCCCCCACCATCGTCAAGAATTCCCACTGCTCGGTTACTGCCGTAATTATGTTCGACCATATTAAACTTCTGGCCTCGAGCAAGGTGAGATTCCCCTTTGCTCGACTCTTCATCTTGGCAATGGTTTTATGTTGCTCAACCGTGACCCTTTTTCCTTCCTCGACTTCACTTTGTAGCCCTTCAATTGTTCTGGCCTTTTCAGCCAAGGCGCCCTCCAACTCTAAGACCCTTTGCTTGGCAGTGGATGTTTGTTTCTCTAAAACTTCGATCTCAGCCATAGCTGTGGATAGTCGTGCTGTCGCTGAACCAGTTCCGCTTGATGTTTCGGCTACGTGACAACTGTGTGTATCCCACCGGGTCTGTAGCTCCGTGGCTCTGCTTTCTAGCTCGTCGATCCTCTTAGCCATCCTTTCCTTCTCTTCTCTTTCCCTGAAAAGCCTAGCAGACAGTTCATTTTTCTCTTCCTCTACCCGCACCAATTCCTTAGTCTGTACAGGATGTGAACCCGGTATACGAGCCTGTTTCTTAGCAGCTGAGATATCTTTCTGCAACTTAGCTATAAGGGCTGCTTGTGAACCTTTCCCTCCTGCATCTGAATTTTTAATTTGGTCCTGGAGAATGTGCACCTGATGTGCATTGGCATGACAAGCATTCTGTTCTGTTGTAAAGGAATCCCTCAGATTTTCATATTTCTGTTCTGTCTTCCTCAATGCGAGGGTAATCTGTGATAGCTTGTCTTTCATCATGTCACAGACTGTTTGGAACAGGTCAGTCATATCTTGTACCGGTACCTTCTACATATCAATAGCCAATTCTAGCACCTTATAACTCGGAACATCCGAATTTGGGTCCAAGATGGCCTCCGTCATAGATAGTACCAGGCTTTCGGTGTCTGCATTGACAGAAGCGGAGAGCCTGGTATGGTATTTTTCAACGAATCCCCCTAATTCGGCCCTGTATTTGTCTCGGACAGTTTTATTTGTCCACTCCCTTTCACTCGTCCTGGATGGAGAGGGCTCGACGATGGCTTGCATGACTTCAGTGTAGTCGGAGGAGGCGACACTGTCCCTCAACACTGTTATACCTGCCTTGCCCTTATCGAATTTACCAAATTTCGTGAAGGGCTCCAGTATTATCCCTTCTCCAATGACTTCCGCTTCGCTAGTGGCCACCTTCTTCCTCTTGGTTGGTGGTGGTGCTGCTCCTGAAGTACCGACCTCTTGCTCATCTGTGCCCTTGTTCACTTCTTCCTCTCCTCCTGTAGCAGACGAGTCTGTCTCCATCTGCGAAAACGTAGGCCAAACTTCAATGTTAGCCCTCCACTCCAGAAATGGCCTGGACTCATGAATGTAAGGCGTAGACCTGTTTCGTTTTCTTTTATTTGAAATGATCTCCCGTGGATCATAAGCCCAGCTCTCCCCCAACTTCAGGTCCATGTTCTGCAACATTTTTTCGGCAATTGGGAGGGCATATCTAGAGTTTACCACAAAGGGGCCAATTTGGTCAGGAAGCTTTAAGATGTAGCCTTTCTTAGCAGGAACAAAATGGAGCTGGTCAGCTTTGAGGGCTTGCCGGATGTATTCGAGGGCGTAAACTCGTCGGACGGGAAAAGCTGGAAGTCGGTATGGGGCAACTTCGGCTCCATAGACCCGAATTTTAGTATAATCTTCTGACAGGAACCAATCACCAGTACACTGGTATTTCCTAGACTGTAGCCAGCGTTTCATCTCTGGGAAAACCCTAGGGGAAGGCGCGTCGTGAATGATGGTGTAAGCAATAGACAAGAAGGTGTTCACGAAGTTGACATACCCCTCTCCCCTAGGCAACTGACGGACTGAGCAATTCCAGTCGAAGACTGGTCTGGGCTGGGAATTCTCTGAATACATCCTATCTAACCCCAAATGATTGAACTTGTCCGCATGCTGGAACAGGAAGAGGTAGAACACCAACGAGCAAAAACGGAACTTTCGGGCTTGGGCGAGCTCCCGGAATTGGGTCCGGATGGTCGAGGAGAGGAAACCTGGAATATCTAATGTCACCCCATTCTGTGACATAAGCCACAAAAAGCGAATGCATACTGAAGAGATGTCTTGATTTCCCTACCCCAGACGGCGATGAGGAGACGGAATAGATTCGAGACTTCTTGAAAAATAAACTCAATGAGAATGGTTCCAATGGAGGCAAGGCAGTTGCCTGGTCGATGGTTATGGAGGCTATGAAGGCACGGCGGGCTTCTCTTGACAGCTTATTGAACTGAGCGAGCAAGGTTTCATCTTTGAAACTGAAGTATGTGTCATTGGAAGGGAAACGGAGGGCCTGTCTGATAACCTCGGGGAAAAGGGAAAAAATTACATTCCCCTGAGGGGAAACGAAAGCGTCCCGATGTACATCATAGGAGTCTCTGAGCCAGATGATGAAATCGACACAGGAATGGACCTGGGGGGTGATATGGTGATAGAAACCAGACGCGATAACTCGGAAACGGTCGGCATCTTTGCAGTGGCGACCAAAAAGCAGGGGCTTGATACTGCGTATGTCAAAAGGATATTTCAGCTCGCAGATACCCGACTGCAACTCGTAGAGGGGTTCAAAACCAGGCAGGTTTCTGGACTCACGGAGTTGGGGGGTTTCAGGTTCGTTTTTCTTGGGCGTTCCTCTTCCCATGGCAGACATTTTAACAATTTCGAAAAGAGAAAAAGGAAAAGAGGGAAAACGGAGAATGGAATACCTGAACAGAGGGTGACAATGCTCGGGAAAGTGACGCGGGGAACCGTGATAGTGATTTGGATATACCCGGCGTTCTTCCCCACTCGATATTCGCCATAGAAAACTACCTGTGACGTTTTACCAGAGAGAAATACGGGTGTTTGTTACCATTGGGGTGGACTGTTTGGGTAAAAAAGGTGGATAAGTAAGATGACAGAAGGCAAGTGTCGTAAGGACACTGACAGTGGGACACGTGGCGCGTGGGGATTGGGTATATCAAGGTGTAGGTGAGCGCCTCGTGTCGGGTTAAAAGCTGGTACGGGTCTTAGTACCAGCTGACCTAATGGACTTACCTTACCTTTTATCCACGTACGCTGTCCAACCTTTACCGCGCATGATTTCCTTCACCGGATTAACACTTGTCTTTCCTTACTGTGCGGGCCCGTCTTTACTCTGCCACGCGATCACATCCCATGGCCCATCCTTGCCATCTTTTTTTTTTCGCTGTGAGACCTTGCCGTGCCACGTGTCGTAAGTCCGCGGGGGTATGGGTCTCGTCCTTTCCCCGCAGCTCGACCCCCTCGGACTTACTCCATACGTTGTCGTATATAACCCGCGGCTCTTTTAAATACATCGTTCATGTGTTTGGCTGGCGTCCCCTTTAACATTTATATCTCTTTTTTGTTTGCAATTTATACACTCCGCCCGTTGCTTTACTTCCTCTATTGGCTTTCATACATGCGGATTTCACTACCTTGTTTCCTTACGGCCCATCCTTGGAATATTTGTCATTTGATACAAAGTTTTAATGTGTGACTTGTCTATCTTTTGGGACTCCCGTGGCTAATGCTAAAGCTTGAACAACACCCTTCTGCATGTGGTTGCGGCACGCCTCGGGTGAGATGCACTGCTCCCCAGAGCAGGGTGAAAATGCCGACGTGTTCCTAGACTACACCGGACCCCTTTGTTGGCCACAACTCTTGAACCTGGGTCTTGTCCGCGAGACCTGAATTCTCGCCAACAATGTATACTTATTAGCTCGACATTTAGGTTCAATAAATAAACATGTTGGTTCAACTCTCTCTCTCTCTCTCTCTCTCTCTCTCTCTCTCTCTCTATATATATATATATATATATAAATTAAAATTCAATGTATCAAACATTGGAAATTACATTTAATTAGTGATCTATGTTAAAAAATTGGTGGTAAGAATTTATACCACCATCACCACTTCATTCTATCTCTCTCTCTCTCTCTATATATATATATATATTTATATATATATAAACTTGTTATGTTTGATTATATAAGCTAGTGAAGTCGTATAAATTAAATGGCTATTAAAAGTGCACAGGCATGAATTCATGATAAGTATAAAAAAATTATCTCATTACACCTCTTATGTTTCCTAAATATATCTTAACCTTGGATCTATCAAGCGTCCAGATGGATCAAATATCTCGAGGTGAAAATCTCTTTTTTGAGTGAAAAACTTGAGGAAAGGTTTGCACCTTGAGAGATTTGATCCCTCTCGTCGCTTGATAGATCTGGGGTTAAGATGGATCTAGGTTGGTTTCAGTGGTGTGTGGTCATACAAAATTTGTTGAACATCTAATTATTTTGATCATTTTAAATATGCTAAATATGTCTAAGATTAATTTGGTCAAATTAATTTAAACTTTGCTTAGTTACCTCAATTTGTTGAGATGAGAGAGACTTTTAGTAACTTGAACGATGAAATAAAAATTTTAAGTGCAAAGTGAAAATGTAACAATGTTGAATGATAGAAAATGTGAATAATAAGAATATAGTCAATTACAAACAAACTTCATTGTGATCAACTATTTTCGTCTGCTATTCTTATTGTCACACCTATTAGTTATTTTATATTACCGCGTTTGAATGTAAAGTGATTAACAATGTTGAATAATGGAAAATGGTAATAATAAGAATGTAACCAATTACAAATAGTTTATAGTTTTAGGAATAAGACATTTTGGGTAAGTGAACATTTTATTTAGGATGAAAATTCAAGTATTGTATTTATGGTTGAATTACTCTAACACAAAGGTCAATTGATGTCATGAATAATGTTTATGCACTTACACTAAGAGAGAGTGTGTGTACATTTTGGGGGTTAAAGAGAGATATAGATGTGGGTTGGAGAGAGGGAAGATGAGAGAGGAAAAAATAGGGAGGGAGGAAGAGATATAGATATGGAGAGATAAATGTTAAAGAGAGAGAGAGGGAATGGAAAAGGGAGAGAGAGAGAGAGAGTACATGTATGTTTGGGGTGTGAGATAGAGAGATAAAGAAGGAGAGACAATGTGAGATAGAGATATATATGGAGGGGACATAGATGTGCTTACATTGAAATCAATGCACACCATTAATCGAATTACTTTGAAATTAATGTACATCATACATCTAGTTGCATCAAATTAGAAATCAAATTCTACACTGAAATCAATGCATCTAGTGCAAACATTAAAATAGGATTAGAAATCAACATCTAAACTAAAATCAATTCATTTAGTGCAAACAATCAAATATGTAGAAATCAACAGCTACACTAAAATCAATGCATCTAATGAAAGAAATAGAATAGGATTTGAAATCAATATCTACATTGAAACTGATCTGAATGGGAAATATTAGTTTCTATGCTAAGATCCTTATTCGAAGACAAAAAAGTTCTTGAGGTTTGTACTCAAAAATAGTAAGTAAAAGCATGAGTTTTATGTGTTTTTTTTTTAATTGCATGAAAACTTTAAACATGAATTAAATATACAGAATGGAAGTATGCATCAATCAGTATTACACTAGCCATTGTTGAAGGATTTCACCCCTCCTAGGCTACGTCTCCTTGGATCAGCTCTAATGGCATTTGTTACACCATTTTTTGGTCATCTAACCTGTTACTATTAGATGGACCTAAGTACACCATGTAAGACCAATTTTACTGTAAGTAAAATTTCTTTCACTATGAAAATAACTTAGTAAACCACATTTATTAAGTTGTTTATGATCTAAATAGGAAACTCCATGAGGAAATATTAAATAAATCCACATTTGTTTGATTTTCCTCAAGGAATATTTAGTTAAACAACAGTTTAATTAATATTCCTGGTCATATTTAACCCAAAATAGGAAAATTAATTAGATAAATTATTATTTATCTTATTATTTTCTTGGAATAATTATTTAAACCTTATTTAAATAATATTCCTTGTTAAATTTGACTAAATCATTCATAAATAATTAAATAAATCATTATTTATTTGATTATTACTCAACCACATCCTTAAAATAATAAATAAATCATTTATTTATTTATTATTTAAAAATAAAGAGATTTGACCCAAGTCAAATTATTTTTTCATCCAACAAACATCATTAAATATTCCATAAAAGTTGGATCTAAAATTGGTTAATAATATTTTAATTATGCACCAATATCTAGACTAACCTAATATTTTGGTATAAATAGAAAGGTTTTTCCATTCACTCACTACTTTTTGTTGCCTAAAGATCACTCTGGATCTATACTTTTGGTCTAACTTTGATCCACCATCATTGTCATATTTTGCTATCATTTTTCTTGTGAGATCCCTTTGAGTTCCATTTTTGTCTAGGTTTTCTACACCATCAAGAGAGAGGGATTTCAGATCTGAAGTGCTGAGGACTTACAAAAACCCATCCCATTGAGGAGGACTAGTAACATCCTTCTATGTTCTCCGCCCAGGTGTCATAAATACAAAATTCTTTAAATATATTCTTGTCTTGTCTATTGGATGCATGGAGAAACTCTTGTTTTTATTTACTGCTTAATGTCTTTTAAAGCATAGATCTAGATTTTTGCAGCATTTATCTTGGTCACCTAATTGCAAATCTAAAGATATTGGAAACCATATTTTCTATTAGGGCTGTTTTTTGTGCACGGCTAAAGTGAGCCTTTTCCGTACACTTGCAATTAAGATTCATACTAACAACTGGCAACTCCACACGGGTTTACGATTACGACCTCTATCGTTTTTCGGATCCTTGCATATCCAGCTACTTAAAACCATAGGATTTCTCTTCAGCTTCTTATTTTTATTTTCTTGATGTTATTTTTAACCTATAAAACCCTAAAACATTAAAATTTATAACTTCTGTGTTTTCGGACCTATTGTGCAAGTGACAGACATCAGCCGCAGATGAGATGACACGTTTTTCTGAAACTTGCTCCCGAGAGTGCCGGAAGTGCAGGTTTCACTTTTTGGGCCAAAACCTGCAACCTGAACCTCTAGGGTGCAGAAAATAGGCCTAAAACTGTGACCTCAATAGAAATCAGGTTAGAAACTGTGACCTGGACATTTTGCGGGAATTTTTCTGAAAGTTTTATGTGTTTGTCTAGGCCTTTGTTCAGGGTTGTCTGACCTTCATCTCTGCTCGTTTTGGACCTGTACTTGTTCTATTTTACTCATCTAAGTGGGAACTTGGCCCTCTATGGCTTCAATACCCTCCACCTTTTGTGGAAGAGTTTTAGCTGCTGCAGGTTGTCTGAAATTTTAGAGTGTTCAGCCTTTTTTTAGATCTGAGACATTAACTTCATATCCACTTTAGATTGGCTATTTATCCATCCAAATCACCTCCTCTTAGTTTTTCTTGGGTTTTCCTCTAGGGTCTCCCTCCGCTTCCCTCCAGGTTATAGCCTTTCACCACTTCATTTACAACAATTTTTCCTCTAATTTTTTGTTGTTTGTCTTCACCTATTTCTAGCAGATCTGACCTTTAGATCTTTTCCCGTCCCGACCTTAGATCTATAAGCTATTTTGGTGTGTTTTGACTAGATTTTTTCCGACCTATAGACTACTTATTGAGAGGCCCGCCTCATTGGCTTTAGAATATTGCATTATTAGCTGTATAGTTTATGTTATTTCAGTTTCATATACTATTATCTGTAGGTTTATTTATAGTTATAAAACACACTTTTTTATTTTTCTCTACAAACGTTTGGGTTTAAAAATTAAAATTTACACACTTTACACACACACCCTAAGTGAATAAGAGCTTGGTTAACACCGGCAAGCAAAGAATTTAACATTGAAATAAATTTATCCTGCACCTCTCTGCCCTTGTTTCGACATTGTAATCACTTGATCGTGAACCTATTTTCCCTTGTTCATCTCTCTTCCCTTTGTGTCATGTTTATGTTGTCACCATTGTGCCACCAAGGCATTTATCCCGGAGAATTCTTGGCCTTCGTCCTCAGTTTCTGGTAGGAAGACTTACTCCTCCGTGTAGGATTCGAGTTAGTCCTCCACCAAGTCCTCACTCAAACTCCTCTTCTGGTTCATTGGGTTTCACTTCTAGTTCCACCCCCGGTTCTCCCCCTATTTCCTTCACCATGTCTGGTTCAGGACCTAACGTTGGTGGTAGCCCTTGCCCTACTGCTAGGAATACTACTAGTGGGACCACAACAGGAACTACCCCGGCTGCTACCTTGCTCCCCTATATGGAAGGCCTCAGTCTTCCCAATTTTAACCAGTTGACCAATGACCCTATACACCATGACACTAGTTAGCCTACTATGCCCACCAAGCTCCCTTTCGACATTCCCAAGTTTGAAGGCCTTGCCAGAGATGATCCTACAAATCATGTTCAATATTTCCACATGTGGTGTTCGTCTAACTCCATTACCAATGACTTTGTCCATCTTCATTTGTTCCAATGTATGCTTATTGGCGAAGCTTCTAAGTGGTATGTTGATCAGGCCTCATCCTCTCATACCACCTTTGCAACTCTTGCCCAAGATTTTCTATCTTATTTCTAGCTTCCCCTTCGTTATGACACTGGTACCGAACTTTTGACTTCTTTCTGTCAATCGTCTGTGACCTGCCTATCCGATCATGTCCAGGAGTGGCAGAGAGGAAAGAGCGTATGTCAAGCCCCTACCTTCAAGGACCATGTCTACATGGGCTGGTTCCTTAGATATCTTTTGCCTGCTATCAAAAAAGATGTTGCTTCACATTTCCCTCAAACTGAAGAAACTGCTCTCCAAATTTCGTTAAAATATGACCTGATCTACGCTCAGTCGGGTTATGTTTATACCATTCTACCTTATCTTCCTAGACCTGGTGGTGCCAACGCACCGGTGGCATCTCACGCCATTGATAGTATCGTTGGAGCTCTCTCTCATCCATATGCTCAGCCTCCCATGGGTTATGGTTTTTCGCAGGGAGGGGTCAGCACTTCCTGCACTTTTTCCCCTCCCGGTAGCATGTATCTATGATACGACATGCTTCCTCCTTTTGCACAACCTCCTGTTTACGAAAATGTTACCCAACCTCCTTATTATTTGTATCTGCAACCTAGTGCTCCAGCTCCTCCAGCTTTAGTACCTTTGCCTCCCTTTCCTTCTCAACCCCCACAAGAGCAGCCACCACCACCTCAAGGGTAGGTGTATGCACAATAGGGCGTGATTGATCCTCCTCCTTCCAAAAATAAGAGGAAAGGCACTCAAAATAAATCTTCCCATGGTAATCCTATACCTAATCCTTCAAATAATGCACCTAACACTTCTAACCAGCAATACGGTACTCAACCCAAGCAGGATCGGCCTATTGGCATGAATGAGGCTTGTTCTTGTTGTGGTGTTTATGGTCATTACATGCATGATTGTCCTCTTTTACCACAAATGTGGTAGATGTGGGAGTCTCAAGCAACATTACGAGGACAACAAGCCTCCCCTTCTATCCCTCCCAGTGCTGCGCCTAGTCAGTTGGCTGTGTTTACTAATCCTTTCCCTTAGCAAGGATTCGTGGCTACCGAACCATCTGAAGGCTAGGTGACCACTCAACCTCCTCCATCTGGTACCTTCAATTACTAGATTCTCATGAAGAATTTTGACCAACTTATAACCATAGACCTCAACCTTCAGACTCAGTCCTGTCAGTACAACAAGCCTCCTGGTATGTTTGTCCCCGAGCCCCCTTCTTCAGGTTCTACAGAGCCTCTTTCGAATCCTAATGTTTCTTTACCGATCCCTTAGCCTAAGGTAGAGGTTCATACCAAGATCCCTAAGGGACCATTACGCCGAAACGCTGCTTCTAGCAAAGCTACCCATTCGTATAACATAGTAGATAATTTGGCGCAATCTCCTACTGCCATCTCAATGCTGGAACTTCTCTAGTCGTGCCCTTCATAATGAAAATCTCTAATATAGGCCATGGGCACTGTAGATCCTTCAGATGATCGATTGATTGTGTTCGATATTGACTTGTTAGAATATCCTCCTCTTCCTACTTCCATTGCCTTCCAAATCCCAGTCAAGATCCGGAACACCAACATTTCCCGGTGCATCATTAATGAGGGGGCATCCACCTGTGTGATGTCCACTTCAGTTTGGAAGAAACTCAGATCACCTGAGCTGGCTCCTTCCACGATCACTCTCCAAGTGTGGGATGGCCATGCCTCCCAACCCATTGGCCTATTCCATAATTTTCCTATTACTCTTGCAGGCAAGACTGTTTGTGTTGACGTAGAAGTCATCAATGACCCCTTAGATTACAACATTCTATTAGGTCATAGCTACACCTATGTGATGTATGTTGTCCCATCTGCAGTTCACCACAAGATTTCCTTCCCTCATAACTTAAATATAGTCACCATTGACCAGTTGAAATATTACGAACCGAAGTCTCAAACCTCCCCTGAGTCCGTCATCTCTTTGGTGGCCCACAAGAAAACCGTCGATCCTTTGACCAGTGTCTCACATGGAGTCTACAAAGACTCCTATTTTCCCTGGTCTTCCTCCTCCTATATTTTATCCCAGCTCATCGAATTTTTGCATGATGTAATCATCTCAGGTTTCCCTCAAGCGGCCTACTTCAGCTAGTCAGTGGCCTCGCCCTCCGCAGCCTACTCCTAACCCTTCGATTCAGCCTTCAGAACCTTCTCCTCTTGGACCTTCTCCTACATTTGGTATCCATGAGCCTCTCTACCCTCCTGGGACGGTTCCTCCAGGCCTTAACCATGTTGGAGCCATCCTGCCTGGCCATTACCCCTCCAGTTAGATACCATTCCTAGCTCCCCCTCTTGGAGTATTCTCGGTACCTGTCATGGCTACCCTCTCTCTTCCTAACTTGACCCTTAGGATTCTCATCTGGTACCTTAATCCCCCAGTCGCTACCCATCCTAGTCAACCCAAACCTTATCTTTCTTTGACCCTGGTTCAACCAGTCCCCATGATTTCTCCCGCTACTATAGTGCCTCAGCTACCTCAACAGGAACCTTCTTTTGTTGCAACCGCTTCGGGTAAAAAGGGAAAAGCTCGTAAGAGGGCATCAAAGGACAAGGCTGCCCTGACAAAACTTGCCCCTCCTCTGTGACCAAAGCGTACTATTCAGTGTGCTTTGTGTGATGTTGTCAGTCATTCCACCCATACCTGTCCAGATTTTCCTCACCTCAAGCCCATGGTCAATGAGACGTTTCCGGAGTCTGACATCCTTGAGGTATATGTCACTATACCCAGTTCAGTCCCGAAACTCAAGTCTTTGCGCACAAATCACCTTTGTCCTTTGTGTGATTTCCATGGCCACTATACTCACCTCTATCCCTGCCTCTAGGATTTCCAGACCTCTCTAGCGATAGTTCGCCAATTCAAGGACAAGCATAGCGAGTCCACCACTCCCTTATTTCCACATTTTTCTTCAGTAGAACCAGAGGACACATCCACTCCCATTGACATTCCCCCTTTGGATGTCGAAATGACAGAGTCTTCGGCCACTGTCCACTACCTGTCATCATCTATGAGATCCTCGGTGGAAGACCCCCCTGGGCCTTTCCCTTCTATTTCTCTTGACCTCCCTTCAACGATCACCTTGAGCTCAACATCAGTGGATCCTTCATCTACTTGTTTTTTTGTCACCACTCGTGACGATGCGCATGTGAACCTCTCTTCTCATGAAGATGATTTAGGTAGCTTCACTGCGTTAGGTGGTCTTTCTTCCACCAGTCACCCCATCTTCTATTATGATGATGACATTATGGAAGTAGTCACCACCCATGAATTTATCTATCCCTCCTTACATCAAACCCATGCATTCGAACCACATACACCTTGTGGCCATTACAATGACACCCAATGTTTGGGTAAGGGGGCACCCATATTTGAGATTCCAAGAGAAGAAATTCTCCACAACTCTCCTTGTGTATATGGTTGTGTCAACTCTAGTACCATTATTCTTTCCCATTTAGAAGAACCTCTAGAGTCCCATATCAATTCAAATCACTCTAGGGATGATACCTCTCATCATTCCTTCATCTTACATCAACAACCTAGTCCCCTCGACATTGTTGTTGACCATCCTATGGAATTTCTAGGAGAGCATTAGTTCATTATCTCCAAATCCTCTCTTTGGGATAGTGACACCATATATGCCAACCTAGAAACTTAAGTCCATTTGCTTCATATCTGCAGTACCAAAAGATATTGGTAATCCTAAATTCCCTTTCTCGAACTGCATAACCATAACGAAAACAAATGGCACACCACATCATAAAAATGTGTTTAGATTCCCCTTTTTCTAAATACATTTTGGCATGAACACAACATGCTTGGGGGAACCTATGCTCCTCAACCATAAAAATCCCAGATCTCAGCCAAAAACAACACTAAAACCCCCTTTCACTGAAAGGTCACACTTTTCAGGTCATTTTCTGGGACAAGTCACAATTTTCTGCTCAGTACCTGCTACCCAGGTCACACAACTGACCCCAAAAAGTGTGACTTGGCCTATTCACAAGCTATGGGTGCCTAAGTTGAAATTTTGATCCCCTTAAATGAAAGAGTAGGGTTAGGCCTCTTACCTGCAATTGATGGATCTCGATTCCAACGGTCGATTTGTCCGCTACGATCACCACAAGATTTAGAGCCTTCTCTCCTCTTTACATTCACCACAGCTCCAAATGCAAATGAGTGAATTTGGAGGGAAAATGCCTTATTAAAAGAGAAACCCTTGATTTTTTCTTTCGCCAGCTATGGCCAAACCGTAGCTCAGTTTGACAAACCGTCTGTACCATTGGAAAGCTCTAACCGAGCCCTCCAATGGGTATCTATTATTTTTTCATGATTTTATACTTCACTAGGACAAATTTTGTCCAAGAAGCGTCACTTCACCACTCTTCAAAATCAAATTTCTTCACTTGCAACACTTGTACTTAGGGCACCACTTTGCCTCTATACTCATCCACGCTCATGTTGATTTTCATCGTGAGTTACCATCTTGTACTCATGTCTTTTTGGTCCCCATTGGACCTTTACTGTGTGGCAGCATCATCGAGTCGTGCTTGTTTAGACCATCCGAGTTCAGTCATCATCGCATCCATGGAGTCTATCCTGAGTCCCTTTGTATCCCGCTATAGTCCTCTATCCTTCATTTCTTGGTTCCTCTCTCCTGTTGCAAATTATGACCTTTATTACCACTTCACGAAGAATACCATGGGTAAAACCATGGACTGTGAAAACCTCGAGCCCAAAAAGCCTCATCCATACATTTACTATTTTATTTCAATTTTATTAAAATGATTAATTATTAATTTTTATTATTTAATTTAATTTTTATTTTTATGTAATTTCATCATTAGAGAAGAATACCATGTGAAATACCATGGGTTGCAAAAACTTGGAGTCTAAAAACCTCTAGTAAATTTACTGTTTTATCTCAATTTTATTTTAATAATAGTAATAATAATAATAATAATAATAATAATAATAATAATAATAATTATTATTTATCTTTTTATGTAATTTGACCAAGTGAAATTGTTTACATAACATGTATACTTATTAGCTCAACATTTAAAAAATATTCACATATTTAACTCCTATACCTACATATCTAACCCATACTGGGCTATAGAGCACTTCTAGGTTCAATAAATAATAAACACGTTGGTTCAACTCCTATACATATATATATATACATATACAAAAATTAAAATTCAAGGCATCAAAAATTGGAAATTACATTTAATTAGTCATCTATGTTAAAAAATTGGTGGTAAGGATTTATACTACCATCACCACTTAAGTCTCATCTATGATATAATATATAAGTATAATGATATAAACTTTTTATGTTTGATGATATAAGCTAGTGAATTCATTTAAATTAAATGGCTATTAAAAGTGCAAAAGTATGATTTCATGATAAGTATCAAAAAATTTATCTCATTACACATCTCACGTTTCCTAAATATATCTTAACCCTGGATCTATCAAGCATCAAGATGGATCAAATCTCTCAAGGTGAAAACCTCTTTTTTGAGTGCAAAACTTGAGGAAAGGTTTTCACCTCAAGCGATTTGATCCCTCTCGTTTCTTGATAGATCTGGGGTTAAGATGAATCTAGGTTGGTTTTAGTGGTGTGTGGTCATACAAAATTTGTTGAACATCTAATTATTTTGATCCTTTTAAATATGCTAAAAATGTCAAAGATTAATTTGGTCAAATTAATTTAAACTTTGCTTAGTTACCTCAATTTGTTGAGATGAGAGAGACTTTTAGTAACTTGAAAGATGAAATAAAAATTATAAGTGCAAAGAGACAATGTAACAATGTTGAATGATAGAAAATGTGAATAATAAGAATATAGTCAATTACAAACAATCTTCATTATGATCAACTATTTTCGTCTACTATTCTTATTTTCCCACCTATTAGTTATTTTATATTACTGCATTTGAATGTAAAGTGATTAACAATGTTGAATGATGGAAAATAGTAAGAATAATAATGTAACCAATTACAAATAGTTTACAGTTTCAGGAATAAGACATTTTGCGTAAGTGAACATTTTATTTAGGATGAAAATTCAAGAATTGTATTTATGGTTGAATTACTCTAACACAAAGGTCAATTCACGTCATGAATAATGTTTATGTGCTTACACTAAGAGAGAGTGTGTGTATGTTTTGGGGGTTAAAGAGAGATATAGATGGGGGGGGGAGGGGGAGGAGAGGGAAGAAGAGAGAGGAAAAGATAGGGAGGGAGGAAGAGATATAGATATGGAGAGATAAATGTTAAAGAGAGAGAGAGGGAGTGGAAAGGGAGGGAGAGAGAGAGTATGTGTATGTTTGGGGTGTGAGATAGAGATATAAATAAGGAGAGACAATGTGAGATAGAGATATATATGGAGGGGGCATAGATGTGCCTACACTGAAATCAATGCACACAATTAATTGAATTACTTTGAAATTAATGTACAACATACATCTAGCTACTTCAAATCATAAATCATCTTCTACACTGAAATCAATGCATCTAGTGCAAACATTAAAATAATATTAGAAATCAACATCTAAACTAAAATCAATGCATTTAGTGAAAACAATCAAATATGTAGAAATAAACAGCTACACTAAAATAAAGGCATCTACTGAAAGCAATCAAATAGGATTTGAAATCAATATCTACATTGAAACTGATATGAATGGGAAATTAGTTTCTATGCTAAGATCCTTATTCAAATAAAAAAAGTCCTTGAGGCTTCTACCAAAAAATAACAATTAAAAGCATGAGTTTTATGTGTTTTTTTTAATTGCATGAAAACTTTAAACATGAATTAAATATACAGAATGGAAGTATGCATCAATCAGTAATACACCATCCATTGTTGAAGGAGTTCACCCCTCCTGGGATATATCTCCTTGGATAATCTCTAATGGCATGACCCCTTCTCATTGTGCTCAATGCTTAGGAAAAGAAGAGTACATAAAGTGTTAAGAAATGGAGTGGTTAGTTTCTCATTCAAAGAAACAAACTTATGCTAGAGTTATCACTCCATACACATGTTAACCTACAATCAAGCATGTAAACTTTTAGCAAGAAAAGGCATATTTCACCAAGACCCCATAACCCAACCTCAAAGAGCATAAACAATACCACAATCCAATTGAACTACATAAATAAGTCTCTCCTCAAAAACACATAAATAAAAGAGGAACATAGGGTACATCACAGATGGAGTAGCTATTTCAGAAAGCACATGGAGGTTGAAAAATGCCCTGCAAGGTCATCTCCATCTTCAGACTCCTCCATAAACTGATTCCACCCTCTCGTTGACCATGGCAGCCATAGATTTCATCCTGCAAAAAGTATACCTAAAAGTGCTCTATTGGCTCTGAAAAATTCTCCAATGAGTCCAAAATGCCCAAAAATTCCTGTCTAACCTCTTTCTCCATCGAATTTGGCCCAAAACTAGAGAATTTATGATCTTCCCATGTTTTGGCACTAACCGCTCCACCAAATTCACCCCATTTTCGGCTAACAGAGTGACAAGTTCCTGTAATTCTAGGCGAAATTGTCGGATCTCTTAAATACATATGACGCTTAAAAGCTTATTTTCAAACAATAACATTATAGTTAATTAAAAAATAAATTTAAACAAAACAAATTTGGCGGTTAGAATAACCATTGGTGATTAAATATTTGTGGTCACATGGAGAATAGATTGTTTATGTGGGTGGTTAGGATCCATGCCCATGTTCCTAGCAACATGGTCATGTGTACACGTTTTTCTGGGGTGGGGGGGGGGGGGTTGTGCGGGCTAAGCCCTGTCCCCTTTCCCCACACTCTGCTTGAATACACCATAAATAGAATTTCAGACCTTAGTTTATTAAGAAATGAAGTTTGGTGTAGCATCATTTGGCATATTTTGTTGGAAAAAGGTCGTGTGTTCACTCTCCACTTAGTCTGCTCCACCGTTGCCAAAATTTTGGTGGGCTCTCTTGCTACCATGTGGCACCATCTGGTTGGTCATCACTTCAACCAATCAAATTACACCATCCAACAACCAATGAAAAAAAGACAAGTGGGCGAAGCCTGAAAGGCTAAAAAAAGTTACATTTCAACCAACCAGAAGAGGCGACGTGGTAGCCTATCATTGGCCCAAATATTTTCCTTTTCAGTGTCCATTTCTTAAAAATTTTCATGTTTGGGAAAATGAACAGAACACATTTTTGGGAGCATATGGTGTTGGTTTTCCATGAAGAAAATTGTACCAGATTCAGGATGACGAGATCTATGCAGTCGTTCGGGTTCCACACCATTCCGACAAATTTAATTTTTGAGCACCTGATCATGCCTCCCCACTGGAAGATTTTGAATCCCAAAATATAATTTTTTACTCAACATGTGGAGGAGAGTATAGTCCCCTCACCCTTCTAGTCTCAATCCACTAGATTTTTTCTAAATTCAACAATTTGAGCATTCCATGAAAACTGATCTTTTTCCTTGATTCTGGAGACCCCGTCTTGCTGTTGTAGACACCAAGATGTTGAGATTTCCCATAATTTACAGAATGGAAAAATTTCCTTGAAGAAACAAACTTATGACCCCCTCGGTCATTAATCCAAGGAAACCTGAATAACTTGAAAATTTTGTCACCTAGAACACTGTCTATATGGCGATGTTTATCTTGTCTTGCCTTGTACTTGCGTTGATCTTTGACCAAGTGTTTTCGCCATTTCCATGCCCATGTCTCCATCAAAATCAACACCCTTATTACCAAGATGACACAACAAATTATGATGCAAATGGTAAAGAAATTCCACTACTTGTTTTACTTGACTCAAGCTTGTATGTAAATCTTGAAAGCATGCATATTGTTGACCATAACTTCCATGTAAAACAAAATGATGCTTGAGTACAATAATGACAGAAACAATAGGCCTAGAAGGCATATCAAAAAAATTGTCGCTTATACCTCTCTTATACCTTTTGACCAAGTGAAGTTGTTGATGAACACCCATCAAATGAAAGTGCCTTAATCATTGCACCATTAAAATTTTCTGAATGCAATGAAATGGCAAAGTCACCTGCATCAACTTGAAAACAAAAGAGTTGAAATGATATTTTGCTTTGAAGCATCACATGCCTCTTGTTTTTTTCCTTCCCATTGGAAGACCTCTTTCACACATGTCAATGCATGAGAAGGAGCTGCAATAGAATAAATATTGACAAAAAATTTCCTTCAACATTGGGCTTCTCCCCAAAAAACCTCTTATCAAGATGACCATCTTGGGCGTTAACCAATCCACAATGGTGTCAAACTTGGATAGGTCTACCTTCAACTTACCTCCTCCAACATTATCGCCCAAGTACAACAAATAAGTTTTACCCAACTCATACTTTGACATCTTCACAAATAAATGTTCATGCCTTACGACATCAAGTATTTTTTTCTCATACATGACATGTTCATAACAAAATTTTCTAAAAATGACAATGTCATACAAGTGGACTATCACATCTAGAAATGGCTCCAATTCATCCTTCTTCATATGCATGAAAGTAGTAGGAGTATGGAAAATACCATAAAATATAATAATCCATTCAAAAAAACCTTGTTTGATGTGAAATGTTGTCTTCCACATACCTCCTTCAACAACTCTTATTTTATGAAAGCCACTCCTTTACTGCCTCAAAATACAATGCTTTCCATTCTTTTTGGGCACCAAAACCATAGGTTCATTGCATGGCAGAAGAGATGGACGAGTGATTCCCTTGTTCAATGAATTTTGGCTTTTCTTTGGTATATCTGTACTTTTCATTCTTGACATTCGATGTATGCTAATGTCACAAGAAAACATTCTTGCTGCAAAATATTTACCAAGGATAACATCAAAAAGGCTTTGGCAAATAAACCAAAAAAATTTCACATAATGAATACTTGTGTGTAAATGAGTTCTTAACACATTTGTAACATATTGAATGTGTTACAACTACTCATAAAAAAGTTTTTAAATGCTTTCTTAAACTACAAATAGAAATTCACTTTTCAAGATGGAATAAACTTGGCTGCCATATTTTCCATTCAAATTAACTATTAACAAGCCAAACTAGCATAACAATGCCAAATAAAACATTGTTGGATATAAGTGATTTAGTTATGAATATGACTTTTAAAAATTTCCCAACTATGGGGATATGCAACTAGTGAAAAAAATTATTTACAAACTTTAGTTGGACAAAGAGTCCACCCATTTCTTACCCAACTAGGTAAATGAACCCTCTATTTCAATTTCTTTTCCTTTTGGAGCTTCTTCAGGGATGGTCACATCTTGCACCACTTTTTATTTTATTGATTCCTCTTCAGGTGCTTGCATGATTTTCTTGCCCTTACCAGGATGAAGTTGCAGATGAAATTTCAAACACTTCTTGGCCCAATGCCCATTAATATTCCAATGAGTAAATTTTTTTTTGTGATCCTTTCTTGGCACAAATGTCTTTAAACTTGGATGAGAATTTCCCTTCTTGGTCTCAATTCCAATTGACATATTCATCTTCTTGATTAATGCTTTCCTTTTGTGGAACTTAGCTACAGAATGGTTGGGTGCATGAAATAAAGTGCATGGAAAAACATTCCACAACATTTTATTCAAATCATCATGTAGTTTTTCATCATAAAAATCCTTTGAATAACCAAGACGCTTATACCTCTCTTGATTTTCCTTTGGCTTATGCTTTTTATGCGAGAAACTTGAATGGTGAGAAGAACTTGTATTAGTCTCTTATTCAACTTGATCATCTCTATTTGGAGAAGTTTTTCACTTCATGCCCTCCTTTTTCTTTAGAAACTAAGCTGTTACAAATTCTGGATGCAAATCCCAACATTTTTCCTCCTCATGTCCTCTCTTATGCCAAAAAGAACAAGATACCCAAGAGTTATTGTTGGAAGACCATTCGTCCTTTTTGACATAGTGTAAGCCTTCATATCTAGGAATCTCCTTTGACTCAATTGGATTTTTAATGCCTTGATGGTTCACTCCAAGGCATCCTCCCTCACTGGTCTATGTAGGCTTTATAAACAATGCCATCCATATTACTTGAAACATTGCTTCTACTTCTTGGGTTCTCTTTTTACCCATTAATGAGCTAGTGATATTTAGAGGCATCTACATTAGCCCTGTGACCAACAATATGGTGGAGTGTAGTGTTGTCATTGAACTCTTATATGAGGCTATTTCACTTGGTATCCACCACTCAGTTGTTAAATTGGACTCACAACCCATGGTGTTGTAACTAAACTATGTATATTTCGTGAGGCATCCTATTTTACTTCATCAATATTTGAGGATATGTCTCCTTGAATTATATTTCACTAATATTAAATATATGCACATCTCAAGATATTCTAATACATTATATCATTTGTTAGATAATAACATGTTAAATTGGAATTTGTCACACTAAGTTAATATTCATCAGAATCATGCATGCATGTACATAATCGATGTTACTAACCAATTTTTATCATTTACATACCATAAGAAGAGGTCACAGAACAAATTTTGCATGTGTGCATATCCAAATAAGAGTTTGATACTTCCATCACAATACTAGGTGCAATTTCCAAAACTAGGGGTACAAGGCTTGGCCTTCTAAGCCCATTTATTTATACATAGATTGCTATTCCCTCAAGCTAGAAGTATCTCCTAGTAAATTATTTTAAGGCTAATCATCCATGCAATGATGATAACATGATACAACACATGGAGTTTACCCCCACATTGTGTCAGTGCAAGTGAAATGGAACAACATCAAAGGCCAATGATGGAATCCCCATTATCAATTCTTGAACATCATGAGTAAAATAACATCATTCTCCTCTCCACCTAATCCACCTCCTGCGCCACTATTATTGCTCCTCAATGATCATATGGTGACAAACCAGGGAGTTAGTTTGGTGTCACTTCTATGTCAACAATGCATGACTAGTGTTAGTGATAATGAAAGCGGACACAAACATTATACATACATACATATGCACATACACACATACATCCATACATACATACATTCATTCATACATACATACATGCATACATACATACATACATACATACATACATACATACATACATACATACATACATACATGTATATGGTCGTATTCTTACCAAATTCATGTTTTATTTTTTTCAATATATGATTTAACTATGGGTTTAGTATTTCTACATGGATTTTACAAGATAGGGTGGAATTTTTATTGTGACATACACTCGATTTTAGGGGAATTTTCTTTGCATAAACATATAGGGTTAAGTATTCCCCTACATATCTCATCGCATTATTGACATTATACATTATTCTCTCGCACCTTAGGCTTGATCCTATCAAGTTGTAACATTTATTTATCGTTATGTGCACATTGTATCTTAAGTGGTAGATCCTATCCTTCATGGATACCCTAGAATAGCACCTTATTTTCATTTTTGTGTACATGCTACAATTTTTTGTAGGCTGAAGATTCCTCCTATTGACCTGACATAAATTAAAATTTTCATGATTGAGTGGTAAATTTCAATTAGTATGTTACAAGTGGAAATAGAGCAATGTTTTTGATTTGATATCCAATAAAATGTTTGACACGGTGTATAAAAGACAAAAGCTAATAAATTGGTTGTATAAAAAGAATTTAAAGATAGGTTTACATGTAAATATTTGAAAAAATTTATGAGAGATGAAAATCTGGTTTTTGCAAGTGTGCTTAGGATAAATTTAGCAAGGGTATGTGACAAAGTGGTAACAAATCTTATTGTCAACCTAGTAAAAAGTGAAGGAAAATTTTGGATACCTATTAACCTATGTAAGTCATTAAAGGAATTGGGTATGTGACAAAGTGGTATTAGATTTGATGGTTATTTTTGAGAAAAGGAAAACAAATGACACCGTATACCCTTAATCAAGCATTACGGCACTGAGTATGTTACAAAGTAAGAGAAATAATTTTTTTCATTCCCCATAACATTTATAAGTCATTGCGGAAACTAGCTATGTGACATACCCCTTTCTACTTGCACCATCACTTTCCTTCACTTGGTGCCCTTACCTTTCCTAGAGAGTAAGTTGCAATGAGTTGATTTACCTTACTAGCATTTTTTTATTCATTTTACTTATGGTGGTTCCAAACTAAAAAATAGATGCTTCTAGTATATACCACTTATTTCTCTAGGATGAGAATCCTCTAATTCTTCCTATGCTCATTAAAACAAAAATATGATGAGATTACTCTTGTACATTTATTCCACTTGTTAAAACTATGATAAGGATATTGATCACACTTTTATCTCTTTTTCGAGGTTGATAAAATCTCATGAAGAAAATATGCTATGAAGTATCCTTTTATTATTTTTTGGCATCATTAAAACTAAATGAAAAAGGAAATATCGAGCATACTTGTTTTCTCTTTCATTCTCATCAATATGTGAAGGAGATCCAATGAAACAAGGCAGGGGGGGGGGGTATTCTACAATCTATTTGTAGAAAAGTAGTGGCATCAATCGTGTTCGGCCTTGAACATGACACTTGTTTGAATTATTTTACTATAGATGGGTTATACATTTCTTAGGAACCATACCATACATATGAGTCTTTTAATCCTTGGATTGGTTACTCTTCTAGTCATTTTTTAGAATGTTTCGATACCTCCTTCACTATTACATGATATAACATTGTTCTCATCAATCAATGTTTCCAGGTGAATTTTATTTATTGTTGCTATATGTTGAAGGGAATTATAAACCTCAGTTGACCATGTGTAGTCCTTGTCACCCTTTTTTTCTAGCGATCCCTATGTTAGTTGTAGTTTGTAACTTCATCTATTCACATGATATATCAGTATGTTTCATGCCATTTAATGAGGGATACATTAGGGCCCTATTTCAACGATCTCATAATATTGATGTGTGACTCATTATTTATAAGCATGGTCTAGAAACTAGTACTACTTTGGATCTTGTAGTCCTGAGTGATAGGTTTCCTTGTAATCAACAATAGATTTTTCTCATTGATCCATGATCATTCAAGTCTAAAATTTTTCAACTTTAGATCGTATATTCACACTCAGTGGATTGTGTTAGTTAACTTGGGGTTCATTTTTATCATTATTATTTCCCCTTGCATTTGTTAATGGTATATAGTAATGCATGATAATTAGGTGATTTCTACCATGCTCGACATTGGCTCAAATATTTTCATTTTTCTTCAAGTATCATTTTACCTCTCTTCTAGGCTAATTACAACTAAATGAAAATACATTATTGATCATAATTTTTTCTCTTTCTTTCTCATAATTCTATGAAGGAGATACGAAAAAAAGGAGAGGAGGGTATTCTAAAGTTTATTTACGAAAAAAATGGCATCATAAATTGCATCACCCTTGAACATGACACTTTTTTATATTAATATTCTATAGATGAGTTATAGCTATCCTAGGATCCATAAAATACATATTATTTTTTTACACCTTTGACTATTTACTCTTCCTGTCATTATGGAGCATGCTTCAATGCCACATTCATTGTTTCATGATATCATAAGGTTCTCATCAGTCAATGTTTCTAAATGACTTTTGTGTCATGTTTCTATATGTTCAAGCAAAGAATAACCCTTTGTCAGCCATCTGTAGGCCCCATTGAAATTTTGTGTTGGCCATCCATGTTGGTTGTACTTAGTGATTTCATACTTAAAACATGGTGATCAAAAAGGAGCATCCTTAAACCAAGGTAACATAATTGTATTAATATGTGTAGGTTGTCATGTATGTAGGTTATAGGGATTGTAGCAGGAGTAGAATCTTTAAAGCTAGAGTAGGGTATACCATGGCTGGTCTTGTTAGAAAACAAGATCAATAAAAGAGAAAAGTACACCACTTATCTATGTTATTTTTATCATGAATATGAAGACATATGTGCGACATAGGGTAGATGCAATGTTCATTTATTATTACTTCCTAGTAGATATATAGGAAAGGTCTATGGAGAAAAATCTCCTTTGCCAATAGGAAAATTGTACACAAACAAATGGCAAAGTGATTGGTTGTAGTTTCACTCTTAAGTATAGAAGTTGAATACATGGAAACCACACATGCAAGTAAGTAATCTATATGGTTATATAGATTTTGTTTATGTATTAGGTTTGTACAAGTAGAAAGGATATATTGTGAGAGTAACAGTGCAATATTTCTAGAAAATAACACTTCTTATCATTATAAAATGAAACAAATTCATGTTTAGTACCACTTTTACAGAGGAAAAATTGGAGACAACAAGGTATTTCGTTGAAGGTTAACTCTTTGAAGAATGTTACAGGATAATTAACATAATTTTGTCAACATTAATAAGTTCTCTTGTTGTAGAGAAGTATTGGGCATTGTCACCCTGCATTATTAATAATAAAATATGAGTCATGTATTTGTGAAAAAAAAAGAAATTGGAGAATTTTGGGAATTTGTTATATACTTTTCACAATCATCTCCACATTTTGTTTGCACACTGTCAATTGTTCGGGGGTGGCTAATTATTTTGCCCCATTCTACACTAATGTCATTTAAGGGGTTATGATTGTAATCAAATTCAATGGATTTTATGAAATTCCTAGATATTGTATTATGTATAGTCAAGTTAATACAACAAAGACGATAGAAGTGTGGCTCTAAAGGTTATTTCTTTTCATAGTTAATATTTTTCAAGGTAAATATCTCTATAGCAGTTGTATTTCATTATTGTTCTTCATATTTTGTTTCAAAATCTATATACATTTTTTACACTTTAAAGGTTTAAAACTTATATTAGGGTATGCATATCCATTCTCTTTAGTCCTTGTCATGTAACCTATTTTATATGTTTTCCTTAATTAAAACTAAAATGACATCTTCATTTCTTCATTATAGAAGCAATTTCATTTGATATTTTCTTCACCTTATATGGTTAGGCTCATGTTATTGTTGTTTTTCCCTCTCTATCAAATCTAATAAATAATAATAATAACATAGTATTTAATATAATTTTTAAATTGAACAATAATTTACCAAAATGATTTCCATTATTTTTGGGCACCAAAACCATAGGTACATTGCATGGCGGAAGAGATGGTCGAGTGATTCCCTTGTTCAACAAATTTTGGCTTTGCTTTGGTATTTCTGCACTTTGCATTTTTGAAATTTGATGTATGCCAATGTCACAAGAAAATATTCTTGCTGCAAAATCTTTACCAAGGATAAAATCCAAAAAGACTTTGGAAAATAAACCAAACAAGTTTGACATAGTGAATACTTGTGTAAATGAGTTCTTAACCCATCTGTAAAATATTGAATGTGTTGCAACTAATCATACAAAAATTTTAAATGCTTTCTTAAACTACAAATAGAAATTCATCTTTCAAGATGGAATATACTTGACTCCCAAATTTTCCGTTCAAATTGATTATTAACTAGTCAAACAAGCATAACAATAAAAAAGAAAACACTGTTGCATATATGTGATTTATTTATGAACATGAATTTTAAAAATTTCCCAACTATGGGGATATGAAACTAGCGCAAAACAAAGATTTAAAAACTTCACTTGGACAAAGAGTCCACCCATTTCTTACCCAACAAGGTAAATGAATCCTCTATTTGAAATTCTTCTCCTTCTGGAGTTGCTTCAACGATGGTCACACCTTCTGCCAGTTTTTTTTTTGTTGCTTCCTCTTCAGGTGCTTGCATGATTTTCTTTCTCTTGCCAGGATGAATTTGTGGATGAAATTTCAAATGCTTCTTGACCCAATGCCCATTGATATTGCAATGAGTGAATTTTTTTTTGTGAGCCTCTCTTTGCACAAATGTCCTTAAACTTGGATGATAATTTCCCTTCTTGGTCTCAATTCTAATTGACATATTCATATTCTTGACTAATTATTTCCTTTTGTGGCACTTAGCTACACAATGGTTAGGTGCATGACATAATGTGCATGGAAAAATATTCTACAACATGTTTTTCAAATCATCATGTGGTTTTTCATCGTAAAAATCCTTTGAATAACCAAGACGCTTATACCTCTCATGGTTGTCCTTTGTCTTATGCTTTTTATGTGAGAAACTTAAATGGCGAGGAGAACTTGTATTAGTCTCTTCTTCAACTTTCTCATATCCCTTTGGAGATTATTTTCACTTCATGCCCGAATTTTTCTTTAGAAAGTAAGCTGTTACCAATTTCAGATGAAAATCCCAATATTTTTCCTCCTTATGTCCTCTCTTATGAGAAAAAGAACAAGATACCCAAGAGCTATCATTCGAAGACCATTATTGCTTTTCGAAATAGCCTAAGCCTTCATATCTAGTTCTCTCCTTTGCATAAATTGGATTTTTAATGCCTTGATGGTTCACTCCAAGGCCTCCTCCCTTGTAACCCCTCTTGGTTAAGAGCTTGGATCCAATTCCTTTACTATGTTTTTCAAAAGCTGAAAATGAATTACATCAACACTTTCATGTAAAGAAGAAGCATATAAATGCTTACCATTTTCCTCATATTTTGATTCAGGTAAAATTATATTTTTAAACTCGCTTTTGATTCTAGATGTGTCCTCTTGGAATCTGGGGTTCTCTTCTTTTATATCCTTGCACTTGGGTGCTGATAGAACCTCATCCTCCACATCACGTGTATTAAATGTACAAAATTTTCCATCTTCGTTCTTTGAGGGACTTTTTGCACTACCATCTTGCATAATAGTTGTAGAAAATCATGAATATTGTGGAGAATATGGTGGTTTATCACCATTCTTATTACCTTCTTCTCTTGGAGAACATTCTCCTCTTGGAGGTCTAGAGTTTTCACCTTGAAATTTGGTGTTCCTCTCTTCATGGAGGACTTTCACCATTTCTTGCATGTCTAATAAAGCCTTTATAAAAGTCTTCACATCCTCTGGCATCTTTGTAGGCTCTCCTCCTTGGGACATGCTTTTCTTGAAGCTTCAACTACAACTTGAGGTAGAACTGGTGGTAGAGATTGTAACAATATTGTTCTTGTTTCCAAAACCTTCTAATCAATTGAGCTTCAAATCTTGTAGCTTCACATTCACTTGCAAACAATAGTCAAATCCTCCTTACACAAATTAAACCTATGCTCTGATACCAACTTTAGATGAATGAGAAATATTATTTTTTCTATGCTAAGATCCTCATCCAAATACAAAAATGTGCTTGAGCTTTGTACTCCAAAATAGCAAGTAAAAGCAAGGGTTTTTATGTGTTTTTTATTTTTATTTTTAATTGCATGAAAACTTTAAATGTGAATTAAAAATATTGAATGGAATTATGCATCAATCGGTAATACACTAACCATTGTTGAACGAGTTCACCCCTTCTGGGCTAGATCTCCTTGGATCATCTCTAATGGCATGACCCCTTCAAAAAATCAAACTTCTGCTAGAGTTATCACTCCATACATATGTTAACCTACAGTCAAACATGTAAAATTTCATCAAGCAAAGGAATCTTTCACCAAGACTCCATACCACTACCTCAAAGAGCATAAATAGTGCCACAATCCACTTGAACTGCATAAACAAGTCTCTCCTAAAAAACACATAGAGAAACGAGGAACATAGGCTACATCATTGAAGTAGTAGTTGTTGTAGAAAGCACATGGAGGATGTAGAAACCCCTGCGAGGTCATCTCCATATTCAGACTCCTCCATAAACTAATTCAACACTCTGGTTGACCATGGTAGACATAGAATTTATCCTACAAAAAATATCTAAAATTACTCCATTGGCTCTGAAAACTGATCCAATGAGTTTAGAATGCCCAAAAATTCCTATCTAACCTCTTTCTGCATCGAATTTGGCCAAAAAATGGATAATTTATGATCTCCCCAAGTTTTGGCACTAACTGCACCATAAATTCCACAAAATCTGGACTGGTCCTACAAATTTGCCCCATTTTCGGCTAACGGAGCGATAATTTCTTGTAATTCCACATGAAATTATCGTGCTGTTTAAATGCATAATGGCCCTTAAAAATCGATTTTCAAACCATAACATCATGGTTAATTAAAGAATAATTTTAAACAAAAAAATTTTGGTGCTTAGACTAACCGTTGATGGCTAAGTCTTTGCGGTCACGTAGCGAATAGATGGTTTATGTGGGCAGTTAGGATTTGCGCCCATGGTACCTAGCATAATGGTCATGCGTACATGTTTTGGGGGGTTGCGTGGGGGGGGGGGGGTGGTGAAGCCCTCGCCCCTTTACCCACACTCCACTTGAATACACCATAAATAGAATTTCGGACCTTAGTTTATTAAGACATGAAGTTTTGTGTAGCGACCTTTGGCATAGTTCGTTGGATAGAGGTCCGGTGTTTGACCCTAAGCCGATCCAGTCCGCCCTTGCCAAAATTTTGGTGGCTTCCCGTGCTACCACGTGGTAGCCTCTGATTGGGCCACATGGCAACATGTGGTTAGCCATCACTTCAACCAACCAAATTACACCATCCAACAGCCAATGAAAAATAGAAAAGTGGCTAAGCGATAAAGGCTAAAAAAAATTACATTTCGACCAACCAGAAGAGGCCACATGGTAGCCTGCCACTGGCCCAAATTTTTGCCTTGTCAACTTCCATTTTTGAAAAATTTGCTTGTTTGGGAAAATGAACAGAACACGTTTATGGGAGCATACAGTGTCTGTTTTCCACAAAACGAGTTGTGCCAAATTCAGAATGATGAGATATACATGGTCATTTAGGTTACACACCATTCCAACAACTTTTATTTTTGAGCATAATTTTGAGGGAATGATCAGAAATCAATGCATCTAGTGCAACCAATCAAATAGGAGTAGAAATCAACATCTACACCAAAATCAATGCATCTAATGTATGGTATTAAATAGGATTATAAATCAACATCTAAACTAAAATCAATGCATCTAGTGCAAGCGATCATATAGGATTAGAAATCAATATCTACACAGAAACCAATGCATCTAGTGAAAGAAATCAAATAGAAGTAGAAATCAACATCTATAGTGAAATCAATGCATTTAGTGTAAGGTATTAAAAATAATTATAAATACACATATACAATGAAATCAATGTATCTAGTGCAAGCGATAGAATATGGCTATAAATCAATATCTATAGTGAAACCAATGCATCTAGTGCAAGAATTCAAATAGGAGTAGAAATCAACACCTACATAAATGCATCTAGTGTAAGGTATTAAATAGGATTATAAATTGACATCTACACTGAAATCAATGCATCTAGTGCGACTGATCAAATAGCATTAGAAATCAACAATTACAATGAAATTGATAAATCTATTTTAGTGAAAAACCAAAATATTCATGACTTTATAGATCTAACTTCTATGCATGTATGTGTCTTCGTGTGTCTTTCTCTTCTTCCCTCTCTCTCAACCTTCCATTTTTTGTCTATATCCCTCCCTCTATCCTTCTCTCTCTCCCCACGCTCTCTCCTTTGTCTCCCGTCTCTCTCTCTCTACCTCTCCCTCCCTTTCTCTATCTTTCTCTTATTCCCTCCCCCCCGTGCAATATATATATACCATCCTTCATCTCTCCTTATTTGTCTCTCTATCTTAGCCCCCTAAACACATTTCATGCTCTCTCTCTCTCTCTCTATCTCTCTCTGTCTGTAATATATATATATATATATATATATATATATATATATATATATATTATATTACATACACACTCTCTCTCTCCATCTATATCTCTATCTCCCTTCGTCTCTCCTTCTTTATATATCTATATCAGCTCGCATACTCTCTCTCTCTCAACAAAGTCACTGATCAAATGAGAAATATTACCTCAAAAAAGGAACTCTAGCCCAAAAATGCCAAAAAAAAAACATGAAAAAATAACCCGAAAACAACCCAAAAGCGAAAAGTGTGTATTCCGAAACAATGTTTTTTTAGGGTAAAATTTCAACATTTTATTAAAAGCCAATTCTTTTTTTTTTGCAAAAAGGATTCAAAAAAACACCCTTGAAACAAAAAGTGTTGATGCTGGAATTAAAAAAAAAAAATCGGGTTACAATTTTGTCACTTTCTAGCAAATGGAATTAAAGATAAAATTTTAGGACTTTGAAGAATCATAAAATTTCAACAATTCTCATACATGATGTTAAAGATAAAATATCATGTCTCAAAGTCTTATAATTTCCAACAATTTTCATCCATCTTGTTAAATATAAAATATCTTGACTCTAAAAAACCCTAAAATTGTAATTGTTTTCAACCATAGCATTATAATAACTCAGAAAAACATTATTATTTTGACTGTTTTTCAACCATGGAATTAAAAACCTTAAGTTTTTAACATATTTGAACCATGAAATTATGGACAAATTATATGAATAAATTTTTTTTTTTAAATGAACAAGTAAATGAAAGATTCGTTATTCCGAGAGTAATTTTTATTTTAAAGGCTAAAATTATAGCTCTTTTCAAATCTTAGCCTAAGACAACTTATATTATTACAACAAAAAACGTAAAAATCAACCATCAAGATGAAATGTCCCTTTCAATGAGGCATTAAATTTTCAACATTTTTAAAATATTTTATACCAAATGATAACAATAAATAATATCATGGCAATATCATTGTATAATTTAAAAAGTCAACATTAATTTCTAATTTTTATTTTTATTTTTAATAAAAATATCAACAAATGATAACAATAAATAAAATCATAGCAATATTTTTGCATAATTCAAAAATTCAGCATTAATTCCTAATAGTTTTTACTTCTAATCAAAATATCAACAAATGATAACAATAAATAATATCATGGAAATATCACTGCATAATTTAAAAATTCAACATTAATTTCTAATATTTTTTTTTACTTTTAATCAAAATATCAACAAATTATAACAATAAATAATAGTGTGGAAATATCACTGCTTAATTTAAAAATTCAACATTAATTTCTAATATTTGTTTACTTTAATAAAAATATCAACTTTGGTGTGTTGAATATAAAATAAATTATTTTTGTAATTCATTGTTGCATTGTGGATATTCTAAAGAGATGATTTCTTCATAGTTAAAACATATAATCCAACAAACATATAAATGACTCATAAATTCATGTAAGATCATATGGAAGTCAAAATATTTATTTCAAGTTAGCATGCAAACATCATTTACATAAAATGTCTTAGAAATTTATTCAAAATCAGCCATAGGTTCTGGCACACTATCATAACCTACATCTTCAGATGAATGACTGGATGCAGATGAAGATGATCCATATTCTTCTCTTTCATCAACTAGTGCTTCATCTGAGTCAACATGCATGCCCACCATTTCAAGTTTCAAAATGCTTCTATATCTACAACTAGATTCAGCAGACTCCCATCTCAACATTGTTTCTTCTGGTAGCAATTTCTTCAAAATATCCATGGTCTTCAAGCAAAGAATTCCTCTCTTTGTTAAATTGAAGTCATACAAAAGTATGTCAACATCCTCTAATTTTAAGAGGTTCGTGCGGCGACAATTTATATTTGTGCCATTTCCTTTTCTCTTTTTACCAATTTTTTTATACTCTACCATCTTTGGCTTGTACACACCATTGAATGGGTGGGTATTTGTGGCATACCAATGTACTTCAACAACTCTAATATCTTCATTTTCTTTAATGACCATTATAACCTTGGAAACCCATCATGGATAGCTAAGTGGATCCCCATCTACTAACACTGCTATCATGCAACCCTCCTTCACATCCTGCACAAAACCCCTGTACATGTCTTCCAAGGCTTCATGTTGTGCACATGATCTTCTAAAACCAATATATATTTTTCTTTCCTCTACCTGTGGAGAATTAAAAATACCTTGATATTGTTTTTGTTCAAAAATGTGTCTTTCATTATGTTCATTTGGCATATTTTTTGGCCAAATAAATGGATTCATCAAAACTATATCCTCGCTTATTGACCTTGAAATCATATCACTTTCATTATTGAAAAGAGACTCCCACCAAATTGAATCAAAAACATCAAAGTAATGATATGTATCTCTAATACATCTTTTAATTTCTTCTAAGCATTCAAAATAATTTATATATCTTTTATTCCTTCGTGCATTATGGATTTCAAAAAATAATTGTAATAAAAATATCTTTGATGCAAATATTGGATGGTCTAGAATGAACTTCAAAATTGCTAAACCTGATGATGATACCCATTCTGCAACAGTTGAATACTTCCTCCCCCATATAAGTGTTTTCCCATCAATTTTTTTGATACAAAATTGATGTTGGAAGCTAATGTCATTAAGTTGTTCAATGCATTTCTCCTCACCGTGAAATCCCATAATAAGCCTTTGCATGTTAATATTTTCTTCCAACATATGAAAACATACTCTGGAATGTATGATTTCTTAATACATTCAATTAATAATGGCAGGATCCCAACATCTTTCCTCCTTAACGTTATGGAAAACGACTGAACATCTGATCAATATGGTCATGAGAATTCCCAACAAGAAGGAAACCAACCTTTACCTTTTTAAAAATTCCCAATTCAAAGAACATGTTTAGATACCCAAAAAAATCTTGATTTTTATGTTCACGACTTGTGTTTTCAAATTCTAGATTCAGAACTTCATGAAGAATACCATACCACTAAGAAACCACATCATGGATTATAGTTATGGTCATATTTGCATCATTATGAATATTTGGAGCTCTTAAGTAAACCCTTGGCAACATCTTCCCATTAAAGACCATACAACCAACCAAGTGAAACTGGATAAAATTTTCCTCCTGTAATTTTTTTGGTGTGCAGAAAAAATGTGGCAGAAGTTTTTTCTTTTGGTCCATGCCATCAAGTATAAAAAAAAATATTTATTTGGATTATTATAACACTTCTTTAGATGTTTATATAGTTTTTTCCTTTCACTAATTTGTTGATTGTGATGCTCTTGAAGTGATTTGACAATGAAATGTACACACAATTTAAAAGAAACCTTTTAATAAATATATTTTCATAGTTGAGTGACTATCTAATTTTTAAAAATAATGTTATGAATGCATACCTCTTTCTGGCCCTTGAAAATTATCCCTTTTTTTATTTAAGAGAAGCACATGTATTGCAAACCCCCATACTTGTCTTCTTATGAATTTTAACATTTTTGAATTTGTTCTTCCATATCCTTGTAAAATATGAATATGTAATAAAATTACCAACTCCTTCAATACCTTATGCATATTCTTTGTATTAGGTGTATATTTCTTGTCTCGAGAAATTATCTGGAATATGTATTGTGTTTTTATTTGGCACACACTCTCCATTTTTTGAAAATAATTCTTTCATCCATGACATTAGAATATTTTCTAATGGACCAACCTATCGTCTATAAGGTACTTCTAAATAATATTTGAGATCCTTTTCTAGTCTTTCTTGGATTCTTTACAAACAAAAATTACCAATTGAATGAAACATTTTGAAAGCCTTTCTGCAGAGTAATAAATTCCCAATATGATAATGATAACCTACTAGTGTAGATTACATGCAACCCGCTAAATATGAATTTTGAATGCTTTTATTCATTTACAAATATCTTTTCCTTTTCTCCAAAGAAAACTCGAAATCAATATGTTTCAAGAAATCCTTTCGAAAACTTTCACTTGAAATCAAATCACGGATATAAATAATTCTTGTGAGAGATGTTGTCCTAAGATTTGTATAACTGGAACATTTTGGATTGATATGAAAAGGTCTACTCCTACTCCTAGATACAATATTTTCTTGCAACAGCTTCATCATTCCTTTATCCTCCATAGAACTATTTCCATCACCATTAGGAGGAATATTAGCCTCACTATGATCATTTTGAACATAGTTAGGAAACTCTTCATCATCACTGCTTGGAAAATATTCCTTACCATCCTCACTTGAAGAAAATTCTTCGCTACCATAATCTTCACTTTTGAAATCCTAACTCAGACAAAATTCATCACCATCTTCATCAATGCATTTTTAATCTTCCATTGGAGGATTCAACTTGTTATCACCATGAGTGCCTTTGAAATGATCACTTAGAGGAAATGCATTATTCATATCTGTGCCTCTAAACTTATCATTTTCAAGATACTATTTATCCTCCCCTTAATAATAGGTGCTCTCGTGATCCTTAGGATTATGACTAATTCAAAAATATGACTCTATTTATAGTCAAATTATCATTTGCAGGAAATTATCCATCCTCCCCTTCAGCAGTGGTGGTCTCATAATCCTTAGGATTAGGACTATGTGGAAACATTGAATCTCTATTTAATGTAAATTTTTCATCCTCCCCTTCCTTGGTGTTGCTTTCATAATCCTTAGGGTTTGGACTAAGTGGAAGCTTTGAATATTTATTCACTGGAAATTCTTCATCCTCCCCCTCCCATTTGTCACTGGTGGTTTCATAATCCTTAGGATTAGGACTAATTGGATGCTTTGAATCTATATTTATTGGAAGTTATTCATAATCCCCTTCATCAGTGGTGCTCTCATAATCCTTAGGATTAAGATGAAGTGGAAAATTTGACTTTCGAAATTATTCACCCCCCCCGCCCCCTTCATCAGTGGTTCTCTCATAATCCTTAGGATTAGGACTAAGTGGAATAATTGACTCTCGATTTATAGAAATTTATTTTTTCTTCCCTTCATCAATGTTGCTCTCATCATCCTTAGGATTACGAACAAGTGGGAAATTTGACTCTCTATTCATATTGAATGAATTATTGTTATATTGATCAATATGAATAGAGTTGTTGCGTGACAAAGATGTTAATGCTGCAAAAAGAAAAACTTCACTATCATAAGAATCCATAAATTTCAAACAGAAGATGTTGAATGATACAAATGCACTCTCTCCCAATGAAAATATAAGGCTTAAAGACTGAACATTTCCCTGTAAAATTCCCTCCCATAAAATTTTGCCAAAATTTTTCCCTCCAAAATTCTCCCCCAAAAACTTTTGCTGAAAATTTTCCCTCCAAAGATTTGTTTTGAAATATTTCCTTCCAAAATTTTCTTCTAAAATGTTTTTTGAAATTTTTTTATTAAATTGTTGGTGTTGAAAAATGTCATCCTACTTTCTATTCAAAATATCCACAAAAATATTCCTTTAATGCATTCCTTCGAAACTGATTTTTTTTTTTTTTTTAATTTAAATTATTTAACATTGACAACGTAACTAAATTAATTTTTATAATTTATATTTTATATTTTAGCCGATATTGAATAAAATTTAATCTAAACCTATAATATTAACTACATATTAATTTCTTAATTTAATTTTAATTCCACATCCGTGAAATTCTAAAGCAATCACACAATCTGTGTTATAGAATAACAATCATTATTTCTATTTGTCACATCACATCAAGTTTTCGGGTTTTTGTTCAAACATTTGGAGTAATTTTTTAGAGATGTTGCAATAGCATCGATAACACATTGAACGAGAGTTTCGCATTTGAAAGGTTAGTTTTCCTTCTATTTTGACCATTTAAAGATGAATTTGGGGGAACTTGGGTTTTATGGTTTTTATACTCCAAATCTAATTATTTTTAATGTTTTTTTTGTAATTTTGTTTATAAATATTATATTTACGGTAAAAACTACATAAAAACCCTATTTTTTATATTTTTATAGCGAAGAAGATAGGAAAAAAAGAACTCAAATGTGTAGGGTTTTTATGACAAAAAGTAAGAAATTTTATATTTTTAGAGTTGTTGGGAGGGGGGTCAATTCTAGGAATCGACCCCCTCCCACGGTAGGCAACCGCCGCCAACCTTTAGCCCCTCGGTAGGCCGAAAAAAATAAATTTGTTTTTTTAAATAATTATTATTTTTTAAACTAAACTAAAATTTACTTTTAATCTATTTTTTTTAATTAAAATATAATTGTTTTAAAAATAAAATAATTTTTATTTTAAATTTCAATTTTTTAAAAATTAAACATGATTTAAAAATAAAAATAAAAATAAAAATTAAATATTTTTTTTAATTATATATAATTTAAAAAAATGTTATATATATATATATATATTAGTTTAAAACTATATAATTATATTTGGAGAGAAAATTGGCGAGATATACACCAGATCTAGTAATGAATAGTGAAAAAGATATTCAATTTTAGATTTTTATAGAGAGTCTTGGTGAGAAGACTTTTGTTCAATGGATTTGGGGTTCAGATATTGTAAGAAATATAAAGTAGATGATCTAAAAGAGTATTGGTATACTAATATTGTTCCAAGTCTTGGAATACACAGGAAAGGTACTCTAAGGCACTCATCGGTTGGAATATTATGGTGTGACAAAAGATTCAACAATAATTTTAAATCTAAGGATGCAAGGAGGTTCTAGAAACCCAAATACATCACACTTAATTCATTTGTAATTCATTTTTTTGTCTTTTGTGCATACGTTGCAAGGATGATATGATGAGATTCCTTCGTTTTAAGGTTGAATAAAATTATGGATTTTTTCTTTGAAAAAAGTAATTAATTCAAAAATAAAGTTTCAATTTGAATTTAGAAATGAATGTAAATAGTTTTCAAGATTCTATTAGTAAAAAAAAATTGCATAATGGCAATTGTAAGGTCCCAGCTTGGTTTTTGAATACTTTGACATTAATATTTTAGTTTTTACATAAAATAAATAAAGATGATTTTCAAAGGAAAAATATGACATTGTTGTTTTGGTTTTTGAAAGTAAACATAGTTGAGATGGTTTACATATTTCACTTTTATATTTCACTTTCACATTAATACAAATACAACGTATTATTATAAAAATACATTGATTCGTAAAATGTCACATGGACAATTCATCATAAAAGATTAGATAAAATATTACTTAAATTTGAAATATTTTCTATGCGGGTCATTTCCTCTTGATTTTTTAATTTATTGTTTTCATGCATGCAATATATAAAATATGAAAAATAGAGAATACAAAAAATTACGATTGCTCACAACCATAACAACATAGGATATGACCTTGGAAAACCTTTTGGGAGAAAACCCATATTAAATGTGAGGTTTCTCTCATCTCTTTTTTCTCTCAATGGAAATAGATGCAAGTACAAAGGAGTGAGACATGTGGCCCAAGGGCTACTATAGTACATAAATCCTCTCTTTTTTCTCTCTCTATATCCACTCTCAACTACTATGCTCATCTATGGAGTGAAATGCACTTGAATAGAGTGCAACTCATTTTCCTCCTAATGTTTTTGGTATAAAAAATATTGATAGCGAACTAGGGGCTAAATTCGACCCATTAGACCCTAAATATGACTTACAACATGACCCTTCTAGATTCGGATTCATAGTTCCCACATGGGTAGTGTATTTTCCATGAGTAATACGAGTTGATGTGGAATATTCTCACAATATAGTGGTTAATTTGGATAGGCTAATTTTCAAGAGGCATAACTTTATCATACAAGATCTGATTGAGGTGATTATTGTGTCGTTGGAAAGGTATCAATGTGTATATTAAAAATCTAAGTCCATAGTAAGGTCAGTACCACAAAATTTAGTCGTTTAAGGCCCTAAAATGGCTCCTAAATATTTTATAATTTAAAAAAATAAAAATAAAAATAAAAATTAAATAATATTTTTAATTATATATAATTAAAAAAAATGTTTTGTATTTTTTTTTTAATTATTTGTTTACATATATAAATTATTTTTTAAACTACATTATTATATTTGGAGTGAAAATTGGCGAGATATACACGAGATCTAGCAATGAATAGTGAAAAAGATATTCAATTTTAGATTTTTATTTAGTCTTGATGAGAAGACTTTTGTTCAATGGATCTGGGGTTCAGAAATAGTATGAAATATAAAGTAGATGATCCAAAAGAGTATGGCTATTCTAAGATTGTTCCAAGTCTTGGAATACATTGGAAAGGTACTCTAAGGCACTCATTAGTTGGAATATTATGGTGTGACAAAAGATTCAACAATAATTTTAAATCTTAGGATGGAAGGAGGTTCTACAAACTGAAATCCATCACACTTAATTCACTTTTTTTGTCTTTTGTGCATACTTAAATTTGAAATATTTTCTATGAGGGTCGTTTCCTCTTTATTTTTTTCATGCTTGCAATATATAAAATATGAAAACTAGAGAATACACAAAATTACAATCACTCACAACCATAACAACATAGGATATGATCTTGGAAAAACTTTTGGGAGAAAACCCATATTAAATGTGAGGTTTCTCTGGTCTCTTTTTCTCTCAATGGAAACAGATGCAAGTACAAAAAATTGAGACATGTGGCCCAAGGGCTGCTATAGTACATAAATCCTCTCTCTTTTCTCTCTCTCTATCCACTCTCAACTACTATGCTC
Organism: Pinus albicaulis; assembly: GCA_034641835.2. Taxonomy (NCBI): domain Eukaryota; kingdom Viridiplantae; phylum Streptophyta; class Pinopsida; order Pinales; family Pinaceae; genus Pinus; species Pinus albicaulis. The sequence goes on along the minus strand of CM076573.1, from coordinate 913,642,260 downwards.
ATCTATGGAGTGAAATGCACTTGAATAGAGTGCAACTCATTTTTCGCCTAATGTTATTGGTATAACAAAGCTTGATAGCAAACTATGGGCTAAATTCGACCCATTAGACCCTAAATATGACTTACAACATGATCCTCTAGATTCTGATTCATAGTTCCCACATGGATAGTGTCTTTTCCATGAGTAATAAAAGTTGATGTGGAACCGTCTCACAATATAGTGGTCAATTTGGATAGGCTAACTTTCAAGAGGCATAAATTTATCATACAAGATTTGATTTAGGTGATTATTGTGTCATTGGAAAGGTATCAATGTGTATATTATGAATCTAGGTCCATAATAAGGTCAATACCACAAAATGCAGTCGTTTAAGGCCCTAAAATGGCTCCTAAATATTTTCACCTAGCACCATTGTTAAAAATGGATATGCAAGTTGATTCCTGTAAATTTTCTACTCTAAAACAATCTAAAATGGAAGAAAAGTAATATATATATATATATATATATATATATCAAATTCAAATCATGCATCCCCATTTTAGGAAAATGTTGGACCCAACAATAATTTTTTGAATGAGATGATGAATTTTTCCCATACCTTCTTCCTAATGTACCTTTTAGCCTTGCCTAAAATATTCCCTTTCAACCCAATCTACCAAAGGCCATGCTAACCCTATCTTATATTTAAAAAACATCCTTTGTAAAATTGTATCTGTTATCAACTTTTCTTGAGCATCTAGTGTCACATCCTCTATGTAAGGTAGGAACTATTCCTCTTCTTGACCCAACATGGATGGCCCATAATTTTTTTCAAAGGGACCATATCTAATATTTCAAAGGAACCATATCTTAGAGCCTTGATTTACTTACCAAGACCTTGTAGCCTCTCCTTGTTCAATTGTAACCATACTCTATCTCCCACTCTAAACGACTTCTCAATTCTGCGTAGATTATGTGTGGCCTTGTATTTTTCTTGTGACCTATGTAGCATCTCCTATACATGTAGATGGATCTACCTGATCTTCTCAAAAAAAAAAAATCTACCCGAAAAGAATCTCCTCTAAGATACTCCCACAGTCATGTTTTTATCCCATATGAAATATTCAAAGGTGAAGTTGTTAAGTATCCAAAAAAAACTTCAAAGGGGGACACACTAGTAGAAGTGTGGAATGCTCTATTAATATGAGAATGTTATATGTATACTATATTTTCATCCCAAGTCTTTGGATGATTCTAATTGTAACCCCTCAAAAGTTGCACCAAGTCTTATTGACTAACTTCTTTGTGTCCATCTGTCTATGGCTTGAATGTTTTAGAACTCTTCAACTTTATAATAGTCCTCTCATGGGACCATTTTTACTATCAACACCAAGTTTGGAAATTTGGGATTTGAAACCTTGTAAGAGAATTTTGAGGCATAAAGTGACGTTTTTTTGGGGTGAAATTTTGACACATCAGTGCACCAATTTTTTTTTTCATATTCTACACATATATAATTTTCCAATGAGGCAAGAATCACCTCAATAAAATTTTGTATGAAAAATTTATTCCACTCAGAAATTGGGCTTCCTATTTTAACACCATAGTTCGATAAGATGCCATGTTAGTCCCCATAACTCATGGAAAAGGTGCTATCCACATGATTATGATGAATAACACTCTATAATATCCAAAATTTTAACTCTTGTTAAAATTTGAGGTAGTAAAACCAAACCACTAGTAGGCTATCAAGATGTGTTACAACCAGACCACTAGGAGAGAAAGAGGGTCCTTTATTTTTTAATATATTTGTTCCATAAATGAGTAAAATAACCAAGAGGTATAGGGGGAGAGAAAATATAGTGTATTTTTGAATTGTAGTAGCCCATGGGCCGCAGGCCATACTTCTTTGTACTTGGAGCTATTTTCCATTTAGAGAAAGTGAGTAAAGTAACCTCACCTTCCAAGTAGGTTTTCTCTCGAAAGGATTTCCTAATTGATCATAGAGAATACTCCAGAAACTATTACAAAATCAAGAATTAAGAACTCTTAAATATGTAAATGGAAAATCAATCTCAATAAGAAGTTGAACCACATATGTAAATGTAGATATTATAAATGATATTTAAAATTTAATAATGTATTGTGAAATTTTATTTTTATTTGATGACTAATTTGAAATTTTTTTTCAATGTAAACAGAGGGATATTTTCCTCATAACATTGATGATGAGATTGAAAATGTTGAAATACAAATTGAAGAAGAAAATGAACCAGTGATTGATGATGTTCTTGAAAATGTTGAAAGAGATTCAAGTGAAGATGAAGTTGAACCACCCATAGCTATGTATATATATGTCATGCATTATTGAAATTGTACAAATTTATTAGTTTCTATTTCATCAATTCAATTTTTTAATTTAATTATTTAATGTACATATTTATACTCATTTACATTAAATTATCATATGTCCTCATGAAATCAATATCGATAATGAGATGTTAGAAAATGTCGACACTCGAACATATGGAAATAAAAAATCTCACCATGTTACACAATATCATGTTAAGCTAATTATTGATAAGTTCTTCAAAGGTGAAAATGTGACAATTCAAACTCAAATTTTGAGAGGTATCTTAACATCAAAGAAATTAAAGGAAGCTACAACACTTTTGGGCATTCGAAAATCAACAAAAGATAAAAAGGTGAAGGAAGATGTGATTCAAAATATAAGTAGTGCTATAAAGTCAATTGAAAGATCTAGAAAGAAAACTGATATAGATGTTTGTAGATAAATACAAACAACAGTGTCTTCATCAACTAATACAAACAATTTTTTGATAAAATATATGGCAAAATCATTAGGGGCATCACAAAAAGCATTGCACAAGCATAGGAAATTTTGATTGCAAATATATGCAAATGATGAACTTTTTTGTTGGATATATATTTTTAGGAAGCCATTCAAAGATAGACTTGGAGAAAGCATGGAAAACATTATATACGAATATTGGGAGAAAAATTCACATGTTTCACCCAAAAAAATGGATGTGATGAAACAAAGAATAACATGAAATCGGTATGAAGAACATGCAAAGCATTTCTTGGACACCACTCAGATAGAGTTGTTCAATAAGTTCCAAGAAGAGAATTGTGGAATTAATGTCTCAATCAGTACTTTCGTGAAAAAAAAAACCACAACATGTTAAACTTATCACTGTACATGACACTTGTTGTTGTCATTATCATGTATAATTTCAATTATATTTTGACACCTTCCTTAATTTTGGTAATTTTTTTGGGAAAAATTCACCTCCTCCTTCCACTATCCATGATTTCATATCCCAAATTCTACGTGGAAGAGAAAATCATGAATTATTTTTTCAAAAGAAATATGTTGGTGGTTAAAAATGTGATTATTGTGGAAATTTTACTTTTTCCCACAATAAATATCCTATTGATATGAATGGTCAATTACATTCCAACATAAAAGTGCTATAGAAGAGATATGAATATATCCATACATCGAATCGTACAAGTGGTAGTACAAGTGCTATAGGGATAGATTTACAAGAAGAAGATTTTTTTGTGATATAGAATTTTTGAACTTTGAGACATAAATTTATAAATACACCAAGAATTTTCGTAGAGCTCGACTGAAAGACCTACAGTTCAAAAAAGCTTGTGAAAATTTTCCACGAGAGACCATTTTGTTGATAGTTGCTTTTGCAAAAAAATACACATTTATTGCACAAAATTAAATACATAATGAATATTATAATTGTGACCAAGTCTCTATGCTTTTCCATGTTCTTTATATACATCTTGAACAAAATTTTGATAATACATAAAGCGTCAATGAGAATCAATAGTTATTAAAGAATATCATTTATATCAGCAATGATCGTACACATGATACACATTTTGTAAGACATTGTGATGCAGAAGCATCAAGCTCAATTTTCATTCTTTAATTATGTAATAAGGGGGGTGAGAAATTTTAATTATTTTATTCATTTTAATAATTTAAGAGAGAAAAATATAAAGGTGAGGATTATTGTATATGTTCTTTTAATAATTAAAAGGATATGAGTGAAATAGAATTAGGTAGAAAATTTAGGGAGTAGGAATTCTATGTACGGGAATTTGTTGAGTCCACACCTAGAATGAATCTAAATTAGATTTAGTTGAGATTTGTATAGAGAGATTTTTGGAATGGAGTAAATCCATATTTGTGTATAAATAAGAGAGTTGTCTAAAGAAGAAAATAGGGAAGAGAGGTGAGAAGTGAGGAATTAAGAGAGAGTGTGAATTGATTTGAGAGCTGTTGTAAAGGGCCAAGAGCTGAGAGAAGCTCTCCATTGTAATATGTGGCCGAAGATTTCTTTTACGTTATTAATATCTGCATTTTATTTGAATAAGATCTCTTTTGATTTGTATATTTTACGTTGAAGTTAATGGCATTCATATGCGACTGTTTGAGTGTTTATGAAATGGAAGAAGGATTTATTGGTTTATATGCGTGGATTTGATTTAAACCATAATCTCTGCATCATTTGGTATTAGAGCTTGTTAAGATGCCTATTTTAAATCTACAAGTATGTATATATACTGTGTGTGCAACTGTGATTGCAGGCAGAGTTTATATAGAGGGGGGAATTTTCATCTTACATGAGACAAGGCAGTGTGATCGAGTTTGAAAGTATCGCACCCAGCAATTAAAGGGAGTCTGCATACTTGAGGAGTCATGAATCCATAGTAAGAAGGATCCATGTGGTTCGATGGTGCCACGAATCAATTAAACAACACACATCACAGAAGAGGAGATCCATAAGGTTCAATCCTCAAATGTTAATGCCAGCCAACACAAGGAGGAGGCAGTGGTGTGCCAACGAGTCGCAAAATCTGTGATTGGCTATCACTCGAGCCAGAAGTCTACACCAACTGACGTGGAGAGTGAGAAATATTCCATTCCAGTGGGAAGTAAAGGAGTGCCATGAGTGCAAGAGCAAAATGAAGTTACACCCTGCGCTGGAGTAAGGAGTATGGTTATGGCCATAGCAGAGCCACAGGCCAATGTAATATGTTAGTTGCTGCAGATGGAATAAAGGCATGATCGATATAGCTAGAGCACCAGAAACCATATATCGATTACCATCGACGTGGAATGAGATTGCAGGGTTGACATATGAGTTAAATAGCCACAACATTAGATTGTTGTCACGTTATATTTACAAATTGTGACTGTAAGGAGTGAAGACCAAAATGTTTGCATTTGGTTTGGGCTGGCTTCCAATGTGGAAGCGTGGCTGTCTCTGCAACGTTGGATGTCAAATACCATAGTGGTTGTACCGTGGGCTTTATGCACGGTCTAGCTTGATATATGCTGACAGTTACATTACATATGGTATGAGCTGAAACGTTATATACGTGGTGTAGTTGTATTACATATGTTGTGGTTTGACATTACATTTGCGTGGGGATTATATATATCACATGGGTTATGATATTAATATTGAATTGTTAATGTTGAGGTCTTGAATTAATTTCAAAGGATTTCACTTGCTTACAATATAGTTAAAGTAGGATCCTAAAAACCATTTGGGAAAAAATAGGTATGTTTTTTTGTGACACTTATATCATTAAAATGTTGGAAAATAAGTGGGAATTCTACGTTAATTGACATAGTAGAAATCTGGCATATTTAGACCAACAAGAGGTAAACTAATTTTGTCTTGTTGGAAAGTATGGGCCTTGGTAAAATTGCACATTTTACTATAGTACTTTGAAGGTAGGAATTGTGTTGTTTTGGATTTTCCTACATTTTTTCCTACATCTTTTTTTTAGAATTGCAGAGAATGTATGTTTGATGAAGAAATTAAAAGGAAATCATACTTTGAGTCTGAAAGATGATAGCACATAGAGATACAACGCAGATGAGAAATGGAACAAGTTCACATAGAGATCTTGAAGGTGAGTTTATATGTTTTATTTTAACTCTGGTTTGAAGATAATATTGCAGAATTCAGGTTGCAGATCTCAACAAACAAAGATCACAATTTTAAAAGTACTGATGAAAGAGAGTACTAATAGTTTCTGAAGGAAAGCAAAGTGTGGAGCAGAACCTTGAAGAATTCCAATAGAGATTGGATAAAAATGATAGTTTTGTTCTTAAAATGTGTAGGTGAGTTGAAGCCTAGAGGGAGTAGAGAGGATGCTCAAGAGGTTCCATAGAATGGAGAACCAATGCTTACCAAAATACCAAGTCCAGAGATAGGATTGGTGAGATAAGTGGTAGGAAGGAGGACTTGATGTTGCAGAGGCTTTAGTATAGCTCATGATGAGTGAGTAAGGAACTCATGAAGATAGAGACAAAGATGACTATTGAAGGTGATTCAGAGGTTATGAAGAAGACCACAACAGGGGAAATGAAAAGGAAGATGCCAAGTCAAATGGCATGAGAATGAGTCAAGAGCAGATTAACAGAGAGAGAGCTGAGATAAATTTTTGTCTTGAGTTTTTGATGGAAATGTTACGAAGGAGTAAAGTAGACCAGAGATGTGGATGGAGTATGAAGAGGAAAGTCACATGGCATAGACTGCAAGTGAAGTGGGAGCATTGAGTGAATGTTCAATCGAAGGAAGAGTTACTTAGTTTAAATGAAGATTTGATATGTGAGCCAGAAATTGGTCCATTACTTTCTAAAAGTAATGATGAGACAGAAGAGAAATCTACAGAAGAACTAAATCAAATGAAGGATTCAAAGTAGCAAAGAGAGATGTTGAATGAAGCATCAAGTGAGACCACAAGGTCTGATGTTTTTAAAACTAATTATTTGTGTGTGATTGCAGGTACGTCACAGGGTGTTGAACAAACTTTGATGTTTGTTAAGGAGAAGAAGTTGAATCTGAAATTTATTTAGAATGATGCTAAGATAGAAAGATCTCAGAAAGAAATGAAGATAGAGGCGTCTCATGGAAATATTCAGCAGAATATTGAAGAAGAGGAAGAAGGGCCATCTGATGATTGGTTAACAACGAATGAAGGTATGGAAAGTTGTGTAAAATTTTCAATTTCTACCGCAATTGAGATTATTGAGTTATATAGAAAGTTAGATCTTCAAAGAAGGAAGTTGGAAAAGCATAGGATCTATACTCAGGGTGAGTTGCTGAAAGAGAAAGACAAAGAAATTGTCTTGAATAATAATCAAGAAATAGAGGATAAGGATGTAGGAATAATTCAGCAAATCGAAAAAGTTCATTTTTTGTGGACTAGAACAAGGAGACCTTCTTGAAACAGATGATATGGAGGAGGGACTAGCTGAAAGTATCATGAAGGATTTAAATCAGCATACTTATGTGTTGATGGAATAATAAATTTTAGACAGCATACTGAAATGTTGCCAGAGGAGAAAGAGGCACCGGGGCCTTATGTTTTTTATTTTAATAATTGTTTTATGAGTACAGGTTTTATTGCAGATGCTAGAGAAGATCTATTGGATAGAGAAATTAGACTGATAAGGAGGATAATGATGAAAGTATCCTAGAGGAAGACAACGAAGAAGCAACAAGAGGAAGACAACAGAAGACTGTGAAAGCATAGCCAGTGGGGCAATGCAATAGAAAGTGTGGAGACTTGGAGAAAAACAACAAACAAAAGCAGCAACAAATGGAGAATTGCAACATAAGATATGGGATCCAAGAAGACAAAGATCCGAAACACATGATCAGGCAATCATGGTTAATTTCAACCTTGGGAGTCTGATGCAGGAACATCAAGCTCAATTTTCATTATTTAATTATGTAATAAGGGGGGTGAGACATTTTAATTATTTCATTAATTATTTTATTTATTTTAATAATTTAAGAGAGAAAAATATAAAGGTGAGGATTATTGTATATATTGTTTTAATAATTAAAATGATATGAATGAAATAGAATTAGGTAGCAAATTTAGGGAGTAGGAATTCTATGTATGAGACTTTATTGAGTCCACACCTAGAATGAATCTAAATTAGATTTAGTTGAGATTTGTATGGAGAGATTTTTGGAATGGAGTAAATCCATATTTGTGTATAAATGGGAGAGTTGTGTAAAGAAGAAAACATGGAAGAGAGGTGAGAAGTGAGGAATTAAGAGAGAGTGTGAACTAATTTGAGAGCTATTGTAAAGGGCCAAGAGCTGAGAGAAGCTCTCCATTGTAATATGTGGCTGAATATTTCTTTTATGTTATTAATATCTGCATTTTGTTTGAATAAGCTATCTTTTGATTTGTATATTTGAAGTTGAAGTTAATGGCATTCTTATGCATCTGTTTGAGTGTTTATGAAATGGAAGAAGGATTTATTGGTTTATATGTAGGGATCTGATTTAACCCAGAATCCCTGCATCACATTGCTTTGATAAGATATATGACTCATTGAAAGGTCATGGAATAAAATTCAATGAACATTGGATATGGTCAGATGGATGCAAAATTCAATACAAATCTTCACGATCATTATTTTGGTTGTGTCATTTTCATACAAAAACCAACATTAAACATTGTTGGAATTTCTTTGAAACTGGTCATGGAAAAGGAGAACTTGATGGTGTAGGCGCATGTATAAATGAGCAATTCAAATATATCAAATGGAATTGTTATGTAACCAGATCACAAAAACTATAGATCAACGACTTCAAAATTAGCCTCTTAGAGGGGGAACCCTCCTTTACATCACATAAATGAAGAATTCTTGAATCATACAAATGAATAGAACTCCATGTTATATATAGGAGTCTAAGGGGTCACAATATAATCAAATCCTACATAGAAATAATAACATAAGGAGTCAGGACACAAAAATAACAATAATGGGATTTTATGGGGCATAACAATAACAATATGGGGGCTACTTGGGCACAACAATAACAATAGGGTGTTATACTAACAATAACAATAAAGGGGCTAGACTAGTATTATAGGGAACTAACATGACCCTCTCCTTCAAAAAAGTGCTGTCCTTAATGATTTAGTAGTTTTGGATGCTTATGTATAAAAATTATCATCTTCCCACATGGAATCTTCAACAGGTAAGTTCTTCCAGTTAATGAGATACTCTGAAATTGATCAATTTTGTAGTTGTCAGGTTCTTGTTTCTGTGACTGCTTTAGAATCAAATATGATTTTTCATTTTTTGTCAAGTTTTGAAAATATTGTTTGAACTAGGACCTTGTCACTAATAACTTTTTTTAAGCATGAAACATGGAAAACTGGTTGTACTGAAGAAGGCACAGGCACCTCCAATTTGTATGTCATATCACCAATATTTTTCAACACCTTATATGGACCATAGTACTTGTGTGATAATTTATTATCCTTCTTAGCTTACTTGAGGGACATTTGATTGTATGGTTGTAGCCATAGAAATACTTAGTTTCCTACATAAAAAATTATTTTAATGCGATGTCGATCAGATTGTTGTTTCATTCAATTTCATGCGAGAGTGAGGTTATCCTTTAATAGTTGGAGAACTTGTTGCTTATGCTCGATGTGATATTCCACTTCTTGAACCTTAGAATTTTCCCTTAAAGATGATGTTATGGGTGGTGAATGATATCCATAAAGTGTCATAAATGGATTCATTTTTGTTGCAGTATGGAAGGAAGTTTTATATCACCAATTATTTAGAGGTAACCACTTGAACCATTGTGTTTTTTTGTCAGATACAAAGCACCGAAGATATCCTTCCAAACATTTGATCACTATCTCAGTTTTCCCATCAAATTGGGGATGATAAGATGAGCTATGAGCTAATTGAGTAGATGTGAGGTCCCTCAATGGTCTATGTAGGCTTTGTAGACAATGCCAACTATAGTACTTGAAACATTGCTTCGACTTCTTGGGTTCTCTTTTAACCCATTGATGAGCTAGTGATATTTAGAGGCATCTACATTGGCCCTATGACCAACAATATGATGGAGTATAGTGTTTTCATTGAACTCTTACCTGAGGCTATTTCACTTGGTTTCCACCACTCAGTTGTCAAATTGGACTCACAACTCATGGTGTCACAACTAAACTGTGTCAACCTCATGAGGCATCCTATTTTACTTCATCAGTATTTAAGGAATTGTCTCCTTGAATTATCTTTCACTAATATTGAATATATGCACATCTCAAGATATTATAATACATTGGATCATTTATTAGCTAATAACATGTTAGATTGGAATTTTTCACACTAAGCTAATATTCATCAAAATCATGCATGCATGGATGCACATAATCCACATGGGTAACCAAGTTTTATCATTTTCATACCATAAGTAGAAGTCATAGAACAACTTTTGCATGTATGCATATCTAGATAAGAGTTTGATACTTCCATCACAAAACTAAGTGCAATGTCTAGAGCTAGGGGTACAAGGCTTGGGTTTCTAAGCCCATTTATTTATACATAAACTCCTAATTCCATCAAGCTAGAACTATATCCTAATAAACTATTTCAAGGCTAACCATCCTCGCATCAATGAAAACACGATGCAACACATGGAGTTTACCCCCACATTGTGCCAGTGCAAGTGAAATGGAACAACATCAAAGGAAAAGGATTGAATCACCATTATCAATTCTCGAACATCACGAGTAAAATCACATCATTCTACTCTCCCTTAAGGGCCTCCTCAGCCACCTCTTGTGCCACTATTGTTGCTCTTCAATTATTATATGGTGACATGCGAGGAAGTTAGTTTGGTGTCACTTCTATGTCAACAATACATGACTAGTGTTAGTGATAATGTAAGTATACACACACATTATAGATACATACATGCATGCATACACATATATATATGGTCCTATTCTACCCTAATTTATGTTTTATTTTTTTCAATATATGATTTAACCATGGGGTCAGTCTTTCTACATGGATTTTACAAGATAGAGTGACATTTTTGTTGTGAAATCCATGGAATGTTAGGGGAATTTTATTGGGATAAGCATATATGGTTAATTATTCGCCTACATATATCATTGCATTATTCACAATATACGTCATTTCCCTGCAACTTAGGTTTTATCCTACCAAGTTGTAACATTTATTTCTCATTATGTGCATGTTGTATCTTAAGTGGCATATCATATCCGTCACGGATACGCTAGAATAACACCTTATTTTCATTTTGGTGTACATGCTACAATTGTTTGCAGGCTAAAGATTCCTTCTACAAACCCGATATAAATTAAAAGTTGCATGATTGAGTGGTAAATTTCAATTTTGTTACAAGTGGAATTAGAGCGATGTTTTTGATTTGAATATCTCACATTAGTAAAGAATACCTTTAAATATGAAAAATTAAAGAAGAATACCACTAAAAAAACCATGGGTTGATAAAACCTAGAGCCAAAAAACTTCCATCCATAAATTTACTATTTATCTCAATTTTATTTTCATTGTTAACTATTAATTTGTTACCTTTTCTTTGTTTTTTATTTATTTTATTTTATTTTAGTTTAAAAAACTAAATGTAATTTGACTATTATAAGAAAAATATCATGGGTAAAACCAAGGGTCGTGAAAACATGGAGCCCAAAAACCTCCATTCATAAATTTAACATGCTATGTTAGTTTTATTAAAATTATTAAGTATTATTATTATTATTATTTAATTTTAATTTTAATTTTATGTAAGTTGATCATTAGAGAAGAAATACCATGGGTTACAAAAATTTACAAAAACCTCTAATAAATTTATTATTGTATCGCAATTTTATTTTAATTCTTAATTATTAATATTTTTTAATTTTTCAATTTTAACTTTTTACATAACATAATATAGCATAACATTGTTGTCATTTAAAAAATATAACTCCTTCACATATAACACCCACACATTTTACATCTAACCTAACACCTACATATCTAACCGTACATGGGTAGAGAACCTCTAAGAAAAAATAAATAAATATGCTGGATCAACTTTATATATATATATATATATATATATAAATTTTTTATGCTTATGATATAAACTAGTTTGGTCATAGAAATTAAATGACTAGTAAACAAAAATAGGTATTAATCCATGATAAGTATAAAAAAGCTTATCTCATTATACATCTCACATTTTGCCCATATGAAAAGTTAATTAAATTATAACTTTATTTTAAATTATTGTTATTAATTATAAAAAAAAGATTAATATAGGAGTTAAATATACACACATTTTAAAAAGCCTATAATAATATTCTTAACAATTGAGAATCGAGATTCACCCCCACATTACTATGGAAAATCTTGTAAATAGTTCTTACAATACCATAGGTCACTATCATGGCTTATCAATACCACATGCCCACTCTGTGATGTGTTTATTGACATTTTATTTAATTAATTAATTTGAGATAAATGAATTAAAAAAACATAAGTACGCTTTATTTATAAAAACTACTATGAATTTTCTAGTATATTCCATGGAGGTTAAATCTCCACCATCTACCTAATAATTATTGATAATTAAATTGAAATTGTGAAATGACATATTATTTAATATCAAAACTCAAAATTCTTAACAATAAAATTAGAAACCATTATAAAAATATATTTGGCCCTAAGAGTTAGCTCAATTGCTACAAATTTCAATGCTTAAGCACCTTGTCATAGAGAGGTCATATGGTCAATTCTCCTCAATACCATCATTATAAATTATTACTCCCCACAACCCAAATTAAACTCAATTGAACATCATTATTAACTCTCAAAACAAATTGCAAAACATCACTGAGATATAAATGAGCCTAACTATAACTATAGATTTGAATTTTCTATGTGTATGTATGTAACTTTTATAAAATAATACGATGAATGAGAAATGTTTTTAACTTCGAAAGTATTTGATCGATTAATAAACATGTGATGTACATATTTATATAAAAAAATAGTATTCAATGTTAATTTAATACAATTTATATAACAATATAATTAATTCGATAGGGTGGAGTGGCTTTTTAGACGATGGGAAAGAGTATTAGTGTTCTAATCTGCAGCGTTGAAGTAGCGGCATCTGACCTTATGCTCACTTCTAGAGAGATGTGTAGCTGGTTTTTGATGCTTTGGTGGGCATCAATAATGGCTAAGTGAGTTGCAGGAAGATCTTCATCGTCTCTACCTCCAATTTTTTCTCTTTGGGGAATTTTATGCACAGGATATTACATGCTTATGACTATATCTATCTTTTTTATTTATGTTTGTTCAATTTACATGGTGTTTGTGAATGCGTAGTTTGTTGGGCAATTAGATCTATCTTGATTAGAAGATCAGGCTGTGGATAAAGTTAGGGGAGCTCAAACACTATGGGATTTAGAGAGAAAATTGGCTAGATCTACACCAAATCTAGTATTGAATAGTGAAAAATATATTAATTTTCATATTTTTATGAAGAGTCTTAGAGGGAAGAATTTTGTTCACTGGATTCAGGATTCATATCCAGCAAGAAATACAAAGCAGATGATCCAAAAGAGTATGAGTATACAGGAAAGGTACTCCAAGGCACTCATCAGTTGGAAGATTCAGGATCTTCGTAGCGTAAACAGTGGGATCTCAACATCCAGTTTTTTTCTCTCGTTGGGACCTATTATGCAAAAGATGTTACATGCTTACGACTAGAGCTATCCGTTTTCTTTGGTTTTTGTTTAATTCACATGGAGTTTGGGGATGCAGGGTTTGTTTGGTGATTAGATATATCTCTATTAGCAAATCAGGGTGTGGATAAATTTGCGGGAGCTAAAACACTATCGGATTTGGAGAGAAAATTGTTGATATATACACTAATGGATTTGGAGAGAAATTTGCGGGAGTCTTGGTGGGAAGATTTTCATTCATTGGATCTCGGGTTCAGATATAGTAAGAAATGTAAAGTAGATAATCCAAAGTAATATGGGTATAACAATATTGTTCGAAGTCTTGGAATACACAGGAAAGGTACTTTAAAGCATTTATTGATTGGAAGGTTATGGTGTGACAAAAGATTCAACAATAATTTTAAATCTAAGGATGCAGGGAGGTTCTAGAAACCCAAATCCATCACACTTAATTCATTTGTAATTCATTTTATTTTTGTTTTGTGCATACGCTGCAAGGATGATATGATGAAAATTTTTCAAGAATTTGCAAAATTTAGTGTTATTCTTCGTTTTTAGTTTGAATAAAATTACTGATTTTTTCTTTGAAAAAAATAATAATTAATTAAAAATAAATTTTTAATTTGACTTTAGAAATGAATATAAATCTCTTTGAGTTTTCAAGATTCTATTAGTAAAAAAGAAGTGCACAATGGATATTGTAAGGTTTCAACTTGGTTTTAAAATACTTTGACATTAATATATTAGTTTTTACATAAAATAAATTAAGATGATTTACAAAGGGAAAATATAACATTATTGTTTTGGTTTTTGAAAGTAGACATAGTTGAGATGGTTTACATATTTCACATTTATATTTCACTTTCACATTAATACAAAAACACATTGATTCCTAAACTATCACATGGACAATTCATCACAAAAGATCAAATAAGAATATACTTAAATTTGAAATATTTACTATGAGGGTTATTTCCTCTTGATTTGTTAATTTATTATTTTCATTCATGCAATATATAAAATATGAAAAATAGATAATACACAAAAATACATTCGCTCACAACCATAACACTATAGGATATGATCTTGGAAACCCTTTTGGGGGAAAACCCAGATTAGATGTGAGGTTTCTCTGCCCTCTTTTTCTCTTAGTGGAAACAGATGCAAGTACAAAGGAGTGATACATGTGGCCGATGGGCTGATATAGCACATAAATTCTCTCTTTTTTCTCTCTCTCTATCCACTTTGAGCTACTATGCTCATCTATGGAATGAAATGCACTTGAATAGAGTGCAACTCCTTTTCCTCCTAATGTTCTCAGTATCACAAAGCTTGATAGCCAACTAGGGGCTAAATTAGACCCATTAGACCCTAAATATGACTTACAACATCACCCTTCTAGAGTCTGATTCATAGTTCCCACATGGCTAGTCTCTTTTCCAAGAGTAATAAGGGTTGATGTGGAATCTTCTCATAATATAGTGGTCAATTTGGATAGGCTAACTTTTAAAATACATAAATTTTTCACACAAGATCTGATTGAGGTGATTATTGTGTTGTTGGAAAGGTATCAATGTGTATATTATGAATCTGGGTACATACTAAGGTCAATACCACAAAATTCAGTTGTTTACGGCCCTAAAGTGGCTCCTAAATATTTTCACCTAGAACCATTTCTAATAATGGATATGCTAGTTTATTCCTCCAAATTTTCCACTCTAAAACAATCTAAAATGAATGAAAAGTAATATATATATATATAATTGAAATCATACCTCCCCATTTCAATAGTCTTTTGGACCATACAAATGAATAGACCTCCATGCTATATGTAGGAGTCTAAAGGGTCACAATATAATCAAATCCTACATAAAAATAGTAATGTAATGACACAACAATAACAAAAGGGTGCTATAATAACAATAATAATAAAGGGGCTACACTAGTATTATAAGGACCTAACATGCCCTTCTCCTTAAAAAAAGTGTTGTCCTCAATGCGTGAGTAGTTATGGATGCTTATGTATAAAAATGATCATCCTCCCACATGGAATCTTCAGTAGGTAAGTTCTTCCACTTAATGAGATACTCTGAAATTCATCAATTTCATAGTTGTTGGATTATTGTTTCCATGACTGCTTCAAGTCCCAATATGATTTTTCCTTTTTCGTCAGGTTTTAAAAATATTGTTTGAACTAGGATCTTGTCGTTGATAACCTTTTTAAAGCATGAAACATCGAAAACTGGGTGTACTCAAGAAGATGTAGGCAACTCCAAATTGTATGTCTTAGTACCAATCTTTTGTAACATCTTATAAGGACCATAATACTTGTGCTATAATTTATTATCCTTCTTAGCTTGCTTGAGGGAAATTTGTTTGTATTGTTGTAGCCATAAAAATACTTAGTCGCCTACATCAAAACTTATTTCACTGCGATGTCTAACAGCTTTTTGTTTCATTAAATTTCATGCCAGAGTGAGGTTATCCTTTAAGAGTCGCAAAACTCGTTGTTGTTGATGCTCACTTGAAACTTATAATTTTCCCTTAAATATGATGTGCTGGATGGTGGATGATATCCATAAAGTTTCATAAATGGAGTCAATTTTGCTGCAGTATGGAAGGAAGTGCTATACCACCTTTTAGCCATAGGTAACCACTTGACCCATTTTATTTGTTTTTCAAATACAAAGCAACAAAGATATCCTTCCAAACATTTTTTCACTATCTCAGTTTTCCCATCAGATTGAGGATAATAAGATGAGCTTTGAGCTAATTGAGTAGATGTGAGGTCCTTCATTGGTCTATGGAGGCTTTGCAAACAATGCCAACTATAGTACTTGAAATGTTTCTTCTACTTCTTGGGTTCTCTTTAGATGAGCTAGTGATATTTAGAGGCATATACATTGGACCTATGACAAACAATATGGCAGAGTATAGTGTTGTCATTGAAATACTATCTGAGGCTATTTCACTTGGTATCCACCACTCAGTTGTCAAATTGGACTCACAACTCATGGTGTCGTAACTAAAATGTGCCTATTTCATGGGGTGTCCTATTTTACTTCATCGATCTTTAAGCACATGTATCCTTTAATTATGTTTCACTAATATTAAATATATGCACATATCAAGATATTCTAATACATTGGATCATTTGTTAGATAATAACATGTTAGATTGGAATTTGTCAAACTAAGTTAATATTCATCAAAATCATGCATGCATGTACATAATCCATGTTAGTAACCAAGTTTTATCATTTTCATACCATAAGTAGAGGTCATAGAACAAAATTTTCATGTGTGCATGTCCAAACAAGAGTTTGATAGTTCCATCACAAAACTAGGTGCAATGTACAAAAATAGGGGTACAAGGCTTGGGTTTCTAAGCCCATTTATTTGTACATATAATCCTAATTACATCAATCTAGAACTATATCCTAATGAACTAGTTTAAGGCTAATAATTCATGCATCAAGGATAACATGATACAACACATGGAGTTTACCCTCACATTGTGCCAGTGCAAGTAAAATGGAATAATATCAAAGGCCAAGGATTGAATCCTCATTATCAATTCATGAACATCATGAGTAAAATCACATCATTCTCCTCTCCCTTAAGGGCCTCCTCAACCACCTCCTGTGCCGCTATTGATTCTCCTCAATGATCTTATGGTAATAGACCCGGGAGTTAGTTTGGTGTCACTTCTATGTCAACAATGTATGACTAGTGTGAGTGATAATAAAAGTGTACACACACATTATACACATATACATACATACATATATATATGCATACATACCTGTATATGGTCCTATTATTACCCAATTCAAGATAGGGTATTTTTACATGGATTTACAAGATAGGGTGGAATTTTTACCATGACACCCAATCGATGTTAGGGGAATTTTATTGGCCTAAACATATAGGGTTAAGTATTCCCCTACATATGTCATTGCATTATTGATAGTATACATCATTTCCTTGCACCTTAGGTTTTATCCTACCAAGTTGTAACATTTCTCTGATTATGTGCATGTTTTATCTTAAGTGGTAGATCTTATCCTTCATGGATACCGTAGAATAACACATTATTTTCATTTTTTTGTACATCCTACAATTGTTTATAGGCTGAATATTCCTCCTATAGACTCGAAATAAATTACAAGTTTCGAGATTTAGTGGTAAATTTCAATTAGTATGTTACAAGTGGAAATAGAGCAATGTTTCTGATTTGATTTCAAATAAAATGTTCGACACGACGTATAAAAGAAAAATACTAATAAATTGGTTGTATACAAAGTATTTAAAGACACGTTTACATGTAAATATTTTTAAAAATGTATGAGAGATGAAAATCAGGTTTTTTCAAGTGTGGTTAGGACAAATTTAGCAGGGGTATGTGACAAAGTGTTAAGAAATCTTATTTTAAACCTAGTAAAAAGTGAAGGAAAATCTTGGGTACCTCTTAACCTATGTAAGTCATTAAGGGAATTGGGTATGTGAAAAAGTGGTATTTGAGTTGATTGTTAAGTTTGAGAAAAGGAAAAAAAATGATACTGTGTACCCTTAATTAAGCATTAAGGCACTAAGTATGTTACAAAGTAAGAGAAATATTTTTTTACATTCCCCATAACCTCTATAAGTCATTAAGGAAACTATCTATGTGACATACCCCTTTCCACTTGCATTATCACTTTCCTTCACTTGGTGCCCTTACCTTTCCTAGAGAATACGTTGCAATGAGGTTATTTACCTTGCTAGAATTTTTTCTTCATTTTACTTACGGTCCTTCCAAACTCAAACTATATGCTTCTAGTCTATACCACTTATTTCTGTAGGATGAGCTTCCTTCGAATTCTTCTTATGCTCATTAAAAAAAAGAAATATGATGAGATTACTCTTCTCCATTTCTTCCACTTGTTAAACAATGTTAAGGATATTTATCTCATTTATGTCTTTTTCAAGCTTGTTAAAATCTCATGAAAAATACATGCTATGAAGTATCCTTTTATTCTTTTTTGGGTTCATTAAAACTAAATGAAAGAGGAAATATCGAGCATACTTGTTTTCTATTTCATGCTCATCAATATGTGAAGGGGATCCAAAGAAACAAGGTAGGGGAGGTTATTCTACAATATATTTACATAAAAGTAGTGGCATCAATTATGTTTGGTGTTGAACATGACACTTGTTTACATTATTTTCCTATAGATGCGTTATAGCTTTCCTAGGAACCATACCATACATATGAATCTTTTACTCCTTGGACTAGTTACTCTTCTAGTCATTTCGGAGAATGCTTCAATACATCCATCATTATAGCATGATATCAAATTATTCTCATCAGTTAGTGTTTCCAAGTGAATTTTATTTAGTGTTGTTATATGTTCAAGGGAATTATAAACCTCAATCAACCATGTGCAGTCCTTGTCACCCTATTTTTCTTGTCATCCCTACGTTAGTTGTACTTTGTAACTTCATCTATTCACATCACATATCAGTATGTTTCATGTCATTTAATGAGGGATAAATTAGGGGCCTCTTTCAACGATCTCCTAATATTGATGTGTGACTCATTATTTATAAGCACGATCTTGAAACTAGTAGTACTTTGGATCTTGAAGTCTTGAGTGATAGGTTTCCTTATAATTAATAACAGGTTTTTCTCATTGATCCATGATGATTCGAGTCTATAATTTTTCAACATTAGATCATATATTCACACTCAATGGATTTTGTTAGTTACCTTGGGGTACATTTTTATCGTTGATAGGTCCCCTTGAATTTGTTGATGGTAGATATTAATGTCTGATAATTAGGTGATTTCTACCATGCTCTACATTGGCTCAAATATTTTCACATTGCTTGAACTATCATTTTACCTCTCTTCCGGGCTAATTAAAACTAAATGAAAGACATTATTGATCATACAAATTGATGTTTAGTACCACTTTGAGAGAGGCAAAGTTGGAGACAACAAGGTATTTTGGTGAAGGGTTAAAGTTTTGAAGAGTGTTACATGCTAATTAACAAAATTTGTCAAGTATTGGGCGTTGTCACCCTGAATTATTGATAGTAAAATCTGAGCCACCTATTTGTGAAACAAAAAATTAAGGTGTAGAACGTTGGGAATATATTATATACTTTGCGTAATCATCTCCACATTGTGTTTGCACACCTTCATTGGTTTGGGGATGAGGTTTTTTTTCCCCATTCTACACAAATGTCATTTAAAGGGTTATGGTTGTAATATATGTGTGTATATATATATATATATATATATATAGATATATATATTATTTTAATTCAATTTTAAATCTAATTCTTCATTAATATAAAGTTTCATTTGAAATTTATTTTATATTGAATTATAAAACAATCTCAATGTAATCAATATTGATTTTCTTTTTAGTGGAGTAATGCTACAATTATTATTGAAAATGTTAAATTGCAACTTTAGAAACACGTGTATCTCTAATTCTATCAATATTTTCAATATATATATATATATATATATATATATATATATATATATATTTTTCATAATATAATTTCTATATATAATATTTTATAATCTCCAATTTCATATTATTATTATTTTTAAATAAAATTCTTCATTAATATAAATTTTTATTACAATATTTATTATATTGAAGTATAAACAATTTCAACATAATAAATATTCATATAATTCTTTTAGTAAGCTCCAACTATTATTGAAAAGCCTTTTTGAATTTTTGAATGAAATCAACTGCAAAAATGGCATTTATATTGAATATACTATTACAATAATAATATCCTAATAATTGAGGCTCTACGTAAGTAATATGTATGAAGTTAAATAATATGCATGAAGTTATGATTTATATTAGTTTTAAAATAGCACAAGATTTTTATTTATGTTAAAATGTTAGTAGTATAAATTTTGACCACCAATTTTTTTGAATAAATGTGAAACATAGTTGGTTAATCACCAACATTGTTTTGATGAAAGGCACCCATCTTCTTCGAAACAAGGCACAAACATAGTTGGCCTAATGTATATAATTACCAAAGTATATAATTACCAAAGTTGTTTCGATGAAAGAAATTGATCGAGGAAATAGTGTACAGTTGAATCTAATTGTTAACATTGTACCTCTTTCATCAAAACATAGTTGGCTACATAGTGTACATGAATGATGCTGTAATTTTTTTCTCTCTGTAAACAATGGGGTCTCTACCTCCAATTTTTTTCTCTCTGGGGGAATTTTATGCACAGGATATTACATGCTTACGACCATATATATCTCTTTTATTTATTTTTTGTTCAATTTACATGCTGTTTGGGAATGGAGAGTTTGTTGGGCAATTAGATCTATCTTGATTAGGAGATCAGGCTGTGGATAAAGTTAGGGGAGCTCAAACACTATGGGATTTAGAGAGAAAATTGGCTATATCTACACCAAATATAGTATTTAATAGCGAAAAATATTTTCATTTTCACATTTTTATCAAGAGTCTTAGTGGGAAGAATTTTGTTCACTAGATTTGGGATTCATATCTAGCAAGAAATATAAAGCAATATAAAGCATATGATCCAAAAGAGTATGAATATACACAGGAAAGGTAATCCAAGGCACTCATCAGTTGGAATATTATGGTGTGACAAAATATTTACGATCTTCATAGCGCAAACAATGGGGTCTCAACATCCAGTTTTTTTCTCTCGTCGGGACCTATTATGCAAAAGATCTTACATGCTTATGAACATAGCTATCCTTTTTCTTTGGTTTTTGATTCACATGGAGCTTGGGGATGCAGGGTTTGTTTGGTGATTAGATATATCTCTATTAGAAAATCAGGGTGTGGATAAATTTGTGGGAGCTAAAACACTATGGGATTTGGAGAGAAATTTGTTGATATATACACCAGATCTAGCAATGAATAGTGAATAATATATTCAATTTTAGATTTTTATCCAGAGTCTTGGTGGGAATAATTTCATTCATTGGATCTGGGGTTTAGATATAATAAGAAATGTAAAGTAGATGATCCAAAAGAGTATGGATATACCAATATTGTTCCAAGTCTTGGAATACACACGAAAGGTACTTTAAGACACTCATCGATTGGAAGATTATAGCATGACCAAAGATTCAACAATAATTTTAAATCTAAGGATGCAAGGAGGTTCTAGAAATGAAAATCCATCACACTTAATTCATTTGTAATTCATTTTATTTCTCTTTTGTGCATACGCTGTAAGGATTATATGATGAAATGTTTTCAAGCATCTACAAAATATAGTGTTGTTCCTTCGTTTTCAGTTTGAATAAAATTATTGATTTTTTCTTTTAAAAAATAATAATTAATTAAAAAATAAATTTTTAATTTGACTTTACAATTGAATCTAAATATCTTTGAGTTTTCAAGATTCTATTAGTAAAAAAAAAGTGGATAATGGAAATTGTAAGGTCCCAAATAAATTAAGATGATTTACAAAGGGAAAATATGACATTATTGTTTTGGTTTTTGAAAGTAGACATAGTTGAGATGGTTTACATATTTCACATTTATATTTCACTTTCACATTAATACAAATTCAATGTATTATTACAAAACCACATTGATTCCTAAACTATCACATGGACAATTCATCACAAAAGATCAGATAAAAATATACTTAAATTTGAAATATTTAATATGAGGGTTATTTTCTCTTGATTTTTAATTTATTGCTTTCATTCATCCAATATATAAATATTAAAAATAGAGAATACACAAAAATACAATTGCTCGCAACCATAACAATATAGGATATGATCTTGGAAATTCTTTTGGGATAAAACCCAGATTAGATGTGAGGTTTCTCTGCTCTCTTTTTCTCTTAGTGGAAACAGATTCAAGTATAAAGGAGTGATACATGTGGTCGATGGGTTGATATAGCACATAATTCTGCTCTATTTTCTCTCTCTCTATCCACTCTGAGCTACTATGCTCATCTATGGAGTGAAATGCACTTGAATAGAGTGCAACTCCTTTTCCTCCTAATGTTCTCAATATAACAAAGTTCGATAGCCAACTAGGGGCTAAATTAGACCCATTAGACCCTAAATTTGACTTACAACATCACCCTTCTAGAGTCTGATTCATAGTTCCCACATAGCTAGTCTCTTTTCCATGAGTAATAAGGGTTGATGTGGAATCTTCTCACAATATAGTGATCAATTTGGATAGGCTAACTTTCAAGAGACATAAATTTCTCACACAAGAGTTGATTGAGGTGATTATTGTGTTGTTGGAAAGGTATCAATGTGTATATTATGAATCTAGGTACATACTAAGGTCAATACCACAAAATTCAGTTATTTAAGGCCCTAAAATGGCTCCTAAATATTTTCACCTAGAAACATTTCTAATAATGGATATGCAAGTTTATTCCTCTAAATTTTCCACTCTGAAACAATTTAAATGATTGAGTGATATATATATATATATATATATATATAATTCAAATCATACCTCCCCATTTCAAGAGTATTTTGGACCTATCAATATTTTTTTTGAACCATACAAATGAATAGACCTCCATGTTATATGTAAGAGTCTAAAAGGTCACAATATAATCAAATCCTACATAACAATAATAATGTAAGGACACAACAATAATAATAGCGGGATTTTATGGGGCATAACATTAACAATATAGGGGCTACATGGGCACAACAATAACAAAAGGGTGCTATACTAACAATAATAATAAAGGGGCTACACTAGTATTATAAGGACCTAACATGCCCCCTCCTTAAAAAAAGTGTTGTCCTAAATGCGTGAGTAGTTATGGATGCTTATGTATAAAAATGATCATCCTTCCATGTGGAATCTTTAGCAGGTAAGTTCTTCCACTTAATGAGTTACTCTGAAATTGATCAATTTTGTAGTTGTTGGGTTCTTGTTACCATGACTGCTTCAAGCTCCAATATGATTTTTCTTTTTTCATCAAGTTCTAAAAATATTGTTTCAACTGAGATCTTGTCATTGATAACCTTTTTTTAAGCATGAAACATGGAAAGCTGGGTGTACTCGGGAAGATGTAGGCAACTCCAATTTGCATGTCTTAGTACCAATCTTTTGAAACATCTTATAAGTACCATAGTACTTGGGCTATAATTTATTATCCTTCTTAGCTCGCTTGAGGGACATTTTTTTGTATTGTTGTAGCCGTAAAAATGCTTAGTTGCCTACATCAAAA
The DNA here is from genome assembly GCA_034641835.2 of Pinus albicaulis. Classification (NCBI taxonomy): domain Eukaryota; kingdom Viridiplantae; phylum Streptophyta; class Pinopsida; order Pinales; family Pinaceae; genus Pinus; species Pinus albicaulis. The sequence continues at coordinate 913,618,422 of CM076573.1, read as the reverse complement.
AAAAATTCGTGCCAGAGTGAGGTTATCCTTTAAGAGTCGCAAAACTTGTTGTTGTTGATGCTCACTTGAACCTTATAATTTTCCCTTAAATATGATGTGATGGATAGTGGATGATATCCATAAAGTTTCATAAATGGAGTCATTTTTGCTGCAATATGGAAGGAAGTGTTATACCACCATTTAGCTAGAGGTAACCACTTAACCCATTTTGTTTTTTTTTTAGATACAAAGAAATGAAGATCTTGAAACTAGTAGTACTTTGGATCTTGTAGTGCTGAGTGATAGGTTTCCTTGTAATCAACAATAGGTTTTTCTCATTGATCCATGATGATTCGAGTCTATAATTTTTCAACATTAGATCATATATTCACACTCAATGGATTTTTTTAGTTACCTTGGGGTCCATTTTTATCATTAATAAGTCTCCTTGCATTTGTTGATGGTAGATATTAATGCTTGATAATTAGGTGATTTCTACCATGCCCTACATTGGCTCAAATATTTTCACATTGCTTGAATTATCATTTTACCTGTCTTCTGGGCTAATTAAAGCTAAAGGAAAAGATATTATTAATCATACAAAGTGATGTTTAGCACCACTTTGAGAGAGGCAAAGTTGGAGACAACAAGGTATTTTGGTGAAGGTTAAAGCTTTAAAGAGTGTTACATGCTAATTAACAAAATTTGTCAAGCATTGGGCATTGTCACCTTGAATTATTGATAGTAAAATCTGAGCCACTTATTTGTGAAACAAAAAATTAAGGTGTAGAATGTTGGGAATATATTATATACTTTGCATAATCATCTCCACATTGTGTTTGCATGCCTTCATTGGTTTGTGGGTGGGATTTTTTCGCTCCATTATACACAAATGTCATTTAAGGGGTTATGGTTGTAATATATATATATATATATATATATATATATATAATTCCATATTATTATTATTATTTTAATTCAATTTTAAATCTAATTCTTCATTAATATAAAGTTTCATTTGTAATTTATTTTATATTGAATTATAAAATGATCTCAATATAATCAATATTAATTTTATTTTTGGTGGAGTAATGCTACAATTATTATTGAAAAGGTTAAATTGCAATTTTAGAAACACTTGTATTTCTAATTCTATCAAAATATATATATACCAATTTAATTTTTCATAATATAATTTTTATATATAATATTTTATAATCTCCAATTTCATATTATTATTATTTTTAAATAAAATTCTTCATTAATATAAATTTTTATTAAAATATTTATTATATTGAAGTATAAACAATTTCAACATAATAAATACTCATATAGTTCTTTTAGTAAGCTCCAACTATTATTGAAAAGCGTTTTTTAATTTTTGAATGAAATCAATTGCAAAAATGGCATTTATATTGAATATACTATTACAATAATAATATCCTAACAATTTAGGCTCTAAGTAATATGTATGAAGTTAAATAATACACATGAAGTTATGATTTATATTAGTTTTAAAATAGCACAAAATTTTTATTAAAGTTAAAATGTCAATAGTATAAATTTTTACCACCAAATTTTTTGAATAAATGTGAAATAAAACTGTGAAACATAGTTGGTTAATCACCAACACTGTTTTGATGAAGGGCACCCATCTTGTTCTTGGAAACAAGGCACAAACATAGTTGGCCTACTATATATAATTACCAAAGTTGTTTCGATGAAAGAAACAGATCGAGGAAATAGTGTACAATTGAATCTAATTGTTAACATTGTACCTCTTTCATCAAAACATAGTTGGCTACATAGTGTACAAACATAGTTGGCCGATTGAACGTAATTAGCCAATGTTGTTGTGATGAATGATGCAGATCGTGGATGGAAATAGTGTACAAACATAGTTAGTGTAGATAATTGAATGCAATTGCCAACGTTGTTTTGATGAAATATAGCATACAAAGTCGGCAGGAGGCAATGCGGGTGCAAATTCGGCGGGTGACTCCAGCTTTATTTTCGGTAACCAAATTTGTTACAGCCTGTCAGTATTTTTGGGACTATTGAATCAATCAGAAACACTGTAAGAAATGCGGACCTAGAGTTTAACCCTTGCCAGGTTGTCACCGCCTGTTGTTGTGCTGCGTAAAGTAAAGTGTGAATTCGGTAAATGTATGTACAAAGACGTGGGAGATGGATATACGACAACCACCATAACAGCTATAAATGTAAATGTGAATGTATGCTCGATTTTCCTGAAAGAAGAAATTATATCAGAGATTAGGTTTTATATACATGAATTATGGGTTGAATGGAATAGTACTCCATGCAGCAGACTAACAATAAGAACCAGCGATTACAGCGCATTTAGCAAGTTGTAATTCGATGTAGTAGGCCAGCAGGGCTTTTGTGTTTCTTTAATCCTTGAATATTAATTAAACAAAAACTAAGGACACTGCGGCAGATAGTTGAACCAGTAACCACGCTTCCTTATCATCAGGTCTTCCATCTTTTCAACTAACAATATCATATAGAATGGATATAGACAAAAGACAGAAAGGAGAATAAAATTAGGTGTGCTCACCCTAACTTCCTTTTCAATGTAAGTCAGTATGTTTTTTCATTTTCAAAAAAAAAAAGATTACCCGAAATTCAACGAAAGGTGAATCTCTGAGACCCTCCGCTACCAGAGAGCAATTGATGTGCTCAATATTTACTAGCTGCATCATACATGTATCCATCCATCCATCCATGTGCATATATGTATTAGCCCCAATACCAAGTATTAATTTGGTAATTAAAAGTGCCCTATGTATGGTAATGTAAAGCAGTTGTTTATGATACTTACACTGTTAAATGTGATAATGAGTGAAATGGGTATCCATCCCTCTGCATCCATTTTCTATTTCAGAAATTCATCTTCAAGTAGAATTTCTGAGAATTTTAAAAAAATATAGAGAGTATGATACTCTCCTTCTAACACAGAGAAATTAAAATTTTGCTTCACATGTAGACAGAGTTTCACACTTGAAAAAATTCTATTCCATTAACTTAAAAAAAAAAATGTTACAATAAAACGTCTTCCTCTATCAGAGGGATTTACAAAGATTTAGACTGCTGCAAACATAGTGCTAAAAACACTTCACTATCTCTCTGTCTTCGCTACAAAACACATACATTGTCTGTGTAAAAATTTCCTGCGGGCACACTATTTTCTTGAAACAAAAGACTACACTGCTGTGTATTACAATACATTAGCCTCACGGGCTTTTTCTTTATATATGACACAACATATATTCCAAACATACAACAACTATAAAAATAAAAACTAAACTATGTTGCCAACTTTGCATAGGCCCGTGAGACCCGCAATATAAAACATTAAACAAACAAAACATTAATCGAACTCTTTCGCAACCCTTCCAGACTTCAAAAATCCGAATAATCCAAAATGCAAAGTAAATTCGCATTACAAAAGTCTTTGCTGACGTAAGGGTAAAATGTGATCTGAAAAGGTTTATAGATTGGTGCCTATAACCTTTCGGGTCCGAAACTGCCCCTTGCGTATGGGCCCAGGATGTGATGCGAAAAAGTTTACATTCCAGCTCATAGATAGCTTTGGGTCTGGATTTAAGGGCCTCGGCCCGACTCAAAAACTATTGCGATCCAATAACAAACCTCCACGTGCTCATGCTGACTTGGCGGTGGAACCACTGGTCTTTAAAAACAAATTCCCATGTTCAACCAATAACAAATAAAACGCTCTGTCTCCAATGTAAAAATCTGTTTTTAGTTCAGAGCTCTGTTTTCAAAATACAGAGACTGTTCAATGATTTTAGCAAGCGGCCAGAGTAGAGAAAGCCTGGTGACAAAAAATGGAAAGCGGTCGTTGGAGAAATTGTTGAAATAAAACTAGAAAGCGGCGATGTGTCCTCTGCGTAGACTTTGCAGATGGATTTATAATTTCAACACTTCCCCTTAAATTTAGCTGCTGGTTTATCAATCATACCCAAACATTTCCTTAAAAATTCAAAACTTTTTTGTCCCAAAGGTTTGGTCAGAATGTCTGCAAACTGCTCCTGAGTTCTGCAATGTTCTAAAACAATTTCTCCATTGTTCACCAATTCCCTGATGTAGTGAAACTTGGTATCAATGTGTTTCATTCTTTTATGAAACAAAAAATTCTTTGATAATGCAATAGCTAAGCTATTGTCACAATAAATCATTGTGCCTTTTGCTTGCTCTTGGCATAAACTTCTCAACATCCTTCTCATCCACACTACTTGACACACTGCTACTGTAGCTGCCACATACTCTGCCTCTACTGTAGATAACGCTACAATAGGCTGTTTCTTAGAAGCCCATGAAATGGCTCCTGAACCCATGTGAAAAACATAACCAGAAGTACTTTTCCAGTCATCTACACTTCCAGCCCAATCACTGTCAGTGTATCCAATTAACTTAAAATTTTCTGAAGTAGTATACAAAATACCATACCTTTTAGTTCTTTTAAAATACCTCAGAATTCTTTTTGCTACCTACCAATGTGCTTTTTTTGGCCTCTCCATGAATCTGGAAATCAAAATAATAGCATGCATAATATCCGGCCTAGTTTCAGTCAAATACATGAGGCTACCAACTATGCTCTTGTATAAACTAGGATCAAAATCCTTGCTATTTTCCTCTTTGCTGAGTTTTAATCCCATCATTGTGGGAGTAATTGCTGCCTTGCAATATTGCATGTTAAATCTCTCCAAAACTTCATTCACATACTTTTCTTGAGAAATAAAAAATTTATTTTCATTTTGTTTTACTTCTATTCCTAAGAAGTATTTCAGCAAGCCCATATTAGTCATTTCAAATTCATCTTTCATGACATTTTTAAAATTTTCAACAAGGTAATCATCATTACCTGTAAAGATCACATCATCAACATATAACACAATAATCAACATCTTACCATCTTTCTCCTTGATGTATAAGGTGGGTTCTCCCTCACATTTTTCAAACCCATTTTCTAATAGATAGGAATCTATCTTACTGTACTATGCTCTTGGTGCTTGTTTCAGCGCATAAAGAGATTTATTCAATTTGCACACTTTGTGCTCTTGGCCTTTCTTCTCATAGCCTAGAGGTTGTTCAATGTAAACATCTTCCATTAACACTCCATTTAGGAATGCTGACTTCACATCCATTTGGTAAACTTTCCACTTGTTTTGTGCTACTATGGACAACAATGCTCTCACGGTTTCCATTCTTGCAACCGGTGCGAAAGTTTCCTCATAGTCTCTCTCATGCTGCTGCTTATATCCTTTGACAACAAGTCTGTCCTTGTGTCTTTCAATTTTGTCTTTCCATGTCTTGTTTCTCTCTATGGCATTAATCTCTTCATCCATAGCTTCTATCCATTTCCTATCTTTAATAGCTTCCTAAAAATGAATAGGATCATCAACATGGAAATATAAAGCAAATAAAGAGTTTATACCCTCATTTGCTGCCTCTTGCTCATAAATCTCATTTAAATTTCTAAACTTTGTTCCTCTTTCATTTGGTGTACAAGTGCTTGAAGAAGCACTCGAATCTCCTCCTTGTGGTGTGCTTGGAGAAGAACTCTCATTTCTCCTCAAGGGTGTCCCTTGCTGTCCTTATGTTGGTGCTGCTATTGAGGGATGTATTTCAGCCATCTCTTCATCATTTTCATCATGAGACAAACAGTTTTTAACATTCATTTTTCTCTCAATGCTTCCATCCCAAGCTTCCTCTTCAATAAACTAAACATTTCTGCTCACAATAAAATTTTTGGTGGATGGGTTATACAACCTGTAAGCTTTGGATTCCTCACTGTATCCAATGAAAATACATTTCTCCCCCTTGTTGTCCAAATTCTTCTTCGTTGATCTGGAATGTGCGCATAAGCCACACAACCACAAACTTTCATGTGGGTGACTCCTTGCTTTGTGCCACTCCATGCCTCTTCCAGAACTCTATTCATGACTACTTTTGTTGGGTATCTATTCAAGATATATGCTTCAAAATGTATAGCTTCAGCCCAATAATCATTTGGAAAATGTTTTACCTTTAGCATACTCCTTACCATATCCATGATTGTCCTATTTTTCCTTTCGGCAACTCCATTTTGCTGTGGAGTGTACCTTGCTGTAAATTGCTTGTGTATGCCATTTTCTCTGCAAAAACATAGAAATTATTTAGAGATGTACTCACCTCCTCTATCAGTTCTTAGGAATTTGATATGCTGCACACTTTGGTTCTCCACAAGTGCTTTGAAATTGCAGAATTTTTCAAACACTTCACTTTTATTTTTCAAAAAATAAACCCAAGTTTTTCTTGTAAAATCATCAATAAAAGTTAACATATAGTGGTTTCTCGCAAGTGATGGTGTTTGCATTGGTCCACATAAATCTGAGTGGACAATTTCTAAGGGTGCCTTTGCCCTTATGTTTTCCCCAGATGGAAAACTTTCTCTGTGTTGTTTACCTAAGATACAACCTTCACATAGGCTGTCCAATTTCTTAATCAATGGTAATCCTCTTACCATTCCTTTCCTATGTAACAAATTAAGACCTCCAAAGTTGAGATGTGAAAATCTCAAGTGCCATAACCAATTCTCATCTTTTTTTTCTCTTTGGAAAGCCTCTTGTGTCATTGCTGCCATTTCTTTTCCATTCTTCAAATCTGCCCTCATCCTAAGAGGGAACATTCTGTTCTTTTTCATCTTCACTTCAACAATACATTGTTTGCTTGGTGGTTTCTCCATGATGGTGCATACATCATCTTCAAAGACAACATTGTACCCCTTTTGAACAAGCTTTCCAATACTTAAGAGGTTACATTTCATACCTGGCACATAATATACATCAGATATGCTCTTCTTTTCTCCTTTCTTTGTCAAGACATTTACTATACCTTTTCCTGTGATAGAAATCTTACTATTTGTTCCCAATGTGACTTGAGAATTCACATTTTCATCTAACATAGAAAACATGGCTATGTTTCTTGTCATATGGTTACTACAACCCGAGTCTAGAAACCATAAATCTTCACTCTTTTCCTCAGCCATATTACAAGCTAAAAATAATTTATCTTGGCTAATATTTTCTCTAGTGAAATTTGCACTGGTTCTATTACCCATATCATTCTGCTTCTTCCTACATTCATTTTCATAATGCCCATATTTTTTACAATAATGACATTGGACATTGGATTTATCATACCTTTTTCCATGAGAATGTTTTTGTCCACTTTGTTGACTACTTTGGCCTTGGTTCTGATTTTAATTGCTGTCCCTTCCTTGAGCATTTGTTGGGCTGTTTCGTCCTCCTCTGTTTTGGATTTTAACTCTTCTTCTCTTGTTTCCTCTACCTTGACCTCTTCCTCTTCCAAAGGAAATCTAGGTCTTGAATGCATGCTCCAAAGATGAGTTTTCATTTCTACCCAATCTCTGTTCATGTGTCATCAGTGATGCATGAAGCTCATCAACTGAAAAGTTTGAGAGATCCTTTGTCTTTTCTATGGTGGTGACTATTACATCAAACCTTGAGGGTAAGCTCCTCAAAATTTTCTCCACAATCATTCTTTATTCAAGTGTCTCTCCATGAGACCTTATCTGTGTGACCATTCCAATCACATGTGTGAATAATGACTCTATGTTATCAGACTCCTTCATGCAGAGAGTCTCAAAATCTCTCCTCAGCAATTGTAGTTTTGTTGTCTTCACTTTCTCCATGCCTTGATAGGCTGTCTTGAGAGTTTCCCATGATTCTTTGGATCTCTTAGCTGCTGATATCCTTGGAAACAAACTCTCATGTACCGCTTGATACAAATAGAAGAGGGCTTTAGAGTCCTTCTTCTTATTTCTCTTCAACAAGTCCTTCTTTACCTAAGTTAAGGCATTAAACTTATTTTCATCCACTGGCTCGTCAAAACCCTCCTCAAAAAGTTCCCATAAGTCTTGAGAGGCAAATAAAGCTCTCATAGTGATTGCCCAATAATCATAGTTTTTCCCATTAAATTTTCGGCGCTGAGCATTACCAATACTCATGCTAGTGCCGGCTCCAGCCATCCTTGCACTCTAACTATGCTTTAAATACTTGACTGTGTATTTATAAAACAAAATGACTGTCTTCAAACAATAACACAAAAAATTGTCTTGAGAATACCTTGGTTTCTTTTTGATTGAGCCTTCACTCTACTGGAGAAGCTGCTGCAGTAAAAATCCTTCCTTCAACTCCTTTTACACCTTCAAAGAGCCTGGACTAGCTTTGAAACCATGTTGGAATTTCTGAGAATTCCAGAACAATATAGAGAGAATGATACTCTCCTTCTAACACAGAGAAATTAAAATTTTGCTTCACAGGTAGACAGAGTTTCACACTTATTCCATTAACTTAAAAAAAACTGTTACAATAAAAATTCTTCCTCCATCAGATGGATTTACAAAGATTTAGACTGCTGCAAACACAGTGCTAAAAACACTTGACTATCTCTCTGTCTCTGCTACAAAACACATACACTATCTGTGTAAAAATTGCCTTCGGGCACACTCTGTTTTTTTAAAACAAAATACTACACTGTTGTGAATTACAATACATTAGCCTCACGGGCTTTTTCTTTATATATGACACAACATATATTCCAAACGTAAAAAAACTATAAAAATAAAAAATAAACTATTTTGTCAACTTCGCATAGGCTTGCGAGACCTGCAATACAAAACATTAAACAAACAAAACATTAATCAAAATCTTTTGCAACCCTTCCGGACTTCAAAAATTCGAATAAGCCAAAATGCAAAGTAAATTCACATTACAAAAGTCTCTGCTAACGTAAGGGTAAAATGTGATTCGAAAAAGTTTATAGATTGGTGCCTATAACCTTTTGGGTCTGAAACTACCCCTTGGGTACGGGCCCAAGATGTGTTGCAAAAAAGTTTACATTCCGACTCATAAACAGCTTCGGGTCCAGATTTGAGGACCTTGGCCTAACTTAAAAACTATTGCGATCCAATAACAAACCTCCACGTGCTCCTGCTGACTTGGCGGTGAGACCACTGGTCTTCAAAAACAAATTCCGACGTTCAACCAATAACAAATAAAACACTTTGTCTCCAACGTAAAACTTTGTTTTTAGTTCAAAGCTATATTTTCAAAATACAGAGACTGTTCAATGATTTTAGCAAGCAGTTAGAGTACAGGAAGCCTGGAGATGAAAAATGGAAAGCGGGCATTGCATAAATTTTTGAAATAAAATTAGAAAGCGGCGTTGCGTCCTCTACACAGACTTTGCAAATGGATTTATAATTTCAAAATTTTCTGCCTGATGATGTTGAGGTTGGGTAAGTCCCTCTCCCTCTTTGTGATGATGATTATTAGGAGGAGGAGGTGGAATTATGGGTCCAATAAAATCCTCTGCCTGAGGATACAACGTCATTCTTGATTCACTTGGAGATGAAATGTTGTTGTAGGGAGTAATAGGAATACGTGGAAATGACATATTATTATACTGAACATAACCATGACCATTGATAGCAGGAGCAGAACGAGGAGAAAAAACAACAATAGGAATAGGTGGACATGAAATATTATTATTGTATGGAACCGTACCCTGACCATAAACTTGATAAGGAAGATGAGGTCGAAAGCTTGTGTGCACTGGTCTAGGTATTAATGTCATATGTACTTGATGTCTTGATCGATCTATGCATATAAAGAAATGAATGGTTGGTTGATCATGTATATGTAGAGCTTGGCAAAACAATACCTATACACAATATTTTACAAGAAAGAAATACATTACATTGTATTTTTTGTGGTTGAAAAGGTCGGGGCCTCGTCCCTTGCCATTGCCCTAGCACTCGTCCTCTAGGTGGAGGTTGTCACTGTATCCTGTCTTCCTATGGAAATTGATTTCCCTACGCAACATCGGCCATCTAGTCTCTCTAAAATATACATTTGTAAAAACAAATTCGTCTCTGTAACTTTTTTTTCTCCACCACTTTATTGCTATTGCATGATAAAAATATAATATGAATACTTATATCTAAAATAATATAAATACTTATAGAAAGATTATAGGTGGAGGTCAGCCAATTGACCCCTTTGTCATTGAATTGTGTGAGTTCATTATATTTTTCACTTGAGAAAACTCACTTTTGGATACAACACTGTTAGGACCTCACAATGTACCATTTTGACCACACATTTTGACACCACTTTACTCTTTATAGTCCATATTTAAAAGGTTACATTATTATTTCCATCCATTTTATCCAAAGGTATATGAAATCCTTCTCTTTACTATGTATTTAATTTGTTTTGCATATAATTCCACATTAATTTTATATTTAATCATTAATCGAAGATAGATAGTTGCTAAGACAAGTCTAAAGGATCATAGATAATTCATGATAAGGATCGTGTTGCTGAAATAGTCGAACTCATTGTTGAAACAGTCAACAGACACGCAAATCCCGTAGCTGAGACAGCTCGTGATTTTCAATCTTCAAGTGTATTTTAAGAATGATGACAGCAGGACGAAGACGAGCAAGGGAAGCTGTTACATAGACCGTTTTGAAGCTAGTATTTTTGTACTTATTTATAACAGCATTCCAGGATGGAAGAACAAAAAAGATCTTGTATTAAACAAGAGATTAGATTTGGATAAAAATAGGATTTCTCTGATGTAACTGTAATATATGTCTTCTCTTTAAAAAAGAGGAGACATCATCATTAGAGGGGAGTTAGAAACTGCGGGAGTACATTTCTTGAAACAAGAAAGAGCCTTTGCTCTGTTGTAATGTATCATTTCTTGACAGATGAATAAAAGTCCATTTTGAGCGCTTCAAGTTAATTTATTTCCTCGGGGAATCTTGTGAGAAGGACAGGGCCCGCCTTCATCAGAAGATTCACCCAATTTCTCTAGTATTTTGTTCCTTTTTATGTTATTCACACCTTAATTTAACCTTGTTTGCTGAAAAATTTATATAGTTCTGTGTTTCTTATTAAGCACTCTATTTTCTTTAACACTACATTAGCTTTATACCATTCATTCTTTAGAAGCTGAGAGTTAATTTATTTTCAGTTATTTGTTTACTAGATGAATGTGCGATAGATTGATATTAGGAAACAGGTGCTGAAGAATCCTGTTTAAGGGAATAGGGTCCTGTTCTCCGTAGGTTGATCTTCTTTTCTGCAGTTTGATTGATATTAGGAAACAGGTGCTGAAGATTCTTGTTCAACGGAATAGGGTCCTTTTTTACGTGGATTGGTCTTTTTCTACAGTGTGATTAATATCAGGCAGCAGGTGCTGAAGATTCCTGTTTGGAGGAATAGGGTCCTATTCTCTGTTATGGTTGATTGATCTCATTTTCTATAGTGTGATTTTCTTTCATGATTTTTCCTAGGATTCTTTTAATGAAAGTCTGCAATAGAGGGATTATTTCTGCTGTAACACAAGTAGGCTTCAGCTTTGTTAAAGTGAGGTGTGAATAGTTTGATTGATATTTGATACAACATTTCTTTGCTTTTGGAATTGTGCATATCCAGTGCGTGATTGGCTTTGGAATAAACAGAGCTTCCTAGGTTGACAATTTATGTGTAGCTTTAATTGTTAAAACAATTAAAGTGACCAACATTTTGGCGCCATTGCCGGGGAAGGAAATTATAGATTTCAAAAGCATTGATGTTTTCTTTCTATATGTGCAGATTGTATGAGAGGACGTGGAACCCAGAAGAAAACTAACACTACAGGTGGCAAGGGCAAAGGAAGGGGAGGAAGAAAGACTTTTATTGACGAAATTGTATCAAAGGCTGAACCATCACAGAGATTAAGCTCTCGAAGACCAAAACCTCAATGCTCCCCTCAATCAGATTACGAAACAGAAGAAGTTGTGAACCCTGAAAATGTAGACGAACCAGTAACAGATATTAAAGAACCAGTAGCCAGTGCTGAAGAATCAGAAGAAAACACTAAGGAATCAACAGAGAACGTTGAGGAACTAACAAAAGATATTGGATGACCAGTGGAAAACATTGAGGAACCAGTAGAAGATTTTTAGGATCGAGCAAGTGCAGTAGGAGAACAACCAATGGAAGGAAACAACGAAGAATTCTTTGGTGGAGGACATGTAGATCCTGAAAGAGAAGGAAGTGATGAAAATTCTCTCTCTACCTTGGGATTTCCTATCAGTGATCTCCCTAGAGGAACAACCCCTATGAATAATATTCCATTGTCAGCTTTACCCAACTTCCATGGTTTATCCTCTGAAGATCCGGATGAATTTATTTTTGAATTTGATATATTATGCAGAAGTTATGATTATGTTACTAATGCTCAGAAGTTGAAACTGTTTCCAGCAACATTAAAGGGAAATGCGTTAAGATGGTTCATGAGCCTTGGAAGCCAGGTAATTACAACATGGGAGCAGATGAAACAGAAATTTCTGCTGAAATATCAAGATTATTGTCAGACAAGAGAAAAGAGGGAGGAATTATTCAACATGGCACAAAAGGCAGACGAGAATTTGGAGGACTATGTGGAAAGACTGTAGTATAATCTACAGAGATCTGATCATCCGAATGTAAGTAAAGAAATTCGTAAAACAATATTACTTAGAGGATTAAGGGACGATTGTTTAGACATGCTAAACATGCTTGGTAAAGGAGATATATCTAAAGAATCATATGATGAGATTGTTGAACTCTGTAAAAGATGTTCAATAGGAGCTGTAAGGAATAGAGCAAGTAATAGAGATTCCACTTATTCAAGAGTTCAGAAATCAGCCAATGGGGGAGCAACAAGAGCTGAAATAGGTAATTTACTTGAAGAATTTAAAACTGAAAGTCATTTCATTTTACAACTTGGTTTGAGTTCAAAAGCTTTTCTTGAAAGTTTGGGTTTAAAGAAATTTTTTGGAAGACATTTTTTGGAGGCGGAGTGATTTTTCTTGGAGGTATGTACGTGTTTTGTGTTGAAATAAATCTTTTGAGCTTCTTTGTTCAAAAACTTTTCTTCAAATTTTGGATTTAAAGAATTTTTTTGGAAGACATTTCTTGTAGGCGGTGTGATTTTTCTTGGAGGTATGTACGTGTTTTGTGTACGTGTTTTGTGTTTTTTAAAGTGTGTGTTTTGGATTGGATTACATATTTTTTACAAAAAGTTTTTTTAAATTAAATCTTTTGTGATATTTTTTGTAATTGAGTTATTGTCTAATTTTTTGAAGGACATTTTTTGAACCTCATACCCTATTATCATGGGAAATCGAAGAACTTGTGTGAGAAAATATGATCGAAAAAGAGACCCTGAGGAACGTAGAGAAGAGACGAGACAATATCGCAAAAGAAAGTTAGAAGATCTCTCAAATATTGAAGAGGAAAATCAGCCTCAAGCAGAAATTGAAGCAGGTATGTAAATGTAAATATTACATGATCTATTGATATATATTTAAAATTTTCCTAATGTAAAATGTGAAGCTTAATTTTTATTTGATGAACTAGTTTGAAAAATATTTTGTTTGATGTAAACAGACAGAGATATTCCTCAAAATATTGAAGAAGAAAATCAACCTCAAGCATAAATTGAAGCAGGTATGTAAATGTAAATATTATGATCTATTAATATATTTTTAAAGTTTTCCCAATGTAAAATGTGAAGCTTAATTTTTATTTCATGAACTAGTTTGAAAAATATTTTGTTTAATGTAAACAGACAGAGATACTTCTCAAAATATTGAAGAAGAAAATCAACCTCAAGCAGAAATTGAATCGGGTATGTAAATGTAAATATTATGATCTATTGATATATTTAAAATTTTCCTAATATTTATTGACATATTTATTAATTTAGTTATTTATTTAATATGTACTATTTTTTCGAATATGTACAGATGAAATCACTATCGATAATGAGATGTTAGAAAATGTCGACACTCACACATATGGAGATAAAAAACCTGACCATGTTATACAATATCCTGTCGATAAATTTTTTGAAAAGTATTTAAAAAATGAGCAAGTGACAGTTCAAGCTCAAATGTTGAAAGTTCTCCTATCATCAAGGAAATTAAAAGAAGCGACGACACTATTGGGTATTAGAAAATCAACCAAAGATAAAAAAATGAAAGAAGAGGTGATAAAAAATATGAGTAGTGCTATAGAGTCAATTAAGAGATCTAGAGATAAAGATGTTTGAAATATACGTAGAGGAATACAAATGGCAATGGTTTCACCAAGTACTCAAGAGAATCGTTTGAATCTAACATATATGGCACGAGCACTGGGAACCTCGTGAAAAAATCTTCATAAACATCGAAAATTTTGACTGCAAATAGATGTAAATTATGAACTCGCTTGTTGGAGAGCTATTTGTAGGCAACCATACAAAGATATACTTCGAGAAGATGTTAAAAAAATAATATATGAATATTGGAAGAAAAATTCGCGTGTTTCACCGACTGCAAGACATGTGATGCGAAGAAGAATAGCACGAAATCAATACAAAGAACATGAAAAACATCTCTTGGAAACCACTCAAATAGAGTTATTCAACAAGTTCAAAGAAGAGAATCGTCAAATTCAAGTTTCACTCAGTGCTTTTGTTCAACAAAAACCATGGTATGTAAAACCTATCACCGTACGCGACACTTGTTCTTGCCGTTATCATGTGGAATTTGAGTTATATTATGACACATTCCTTGATTTCAGTAGAACATTATGGAAGGATTCACCTCCTCCTTCCACTATCCGTGAATTCATATCTCAAATTCTATGTGAAAGAGAAAGCGATGAACTATTTCACAAAAAGAAATGTGTTGGTGGTAAAAAATGCGATGATTGTGGAAATTTGACTAAATTTCAAAACAAATATCGTATTGATATAAATGATCAATCATTGTCCAACATGAAAGTGAAATGGAAGAGATATGAATATATCGGTATATCGATTCAAGGTGCAGATAGTGTTAAAAGAATCGAATTACGAGAAGATGAAATTTTTCTGATAGACTTTTTGAGATAGTTTGAGGCGGAAATTTACAAATACACCAAGCATTCCCATAGAGCTCGATGGCAAGACTTGCAATTCAAAAAATCTCGTGAAGTTTTTCCACCAAGGACCATTTTTCAGTGATTGATTTTGCAGAAAACTACACATTTGTTCCACAAAAAGAAATTCAGAGTGAATACTATCACTCTGACCAAGTCTCCATGCTCGTCCATATTATATATAGACATGCTGAACAAAATTTTGATCATATAGAAAGCACGAGTGAAAATCGACATATCATTAAAGAATATCACTTTTATATCAGTGAAGATCGTACACATGATACATGTTTTGTAAAACATTGTTTTGGAAGAATTTTTGATTCATTGAAAAATCGTGGAATAACATTCAATGAACATTGGATATGTTCAGACGGATGCGCAGGTCAATTCAAATCTGCACGATCATTTTTTTGGTTGTGTTGTCTTCATAAGAAAACCTGCATTAAACATTGTTGGAATTTTTTTGAGACTGGCCATGGAAAAGGAGAACATGACGGTGCAGGAGCATGCATAAAACGAGTACTTCAAAGATATCAAATGAACCACTCTGCACGCCAACTTGTGAACATTGAAGAAGTTGTTCAATGGTGCAAAACTTCTCTAAGCCATGAGATTAACCCATCAAGAGAAGTGTGAAGGTAGATTCAATTTAATTTATATTGGAAATCTAATTTTAAACATTGTACATTTATCATGCAATGATTATTTTTAATTGTATTTTGATATCATATTTACAAATTCTTTTTCTAAATTTCCATATAAAGGTTTTTCTGGCATATTGGAATCGGAGACGTAAATAGATCAATTGGAAATGACGTTGGAACAATAAAAGGGACTCGAAAATTGCATTCAATTCAAACAAAATTGTCCACAAATGTGTTTGCATTGGATAAAAGAAAATATTCTTGTTTTTGTGATATTTGCATAGACAACACAAAATCCAATGACGTCTGTGAAAACAAAATGTATGTGAACGATTGGAAACATACAGAGCTAAATACAAAGGGAAAAATGTCTGTTGCAATGTTTGAAGAAATGCAATCAGAGGAAACTACAATATCATCCGATGGTGATCGAGTTTCTGATCTTGTTAGAGAATGTAACATTTGAATTACTTTCTAATGATTTAAAGATCTAGAAATAAATTTAAATATGCATAATTAAATGTTAAATTTATTTTATTGTGCAGGAGATGTTTTTGCTGTAATTGCACCTATTGACAATGATGAAAATGTGAAGTATTATTTGATGCGTTGCACTGAACGAAAAATGAAATTATTACAATACTATAATGATCACGGATTTCAGTATGACAAAGGGTCTATTATACTAAAAGGTTATTTTTTCAAACAAACTCGTCAAAGTGGAGACTTTGTTTACTTTGAAGACTATGAACCTGATTCCATAAGTTTTCAGTATAGTCACTTGGTGTGTGCAGCACGCATAAAGTTGATAGAAGTTGAATCAAAGAAAAAATCAAAAATTAAGAAATGGAAAATGTCAAAATCCGATCATGAACGGATTATTGAGGATGGAATTCCATTAGAATTTTTTTGAGTGAAGTGTCCAACAATTTATTATCTTTGGATTAAATATGTTTTAGAACGTCCAGTACTCAACTAAAAATTGAGCTGCTTATGTTAATTTGTGGTTTGCACATGTTACAAATTGTTTGGGTACAAGCACGTGCTCTTGTATCAACTGAAAGTAGTTTTTCTATACATGTGCATTGATTAAAAATGTTATATGTATTGGATGGATATATATATATATATATATATATATATATATATATATATATATATATATATATTCTAGGAAGCGAAAATCAATTATTCTTGTTTATTTCTCCGACCATATGATACAAATTATTTCACTTTATTTTTAATAACGGAGTTAGATTTGGTCCCCATATGGCCTAGCCTCCAAGGGCAGATAACAAGTGGTTGTCACTTGCACAAGATCTGACTTTTAAGTACAATTTCTTGTTTATATCGGTATCTTACATGATGTCCTAGCCAAAGAATGAATTCTATTGGTTTCAAGTTCCAGAGTAAAATTTGTCACGAATAGTACTTTCCGAACTCTTGTAGTAAACTTTATACCTTATCTCTCCTCTCCAATATTATTAGGTTTAATTATTATAACACAAAAATAGTTTCTACATTGTCAATAATGTTTTAAGCACACTAAAATAAACCAAAGACACTATTAATCCAATATCTTTACAAGTAATGTACCATCATACATGCAATTATATCAAATTTGAAATCAACATATACAATGAAATCAATGGGGATTGTCTTGTTACAAGTAACATAATTTCAATTTACCATATGTGCAAATGTAGGTTGAAACCATCCAAAACTTTAAGTTGTAGATTGAAACCATCAAAAACTTTAAGTTTTAAAACCCTTTTGATTATATATTGTGCAACATTAAAACATTAAACATTTAAAGTTCATTAAATATCACATGCAAAATGTAGATTGAAACCATCCAAAACTCGAGTTTTAAAAACTTCACATGCCATGCCAATTATAATTAAACTATCCAACAAAACCATTTAACAGATTAAATATCACATGCCAAAGTTGTTTCAAGTTTCCAGTAAAAGTTGACACCGAATGACCTACTAGGATATTATAAATACTAACTTTGTAAGATCATTTGGCATTCGGAAAAATTCAAAAGTCTTAGACTGTAAATCAATTTAAAGTATCATTCACCCTAGGGAGTGTAAAATATTCAATTTAGGTTGGTGACGATGCTCACTCCTAGCTTGAAGCAGCGCCAATGACCAATTATTTAATGATTTCCAATGCACTAGACCAAAGTTGGTTCAACCTACTTGGTTTTTCACCCAAGAAATTCCAAGGATGGACTATCTGGACAAACTGCTAAAATTGAAAAACTTGACATGGAGATACGACAACGTGAACAAAGACTTGAAGAACTCTTTATGGAAAGGGCTCACTTGAAGGAAAGAAGCACCACGTTGCAGGCTAAAGTCAAGAACATGGAAGATAAGATCAAGAGGGACTTTCTTGATCCGAAACCTATTGGTTTGAAGAAAGAAAATGCATGTGTTGGCACACTTGGAAAAGAAGACGACCACACTATGAGGATTGGTGCACTTCGTTTGGAAAGAGTCAATATATGTCGTATTGGAGCAATTAGACAGAATTTGAAAAGGAAAGAGCTTGAACCAATTCAAGCAAACCCAGGATCGGATTGTTCTATGGAGCTTCATGAGAAGAGATATGTGAAAAGCACTGTTAAGCCAAGGGCTAGTTTGAGAGACATATTGGAAGAGGAAATGTTGAAGAAGATTGCGGAAGTAAGGCGCAAGACAAGGAGGAGGAATGATGATGAAAGTTCCTTGGACTTGAGATTCGTGTCTACAACCGTACATGGGAAAAAGTTCTCTGCTTTGATAGACATGGGGGCTACCCATAGCTTCCTAAGTCGAAAGGCAGCTTCATCTCTTACAAAGAGGAAGGCTAGCATCGAGAAAGAGTTGAGTGCTTTCAAGACAGTCAATTCGAGGATGAAAGCAGTGACTGGTGTCATGAAAGGCACACATGTGAGAGTAGGGTCATGGTTTGGAAAGATAGACTTAAGAGTCATTGACATGGATGATCATTCTATGGTGTTGGGATGAGACTTCATGGTTGCAGCACAAGCCATACCAATGATGGACCGAGACATTCTCTTAATTCTTGTGATCAATCTTAAACTATTTTCTGAACAAAAACATTTAACATTAAATATCACATGTCAAATGTAATTCAGATGACAACATTACTTCACATTCACATGCCATAAGTACTAAAACCATCCAATGAACACTGAAATCAATGAACACTATTAATCCAATGACTTTACAAGTAATGTACCATCATACATGCAATTATATCAAATCAGAAATCAACATATACTGTAATGAAATCAATGGGGATTGTCTTGTTACAAGTAACATTTCAATTTACCACATGTGCAAATGTAGGTTCACATTCTATGATTCATGTAGTTTTAAAAACTTCAGATGCCATGCCAATTATAATTCAACTATCCAACAAAAACATTTAACATTAAATATCACATGCCATGCCAATTATAATTCAACTATCCAACAAAAAAATTTAACATTAAATATCACATGTCAAATGTAATTCAGATGACAACATTACTTCACATTCACATGCCAAAAGTACTAAAACCATCCAAAGAACACTAAAAGAAATGAACACTATTAATCCAATGACTTTATAAGTAATGTACCATCATACATGCAATTATATCAAATCAGAAATCAACATATACTATAATGAAATCAATGGGGATTGTCTTGTTACAAGTAACATTTCAATTTACCACATGTGCAAATGTAGGTTCACATTCTATCATTCATGTAGTTTTAAAAACTTCAGATGCCATGGCAATTATAATTCAACTATCCAACAAAAACATTTAACATTAAATATCACATGTCAAATGTAATTCAGATGACAACATTACTTCACATTCACATGCCAAAAGTACTAAAAACATCCAATGAACACTAAAATCAATGAACACTATTAATCCAATGACTTTATAAGTAATGTACCATCATATATGCAATTATATCAAATCGGAAATCAACATATACTGTAATGAAATCAATGGGGATTGTCTTGTTACAAGTAACATTTCAATTTACCACATGTGCAAATGTAGGTTCACATTCTATCATTCATGTAGTTTTAAAAACTTCAAATGCCATGCCAATTATAATTCAACTATCCAACAAAAACATTTAACATTAAATATCACATTTCAAATGTAATTCAGATGACAACATTACTTCACATTCACATGCCAAAAGTACTAAAACCATCCAAAAATTAAATAAAACAAATTATATAATAGTTCATTGTAATAAAATATGTCCAAAAATTGTAAATCTCACTTTAGTATCAAACTGTATCAAGTTTAACAAATTTTAAAACCATCTAAATTTTGAAATCAAATCTGTAAATCTTGTCCATCAAATGGAGGATCTAGCGTCTGGGTCTCGAGTAGCGCCCTGTCCTGTGAATAGGAAACTATCATACACAATGCACATGTACTTGAACATTAAAATTTGAAGTTTTAAAAATGAATGAGAATATATATATCTAGAACTTCATGTAAAAAACAAAATATAACAAAAAAATCATGCAATACCTCATAAGGTTCCCTCTCCATTTGATGAAGAGGTTCTGCCATAGAAACCTCTGCAGTGGTAACCTGTACAATATACATGTACAATTAAATATAAATATATATATATACATAAATAATTTATATAAATTAAAAACTTTCAAATGAAAATGCACGTGTACATATATAAACTTATTTGAACAATAATATTAAAAAAAAGAACTAAAGACAACTTGTTCAAATGCTGTGGATGTTCCTATCTCCGTCGCTAGAGTCCTCGGATTAAAAAAATCTTCTATACGAACCTAAATTCAAAAATTTTTAAATAACTCAAAATATAGATCTCTCTCTATATATCTCAATTTTTAATGGAACTTTTTGAGGTAACATAAATTTTGAACTTTTGAAAAATTGTCCATACTTGTACATCTCCCAATGAAGTATAAGGTATATCTCCTAAAGAAGAAGAAGGTACCGGCATCCCAAAAACATTAGACGGAATCGGTACCTGTTAAAACATTTTATCGAATTATATATATACATACATGTACATGTGTGGCAACAATTATTTATTTTAGAGTCACTTAAAAAACACTAACATACATGTGCCAACATATCATGATGGTGAGACCCATCTGCATCGTTTGAGCCAGAGGTCCCGAATGTAATATTAACATTTTCATCACGCATCATGCCTGAGAACTGCAAATGGTGTTTTAACATATAATCATACATTTTTGTTAGATTAATGTACACATACAAATAAATGTACACATGTACATACACATGTATTTATTACAAATTGTACACATGTATATGTAAATATAATTTCAAACCCTAAGGTCACTAACACATACCGTTCCGATGCCCTCTTCCTCATGAAAAATTAGGTCTTGCAGACCATTGCGACAATTTATTGCATATGTTCGGAGATCTTCAACATTCATGTTGTAAATCTCCTCATCTGTCCGATAAACAAAATTGGCACGTGCATTTTCACGTGCTCTTTGTCGATTTAAACAAATATCGACTCCACTCAATCCGCTATGAACATTGTCGATCATAACATCTCTTGCTTCACGACTTATTTGAGAAGTCACATCCATCTCTGATCGCAGAGTTTCGACTCGAAATGGTCGACTCACCAATGGCGGCTCAGGGCGAGGAAACTCCACATCTCGCTTAGCGCCCTTACGTTGATATAATCGACCTCTCCCCGAACCAAAAAATTTTGAAGGAAGGTCATTGTAGTCGGGTTTCATACCCAAAAAAAATTCTACATAAAACATTTGTGCAAAATAAACAGGAACCTCATCGTTCCATGGAAGCCTTCCAAAGGCCGCAAGATGTCGATCATACAAATATTTTGCTTTGTCTGGGTGCTTGAAATACTGCACCTTCAACATTTTTCTTTTTGGCCCTTCCTTATAATTAAACATTGACATAGCATCATCTCTTGAAATTTTTTTTTTTATGTCCTGCCATTTATCGAGACCTATCACTGTTTCTTTTCTCTTTCTCATCACTTCTACAAACGAATCAGTCGTTGGTCCCAAATTTTTGTACACTTTTACCATTTCACTCAATGAATGTGTAACTATTTCTAGGCTTTGTCTACTCTCAGTAGGTAGAGACAAAGACTCGAGATCTCTTTGCAATTTTGCATGAAGGCATTGACACCTTTGTAAGGTGCATTCCGCCATGTTCGTTTCCCATGGTATATCAGTAATCTCAACCGGATAAGTTGTACTAGGTTGACAGCCTTCTTCTTCAATGTAGCGTGCTGCCCTGCGTCTTTTTTGACCAATGGCTTGAACATTTTCAACCTCTACATCAATATATATAAAATTTCGTATATTAGAAAAAACACGTGTAAAAAAAGTTGTACAAATTTAATGAAAAAATATTGAAATTGATGGCAACCTTGATGTTGTTGGTTGCTTATCTGTCTCAACATGACTAGCCAAGAACCAACCCCAGAATGACGCTGCTGAGAACCAGACCCACAGTGACACTGTTGAGAACCAGCAGCCGTTGATTGGCCTTCAGGGGAATAAATATCACCCCCTTCCCGCAACCTGCTACCACTCATCCCTCGACCGGTTGAACCTTAGCCACGCTCCATGGATGGAGTAGAAACCCTTCTCCTCTTGCCTCCTAAAAATTAAAATATGAAACTTATTAACAATTAATTTCACTCACAAAGTTAATAAACAAATCAATTCCATATGTACACACATGTATGGAGATTTAAGATTATATTTAAATACCGTGAACATCCTCTGATCCCTGAACCTCCATATGGGATTTGGTTGATCTTCATCTTTCATCCTCCATGATATATATCTATTGGTCGACATTCACAAAATAGATTTCAAAAAATCAATTTGTAATTTAGTGTACACAAATTATGTAGAACTCAAATTTCAAAACAATAATTGATCATGTGTGAAACATAGAAGCAGTGGAGAAACCTAAGGAAAAACTATGTTTCCAAGTCGAACCTTTGTAGAGGTTCCAGTACCTGAGAGTAAAATCCAGTTTGGGGCTCTTAAATCCAGTATGTTCTATATTTCTTACATTTCTGCCCTCCTATTTTTCTTTCCAATCAAGGTTTATAAAATAACATGAGAAGCAACATGAGACTTGAAACAATCATTTTCATTATCTATATGGAAGGCAAGAAGGATTACTACAATTTGTACTTGATTTTTTAAGAATATATAAAATAAATTTTTTGAGAAGCAAATATGGTTTGTTCCTTAGTATTTGGCACTTAGAATTTCCATAACGCTTATAACCCCATCCTTACAATTTTTATAATTTCCATGATGAGACATTTGAATTTCCTTCCCCATATTTCTTGTTAATGATTATAACCTTAAAATGGCTAGTATTGGTTTGTCATCATCATCTCAAAATGACCTGGCAGATGAAAATTTACCATTTCCATCATCATCACTTCACACCATCTCATACATGACCCCTTCTACATATTATATGCATGAATTTTTGGCATGTCATCCTCTCTACCTATCCCATGAATGATTGTGACAACAGGTGAATAAAATACAATTTATAAGCAGAGGATAGTTTCTAGTTTGTCCTCCTCCATCCGCCCCATAGCTAGTGATTTCTCATTTTTCCACTTCCAACTTTCTATTCTCGAAATTCATTAGCAGCTAATTTTATCGATAGCCACACCACACTACATTAATGAACTCTACGTTGTTTTTTATTGTAAAGTCCAATAACAAACAATGTTAATTGAGTTTAGTAGTGTATATAACAATTTCTTTGACTTCTAGGTGTGTTGTGACTATTAGTAGAATTAACTACCAAAATGAATTTCCAAAATAAAATGTTGGAAGAGAAAAAATAGGCAATCACCGGATATGGAGTGGGTGGAGGAGGACAAACTTATAGTGATCCCTTTCTTATCAAATTTCCTTTATTCACCTAATGTCACAATCAATCATGGTCTAAGTAGAGGGGATGACCTACCATAAATTCAATCATATAATGTGTAGAAGGGTCATATGTAGATGGTGTGAAAGGATGATTACAAACATGGTAATTTTTCATTTTTGAGATGATGATTACAAACCAATGCTAGCCCATTAAAGGTTATAATCATTGGTGCCTAATGTGGGGTGGACAATTTAAATCAAGTTCATATCAAAGTACAATTTAGCTCATTTTAGTCAAGGTTAGTTAGAAGAATTAGCTATTGGTTTCTGCCTTCAATTTCCTCTGAAAATGAATGTGTACATGCTTTTGAGAGACATTAGAGGAATAAGGTCAAATTTTTTGGTGAAAATGTGCTATGAAAGTAAAGGGTTTTAAAGTCAAGCATGTACAAGGCATAGTTGAGCCAAATGTTCTTTAAGAAGAGCCTAATTATTTGGGTCTTGGTTATGGAAAACATGGAAAATGCTCCAAAGCCAAGGAAGCACATGAAGTTGTTCCAAGAAGGAATTTTATTTCGTGTTCATTACGTCAAGCTTGTGAAGTTTGTGTTCATGATGAATGGAACATGTACATAGTTTACCTTAAAGTTGTTGTGTTTTACGGATATTAAAATGAAGAACTTCTATTTAGATCCATTCTAGAGATTGACTGCAGGGGCATTTACTAGATATGTCACCTTTCATAAAAGATGAGATCCAGAGGCTACCTGGCCCTTTACAGACTCTGCCTATAGAACTTGTAGAAGTAAACACTAGAGGCATTAAAAATATCAAAGAACGTTTTCATGGTCAGACATGGGAATGTGTCTCTTTCCCTACGCAAAAAAATAGTTCTTGAGGTAGTTAATCTTCATAGACATGTCATCAAGAAAGTCAATGTCATCACCCCTCCTTCCCTCCCTTGTAAAATAATTATGTTTTGCGGGTCAGAAAGCCAAAATATGGAGACAATTATCACCAAATCCAATGTACGATTATGCATGATGGAGAATCTCTAGCGCTTTCCCTTGTTAATATATTTAATAATCTCAATATTTATTTAAAAGTATCAATAGTATTTCGACGACATCACATTGTTCAAATCTCATGGTCAAAATACTATTGATACTTTTAAATAAATATTGAGATTATTAAATATATTAACAAGGGAAAGCACTAGAGATTCTCCATCCTGCATAAACGTACGTTGATGCTTATAGAGTGAAAAAACTGAAAGAATCAACTTGTAGGGTCATTTTAATGGGGGTGGAGAATTCAGGTCTAAAACCTTTTGGAGTCATTTTGAGGTATTAAATGACATTTCTGGGGGTCAAACGATTATATAATTTAAGTTGAAGGCCCTGGAGATAAATATGACTTCTATGTGACATTTGTAAATTAAATCATCTATTTGTTGTGTTATATGAACATAATTGGTACGCATATCTAAAGAGTCCAAATGCTCATTCAAGACCATATGTAATCCTCATCTAACTTAGCCAGGGATTTGCAATACTATATTTGAGTTGCTAGCTCCATTTCAAGATATTATGGTTATCCAAGAGGGGATATAAAAAATGAAAAGAAGAATGGAAAAGAGGATTTCATAATCGATGAGGGTCAAGATGATTCACATGATGAAGTGCAACTAAAAGAAGCGCCATTGAAATGGTTTGCTGACAGATGGTTATATTTCTTATCCAATTAAGCACTAGCATGTATTTTGATGTTTCATGAATTTGTTTGCAAATTCAAAGTATGGTGCATGTTGCATGAAGAAAGATGTTGAAAGTAGAGTTATGTTGACACACTTAAATGCAACAAATATGGAAATTTGTACATGAGCTCTATTATTTGACTTAAGAGTCAGTTGTTTGAAGAGGCATGTTTTGTCAACTTGTGTTTAGTTGATGGTTTTGTACACCAATATGTAAGAGTACATGGACATATTCACATGATGTGAATTTTTTTTTTCTTTGAAGGAGAAAAATGATGTGTTTTCAGTTTGATGGTTTTGTTTGTGATAAGACGTCACAAGATTTTGCGAAGGTCCACTCTTGAGCGAGAGCCTCATGATTACAACCTATTCATGAGAATCAAATGGGAGTGCATCCTTATTTTGAAAACAAGTAGGATTCTAAGCTACCTAGGACTCAAACCATCATTTTTAAATTTGAAATATAATTTGGTGTTGTTTCAATGCCTGAATCCACAACCCTAACACATGAAATCACTAATCTAATTACACATGAAATAAATAGTTATTTTCTCCAAAATTAAAAATATAACTAAAAACTAAATTCAACATAGTTGAAAGAAAAAAAAGCGCCATTGAAATGGTTTGCTGACAAATGGTTAGATTTCTTATCCAATTAAGGCCTAGCATGTATTTTGATGTTTCATGAATTTCTTTGCAAATTCAAAGTATGGTGCATGTTGCATGGAGCAAGATGTTGAAAGCAGAGTTATGTTAGACACACTTAAATGCAACAAATATGGAAATTTGTACATGAGCTATATTATTTGACTTAAGAGTCAGTTGTTTGAAGAGGCATGTTTTGTCGACTTGTGTTTGGTTGATGGTTTTGTACACCAATATGTAAGAGTACATAGAGATATTCAGATGATGTGAATTTTTTTTTCTTTGAAGGAGAAAAATGATGTGTTTTTAGTTTGATGGTTTTGTTTGTGACAAGACATCACAATATTTTGCGAAGGTCCACTCTTGAGTGAGAGCCTCGTGATTACAACCTATTCGTGAGAATCAAATGGGAGTGCATCCTTATTTTGAAAACAAGTAGGATTCTAAGCTACCTAGGACTCAAACCATCATTTTTAAATTTGAAATATCATGGTGTGTTGTTTCAATGCCTGAATCCACAACCCTAACACATGAAATCACTAATCTAATTACACATGAAATAAATATTTAATTTCTCCAACATTAAAAATATAACTAAAAACTAAATTCAACATGGTTGAAAGAAAAATAAAATGGAACTTTAAACATTCAATGAAAATTTCTAAATAAGAACGTTGAAATTATAAGTTTCTTTCTTACACAGCTTAAGATTTGGGGTGTAAAGTTTTTTTCAAAAATTCTTTTAAACTTTTTGATGCTTCACATTTCCGCCCAATAATCTATTCCTAATGTATTGCAATAACTGTTAGTTAATTAAACAATCATAAACCATTTCAATATTATTTCCTTTTATGTCTTTAAAATATCAAGATAAGGAAAAAAAACTTTAAAATATCATACATCAATCAATAAGAAAACATATCAACTCAACCAAAGCCAACATGGAGATATCATTCTATAGTATGTACCATTCAAACATGAGCATCAAGTACATGTCCAACAAAAGAGAATTGACCAAAATTGACCCAAATGTTTCTCCGAAGAAAAGCATTGCAGTATGCTAGATTTGTAATAAATTCAAAAAAATTAAATATTACTTGAAATATGAATTTGGATGTGAAATAATCATAGCCAAATGTGAAAACAAAAATTATATATTTGTTTTAACTCCAATGTACTATGGGGTTGAAATCTATGATACTATGGGAAATAGAGATTTATCCAAAAAGTATTTCTTTCAATATCAGTATAAATATACATAAAGTCTTGAATATTCTACAATTTAATGAAACAATAATTAATAATCCATCTTTGAAACCATCTAAATAATAAGGAAATAACACATATGTGGAAACCAACAAGCACCATCAATTTACCAACCAACCAAATCCCCACTAATGGCAAGGGTTAGGCTGTTACATTTTATCTACATATAACCCAAATGGTTTGGTTGTCCTTTGTTCTACTTCTTAGAAAAACTGCAAGATGAAAGTTAAGGAAATTCACGATTGCGAAATTCTAGGTGTCCAAGAGGTGTAAGAAAAAGGAATAAAATAAAATAAAATAAAAATAATTTAACTCCCAAGGTTTCCAAAGAGGAACCAAAGCATATTTCTTTGTCATGTTTGTCCTTAGAAAAGCTACAACATGAAAGCACGAGAAATTCATAATTACAAGATTCTAGGTGTCCAAGAGCTTAAAGGATAAAAAATAATGTAAAAAACTCAAAACTTGAACTCGTAAGGTGTACAACAAGGAAACAAAGTATATTTCTCAAGGCCATTTTTTACTTAGAAGAGAAGCAAGATGAAAATAGAGAAGATTCACAATTGCAAGATTGTAGGTGTCCAAGAGCTTAAACAAAAAACTAAAGTTTTGAAGGTCTACAGAAGGCATGAGAGGCTTAATATTAAGCAAAAATAACCAACAAATATCTTCCTTGAGAAAACAAAATAAAGGAAATAAAGAGTCACCAAATAACTAAAACATTGTTGTTTTGTGGAACCAAGATATAGTCAACAATATAAGTGCTACACAAGAACAAATGTAAACATAATGGAAAACTGAAACATATCTCACTATAAAATTCGTGAATTCTTATTTTAAGATGGTAGAACTTAAGTCTCAATCGTAATTGGATTCTTTCTAAAGTGTAATTCCAAGCTCATTAAGCATACTAGGTGACAAAATTTTTAAAGTAACTTGAGATTCACAACAAGAGATACACAACATGCATCACAATACACAATGTGCCCTTGTAGATAAGGATTTAGACAAATATACTTCAACAAGGATGGAATCAACCTTCAAAAAGAATGATATAATAGAAGCAATATATCAATACTAGTGTCCTTTTTCATTCCTTAATAGCTATGATGACCAGAAACTTGAAATGCTAGAGATTTTAGCACTTGAGTATGGAATGGACCAAAAAATTATTGACCGCAATTGTTTGGTGACCTTCAACTTTATGGAAAATGTAGGACTACAGGGAAGTTCTCTTTGCACATGAAAGATGTAATTTCATTCCAATTACTGATAAATAATATGTTTTATTTCTGAAATTATATATATATATATATATATATATATATATATATATATATATATATATATATATATATATATATATATATATATATATATATATATGTCCAATGAATGACCACAAGGTTGGTCAATAGGATTCAAAAGTATAGACAATGTGATTGCATATTTATATTTCAAATTAAAATCAAAATTTTATAAAGTGCCTAAATCTTCTTCAAAGATTAACATTTCTAAGATTAGTGGAATCACTAAGCAACATCATAAAAATATAACAATAGAATAGTGTACATGCTTCTATTCTATGGTTATCCCTCTATCCTTGTAACCTAGATCTATTTAAACATTAGCAGTTTTAGGAGGAGATCCCATGTCAGGTCTAACTTTGAATATGAGTTGTACAAGGACTAAATAACTAACGTACATATGTGAGAAAGAGAATAACAAGAAGTATATAAATGAAAAAGTAAGACAAGGGAAAAGAAGAGTAAGACATGAGAAGAGTAAGAAAATGCTAGAGTAGAGTAGAGTAAGACATGAGAAGAGTAAGAAAACGCTAGAGCAGAGTAGAGTAATACAAGAGAAGAGTAAGAAAAGGCTAGAGCAGCGCATTTTTATAGAAATTCAATCCAGAATTAGATGCATTTTAATTTGGATCTTGAGACAGAAGTAGATCTCAAATATGAAAAATATATATGTAACAGGTTGTAGGTATTCCATTCTTACAACCATCTTATAGTATAAAAAACCATTTTATACGAGAAAAATTAATGCTTTCCTTTTATAATGGGAACACAAACACAATATATATTAATATAGTCCAAATATCATGCAAAAATTCCCTTATTTTTCCAATAGAAACAAAAACAATAGAAATATAGTTTGAATCTGATGAAAAAAATTGTGAGAAAAAACAAAACAGTATCAATACAGTCCAAATCTACAAAGTTGTGATGCAAGTTGTTTATCAATGCAGTCCTGGGTGCTTTGTTTGTTGTCTATTATATTTAATTTTTGAGCAATAAAATGACTGTCTCAAGGTGCTTATAACGTTTTTTTTTTTCTTGCAGGTGTGCAGGATAATTCTCAGAGATTATTTTTCCAATAGAAACAAAAAAAATATATATATATATTAATATAGTCCAAATCTCATGCAAAAATTCCCTTATTTTTCCAATAGAAATATAGTTCGAATTTGATGAAAAAAATTGTGAGAAAAAACAAAACAGTATCAATACAGTCCAAATCTACAAAGTTGTGATGCAAGTTGTTTATCAATGCAGTCCTAGGTGCTTTGTTTGTTGTCTATTATATTTAATTTTTGAGCAATAAAATGTCTATCTCAAGGTGCTTATAACATTTTTTTTTTCTTGCAGGTGTGCAGGATAATTCTCAGAGATTATTTTTGACATTATGGAGCTAATAGCAGAAAATGTTAGCATTCACGCCAGATGGAATCTATTAATTTCTATTCAATGTGTCAACTGTTACTGTTGATTATGACATATCATTAACAAGTTCATTAAACCCTGGTTCTGTCTTAGAAATGGGCCATTTTTCATTTCTGTTAAATCTAGAGAAGTAAAAACACGTTGAAGATTTTATCTAAATATCACCGTCTAATCCATGTTTACATGAAAAATGTAATTTACACATTAATTACCCGGACAGCAATACGAGACGGACAGGAGAACATACCTGGACAACAATACGAGAAGGACAGGAGAACATACCCGGACAACAATACGAGATGGACAGGAGAACATACCCTAACAGGATGAACACCAGCGCGGCAGGAAGAGCGCAGATGGGATGGACAGGACGAACACCAGCGCGAACACAGTAGCAGCCACAGGAACAGTAAACGCGCCAACAATAAACTCGGTAAACCATAACATTTCGCGGGCGATTTATTTATAGAAAATAGTTCGGCCGAACTATTTTAAAAGTAAAAGTTCAGTAAGTTCGTCCGAACTTTTGTTGCCTGTTTTCCAATCCCCGGAAAAAATTCTGTTTGCTCGCGCCGTCCGTGTGCCGTCAGCCTAAACGAAATCAAGAGTTCGACCAAACTTTCTAAGAAAGTTCGACCGAACTATTGCCGAAAAAAAATTTCTACCCCCGATTCTCACAAAAGTGTAACCCAGCTTCACGTTTCCACCCAAATGTTAAGTTATTTTGCTTCACAAATTGATACCTTGCAGGTTAAAAAAAGTCAGGTTGAAGCAGAAGCAGCTCTGGCTATCTTTTTCCCTAAATGCAGAGATAAACATCCACTAAGGGAATGCCCATTGGACAAGATATCAATCTGCACCCTTTGTGAGAAAGATCATGAAACACAACAATGTCCCTCTTTACCGGGAATAAAGGCAACACTATAGCCAATGGAAGAAGAAGCTGAAGCAGTTTATCTGTTAACACAAAGAAGACAATGGCAACCAAGAGGACAAGGTATGAATTCTAGCATGCCATTTACATCTTCTAATCATTGGAATAATTATCCTTCTTTCAGTTTGACAAATTACCCTCCCTTTAACCAAATGCAATACCCACCCTTTAATCAGATGAACTACCCACCCATGCAACAAACTAACCCTCCCTTTGTTGATCCTGCAATGTGGACTCCTTGGCCCCCACAACAACCATCTTCTTTTAATCCATGGAATTCAAATTGGAGAAGCCAACAACTCCCGTATCCAAATCAATTCCCTCAATTTCAGCAACCACTGCCTCTACCATCAGGAGCTCCATCAAATAATCAAATGATACCCCAGCTATCTGTGCAACCAAATCCTAACCCCAATAATAAAGTTGTGCAAGTCATTGATATTCAAAATCAACCTACATTTTCTACTATGCAATGTAATGATATTCATTTGAGATCTGGGAAAATAGTAGAACCTATCATAGATGATATAACCTCTTCTGATTCTGATAAATATGAAACTAAGAAACATAAAAAAGCACAACCACCCTCTAACAAGGGTGTTGAAATAACAGAGCCACCATTCCCCGAGCGTTTATTTTTAACTAAAACGCCTGAAACACTTGCTTTTAATATTTTAGGGGAATTGCAAAACTTTTATGTTAAAATTCCACTTTTACATGCACTAAGAGATGTACCAATTTATGCCAGAACTATGAGGGAAATTTGTGTTAATAAACCTAGTAGGAAGACTAAAGACCCCCTTACAGTTCATGTTATGGGTGATCTATCTACATTAATGTCCAGAAAAACCCCTCCTGTGAAATATGGTGACCCCGGCCATCCTACTGTGACAGTTCAAATTGGTAAAACAATAATTCCTTAAGTTCTGCTAGATTTAGGTGCCACAATAAACATTATGACTCTCGAAACTTCACAGTTGTTACAGCTGAATAACACAATTAGAGATACACCAACCATCCTAGAGTTAGCTGACTATTCTACAATTAAACTAGAAGGAGTTGTTGAAGATCTAGTTATCTCGGTTGAATCTTGGAATTACCCTGCTGATTTCGTAGTATTACAAACTAAAACAAAGCTGGGGGGGCACCCTTTAATTCTAGGAAGGCCATGGCTAGCCACAGCCGATGCCTTTATCAGCTGCAGATCCGGTTCAATGACAATTTCTAATGGTTATGAAACTAAACAACTTACTCTTTATCCTCATGCTACTCCCATAATTAATAATGAAAATTCTATGTGGATGGATTATGATGATAATGTTATTCAGCCTATTTTAACTATCGGACAAGCCTTAACTCTTAAAGACAACACAGAGAATGAAATAATTAATAATTTTATTTGCGAACCTTCCTCTGTAATTGCTAAAACACATAATCAATTGACTGCACTTTTCGAAATAGATACTGAGGAAAAGATTGAATCTGAAGATTTATCTCAGACATTAACCACCATCTCCTCTAAAAGCATAACAGTGGAAATTGAACTTGGAAAAACATTAAATATAAATACTGATCTAACAGTTGCTGAAACACAACAGTTAATGAAGTTATTACTTGAAAATAAGGAAGCATTCGCATGGGAATACACGGATATGAAGGGAATCTCTCCTGAATTATGTACTCACCGAATTTATATTAAAGAAGGTTGCTGACCAGTCTGTCAACCCCAAAGATGAATGAACCCTAATTTAAGAGATATTGTTAAAGAAGAACTTCAGAAATTGCTTAATGCAGGATATATATACCCCATATCTGACAGTGAATGGGTTTCCCCATTAGTAATTGTCCTTAAGAAAAATGGGAAATGGAGAGTGTGTGTTGATTACAGAGCCTTAAACAAAGCTACTCAAAAGGACCACTTTCCTTTACCATTCATTGATCAGGTGTATGATAGTCTGTCAGGAAAGAAATATTTTCCTTTTTAGATGGATTCAACGGGTATAACCAAATTAGAATTGCACCCCAAGACCAAGACAAGACCACTTTTACTAGTCCTTGGGGAACTTTTGCCTATAGATTTCTTCCATTTGGACTATGTAACGCACCAGCAACTTTTCAGAGGGTTGTTATAGGAATATTTTCTAATATCCTGAATGATTCTATGGAAATATTTATGGATGATTTTACTCCTTATGGTGTGTCTTTTGAAGATGCATTACAAAATATTGAGAAGGTAGTTAAACATTGTATACAAGCTCACCTCTCCTTAAGTACTGAAAAATGTCATATGATGATGAGTGAAGGAGTAGTGCTTCGACATTTTATTTCATCTCAAGGCATTCAGGTAGACCCATCCAAAATACAGGTTATTCAGAATCTTCCTGTTCCTAAAACACAAACTGATGTGAGAAGTTTTCTAGGACATGCTAGATATTACAGGAGATTTATTAAAAAAAATTCTAAGATAGCTTCTCCTTTATTTGTGTTGCTCATGAAAAATGCTGAATTTAAGTGGACTAATCTTTGTCAGAAAACCTTTGTAGAACTCAAGCATCAGTTATCTATTGCTCCTATTTTGAGAGGACCTGATTGGGCACTCCCCTTTCATATATCTTCTGATGCTTCAGACACTACAATTGGAGCTGTCTTGGGACAAGAAGAAAACCATCTTCCTTATGTTATCTATTTTATCAGTAAGAACATGACCCCTGCTCAACTTAATTATACAGTTACCGAAAAGGAATTTCTTGCAGTAATTTATGCCATTAATAAATTTCGACATTACATCACTGGTTATCCTACTTTTTTCCACACTGATCACTCGACTATTAAGTATTTAATGAACAAATCTGTCACAAATGCCCGAGTTTCCAGATGGTTATTGTTACTGCAGGAGTTTGATATTACAATTTTAGATCGGCCAAGTAAAGAAAATGTTGTGGCTGATTTCCTTTCATGGTTAAAAACTGATAATAATATTCCAGTAGATGATTCCTTTCCTGATGAGTATTTATTTGCAGTATCTGCTCACTCTCCTTGGTATGCAGACATTGCTAATTATTTGGTTGCAGGAAAGTTACCATCACACATGTCATATAGGGAAAAGAGAAGAATTGTTCAACAAAGTGCCAGGTATAGCTGGATAAGCGGGTGTCTTTTCTACACAAGGCTTGATCAAGAAATCTGAAGATGCATCAGAGAGGATGAGGTGTACGATATACTAAAAGCTTGTCATGATGGCCCCTGCGGAGGGCATTTTGCTGATAAAAGAACAACACACAAAGTTTTGAGGATGGGTTAATATTTGCCCTCATTGTTTAAAGACGCAAAGAAATATGTGTGGGCTTGTGACAGCTGTCAGCGAATGGGTCAACCCAATCATAGAGATCAAATGCCATTAAACCCCAGGTAGTACTCGAACCATTTGAAAGATGGGCCTTAGATTTCATAGGACCCATTAATCCTCCATCCAATCAAAGAAATTATATATTAGTTTCTACAGATTATATGACTAAATGGGTGGAGGCCAAAGCACTTATTAGAGCCAATGAAGAAGCTGTCCTAGCTTTCTTATTTGAGGAGATCTTTACTAGATTTGGAATTCCTAGAGAGCTAGTTACAGATGGAGGACCTCCATTCAATTCTCATGTTTTTAAATCTACCCTTCAGAAATATCATATTCATCATAGAATGACTACACAATACCATCCCTAGGCCAATGGGCAGGTGGAAAGCACAAATAAAGTAATAGAAGCCATTCTAACTAAAACAATGAAGGATGACCGGAAGAATTGGTCTCAAAGGCTCCCTGAAGCACTATGTGCTTACAGAACTACTTGGAGAAATACTACAGGATTTTCTCCCTATGAATTGGTTTATGGTAAAAGTGTTGTTTTTCCTGTGGAATTTGAAATCAAAACTTTAAGAATTGCTTTAGCTGTTAACCTTGATTTGACTAATGTGCAGATAGCTAGGTTGCAGCAACTTCTTGAATTGGATGAAAAGAGATTAGATGCCATTCACCAGACAAACATGATTCAACAACAAATAATGAAGTGGCATGATAAAATTATCAAGCACAAGAAGTTCCAAAAAGGTAATTGGGCCCTATTGTATGACTCTCAGTTTGAAAACTTTCAAGGTAAGTTACGAACAAGATGGCTTGGACCGTATGAAGTAGATGTTGTTTTTTCCAATGGAACAGTATGACTTGTAACAATTGATGATTCTAAAACACATCTACTAGTAAATGGCCATAGGCTTCGCTTGGACCAGTGCCCTGTTTCTAAAGAAGATTTTAAGGCTGCTTGCATGACTGATACACATTATCTTTTTCTAGGGGATTCCTCTGCTCCTCACAGCATTTAATGTTCTGCACTATATTTCTAGTATTAGATTAGATTTAAAACTAATAATCCCTGTTAAGGGTTGGCATGTTACAATTTTATTTTGCAGATTAAGGAAGAACTCACTAAGGAGGGCAGTTTCATTACAAGAATATCTAAAGCTTCAATCAGAGAAACTTTGTTTCCCTCATCTCAATTCATTTCCTTATTTCCCAACAATGTCTCTTTTATCACTTATCCCCTTACTCCATATTTCCCTTTTTCCTATTTTTCCTATCATACCCACTCCTGAAACACCATCTTTCAGCCAACATTTCCCGTTCCCTACTGCTGAAATCGTTCCTCAGCAAGTACTTCCCCAATTTTCTTAGTACCAAATCATTAAATTCCATTTTTCTTATTTTTCCATTGCTGAAACACCACTTTCAAAAACATGTCATTCCTTTTTCCATTGCTGAAACACCACTTTCAGCAACCTGTCATCTATCTTTCCATTGCTAAAACACGATTCCTTTCCTCTACTACACAATTTTTCCAGTACCCTACTTTTATTATTCAGATCCCTTGGGTGAATATTATCCAGTATTGAGCAGACTCCAATATGCTCTTGTTTCTACATTTTAGAGAAATCTAAAGATTCTTCCATCAGTATTAAGCCACTATGAATGAGCACTCTATACTTCGAATTATAAAATAGAGGTAAATATAAGGTAACTGGATTTTTATGTAATACAGTTAAATCATAGTATAAAGAGAAGATCTTTTCCATCATGATTATATCCCCCGTACATTCAAGACCATCATTTCACCGCACGTAGGGGGGGGATTTCGGAAATAAAAATCATCATTTCGCCCCATGCAAATCACCGCCATTCTTTATACCCATTATTTCGGCCAATACACCATGTTCTTAGTCGTAAATAATTACTCTGATCAAGTCTGGTGTTTCTATTCTTTGCGCCTCTGCATTTGACTCAAGTTACTAGCTATGGGAGGCCCGACTATTAGACATGAACCTAACTCGATGGCTCTTCTCGAATTATTTCCGGACGCTTACCAAATCTTTCAGCAGGCAGGATGGATTACATATTTCGAGAGGCTAGGAGAATTTGATCCTCAGCAAGTTTTGGAGTTTGCACAGAATTTTCAGGAGAATCACTCCATAGTCCAAGGGGTCCGAATTTCGGTCACAGAAGAAGATATAGCACAAGTTTCGGGATTTCTGGTCAGAGGTGCTCAGTGGTTTAGCAGGAAACAAGTCATCCTAAATGCACAGTAGGACTTCCTTCTTCTAGATGAACAGGTTGAGATTAAAGGTCGTGGCATAGGTCTGCATTCATTACCTCCCCCATGGCCAAAGGTAGCTAAATTTTTCAAGCACTATTTAACTTGCGAGGGGTGCTACCAGGTAGTTTATCAACATGATTTTGTTTTAATGAGTCATTTGTGGCATGGTCGACTAGTCAACATTCCTTATTATCTGCTTGGATGTATTAAAAATATGTCATATTAATGTAGATGGGTAAAATTCCCATTACTGTCCCTTACCCATCATTGCCTGTGTCAATTATTAATTCAGAGGGGTTTTTCCCAGCAAAACCCCCCTTTAAATAACCCACCCTTACTTCTCGAACAAGCCCCTGAAATTCCCCAAGAAGCTAAAATTCCCTAAGAAATCACCGAAAGCTCTTATGAACGGCAACTAGAAGATATTCCTGATCCTCCATTGATTCCATCTTCAGAACCAGTTGACCTGTCCCCAAATTCATCCCATGTAGAAGAGTCATCCCATCCCACTCTCCACATCCCTAGCGATGACTCTCAAGCTGAAACACCCCCATCACCCCCTACTCATAAAAGAAAGAGACGAATTGCAACAGTCTCTGTTTCAAAAAGTAAAACAAGGGCCACATCTCAAGCTGTCACTTCTTTCGATAGCCCTTCTCCTAGAAAAGAATCTTCTCATAAAAAAAAAAAGAAAGTCACTGCTTTTTCTGCTTTCCTACCTAGGAGAAAAATGAAAACGACTGTTGAATCTGAAGTCATTCCCATTTCCCCTAACCCTGCAGCTATCTTGCTAAAACTTCATTCATCATCACCATTCCAAATTCCCAAATCATTACCCATCTCGTCCTGTGGCACTGCTCCACAAGAACCAGTTACTCACTCAACAGCTGAAACACAAGAACCAACTGCTGAAGTGAAAAAATCAAACATCCAGCATGATAATATAAGGAAACCAACTATAGCTGAAACACAAGAACCAGCTACAGCTGCCGAACAACAATCTACTCCAGCAAAAGCAACCAACACACAAGGTTCACTCACCATGGCATCTTTATTAGAGGAAAATGAATTTTTGAAGTCAGAGTTAGAGGCCTATAAAAGAGAGTTGGTAATGGCAAGGGAATCCTTTGATAAAGAGATAAATCTCTACATGTTGGCACATACAACATCAGCACAAAAGAATGACCCATGCAAAGAATATATGTGCCATGAATGTGGAAACATCTACCAATAGGCCAGATACAAAATAGTTAAAGTCCCAGTGCTTGAGGCATCCACATCAGTTGCAGTCAAAGAAGAACGCTTTACTGCTACACAAGAACTAGTAGGGCCCTCAAAAATTTTGGAGAAAGAAACCAAGCCACAGATATCCTGCCCTGTATTAGTTAACTCAACTACTCAGACTATGCCTCAACCCAGTACTTATAATGCCGGAACACAAACTGCACCATGGAAAGAGTTGGAAATAATGAATAAGTGGAAGCAACAGTATGCTATTGATCAAGAAAAAATGTTATAACAGCATAAGTTGGCCTGGCAGAATTAGATGTATTCCAACTGGGATAACTGGGAGCAGACACTTTAGCAACTTAAGGATTCCAAGAAAGAAACCAAGGAGTTAAAAGACAAATTGGTCCTGATGTTTTCATTAGTAAAAAAATTGTTAG
This sequence comes from Pinus albicaulis, assembly GCA_034641835.2. Lineage (NCBI taxonomy): Eukaryota > Viridiplantae > Streptophyta > Pinopsida > Pinales > Pinaceae > Pinus > Pinus albicaulis. Next base: position 913,580,160 of record CM076573.1, on the reverse strand, counting down.
CCACCAGGAAACCTTCTTTGAATTATTCTCTGTTTCTTTCTGAATGCCTTGTTTATTTTTAGTTGAAAGCAATTAAGGACGGGAGACCTCATGATTTTCTCACAGCGGAACAATTTGTCAAAAAATTTGCTAAGGCCTCCGCTAGTGATCAAAATCTATTATGTGAACTTTATCTTCATAATGAGGCTATGCCTGAAAACAGACAAGTCAACCGGAATCTGATTGTGGGTGATATACAAATTAGGGCATTTGTTTCCTTTCTCGCCAATAAAATCACATGGAAAACCGCTTTTATCACAGGTAGGCACAATGAGGATAATCACCTCCTCTGGATAAGGCCAGAACCTTCAAACCCAGCCATTTTTGTAGTAGAATATCATCATTTTTTGCAGAAGCTAGGAATGAGCAGGTACATACATCAATTGCAATCCTCAGTACTCCGAGAGTGTCATCAGTTAATCAGGGTCAAAGACACTGTTGCTTTGAAGGCAAACACCATGTTCCGGCAACAGTCCTGTAAGGAAAGACAAGAGTATAATCCCTTTAGCCCTGATAACCTTCAAACTGCACTGTCCAAGATACCAAACTATATCAGATGCATTCAACAATGCACCGAGAATTGGATTGGCTATCATTTTCACTTCCCTGTCTTATGGATTCCAACAGAATGATATCAGCCTCATTACAGATCGACTAACAGAGACGAGGCAGCAGCATGGCAGAAACTGAAAAGTAACCAGGGATTCAGATCTTCGACAGAGGCCACCTTCCATAGTTATTACTTGAGTAACTTGCATGTAAAGAGTCAGTACTCAGACTCAGACTTAGAGTAAAAGTTGCATGAGGACATGCAACCCTTTCAACTGGGGGGGATGTTAGGACCTCACAATGTACCATTTTGACCACACATTTTGACACCACTTTACTCTTTATAGTTCATATTTAAAAGGTTACATTATCATTTCCATCCATTTTATCCAAAGGTATATGAAATCCTTCTCTTTAATATGTATTTAATTTGTTTTGCATATAATTCGACTTTAATTTTATATTTAATCATTAATCGAAGATAGATAGTTGCTAAGATAAGTCTAAAGGATCACAGATAATTCATGATAAGGATCGCATTACTGAAACAACCGAACTCGTTGCTGAAACAGTCAACAGACATGCAAATCCCGTAGCTGATACCAATCGTGATTTGCGATCTTAAAGTGTATTTTAAGAATGATGACAGCAGGACGAATACGAGCAAGGGAAGCTGCTACACGGACTGTTTTGAAGCTAGTATTTTTTTACTTATTTATAACAGCATTCCAGGATGGAAGAACAGAAAAGATCCTGTATTAAAACAAGAGATTAGATTTGGATAAAAATAGGATTTCTTAATGTAACTATAATATATGTCTGCTCTTTAAAAAAGAGGAGACATCATCATTAGAGGGGAGTTAGAAACTGCAAGAGTACATTTCTTGAAACAAGAAAGAGCCTTTGCTCTGTTGTAATGTATCATTTCTTGACAGATGAAAAAAGTCCATTTTGAGCGCTTCAAGTTAATTTCTTTCCTTGGGGAATCTTGTGAGAGGGACAGGGCCCGCCTTCATCACAAGATTCACCCAATTTCTCCTGTAGTTTTTTCCTTTTTATGTTATTCACACCTTAATTTAACCTTGTTTTCTGAAGAATTTATATAGTTCTGTGTTTCTTATTAAGCACTCTGTTTTCTTTAACACTGCATTAGCTTTATACCATTCATTCTTAAGAAGCTGAGAGTTACTTTATTTTTAGTTATTTGTTTACTAGATGAATGTGTGATAGATTGATATTAGGAAAAAGGTGCTGAAGATTCTTGTTCAAGGGAATAGGGTCCTGTTCTCCGTAGGTTGATCCTCTTTTCTACAGTGTGATTGATATTAGGAAACAGGTGCTGAAGATTCCTGTTCAAGGGAATAGGGTCATGTTTTCCATGGATTGGTCTTTTTCTACAGTGTGATTAATATCAGGCAACAGGTGCTGAAGATTCTTGTTTGGAGGAATAGGGTCCTGTTCTCTGTTATGGTTGATTGATCTCCTTTTCTGCAGTGTGATTTTTCTTTCATTATTTTTCCTAGGATTCTTTTAATGAAAGTCTGCAATAGAGGGATTGTTTATGCTGTAACACAAGTAGGCTTCAGCTTTGTTAAAGTGAGGTGTGAACTGTTTGATTGATATTTGCTACGACATTTCTTTGCTTTTGGAATTGAGCATATCTAGTGCATGATTGTCTTTGGAATAAATAGACCTTCCTGGGTTGAAAATTTATGTGGAGCTTGAATTGTTAAAACAATTAAAGCGACCAAAAAACACCCCCACAAGGCCCATGCCATGGATAAGTACAACTCATATGCCTCATGACATGGATACCCACAATCCATAAATAACAACTTAACATTCATTTAGAAAATGAGGCTTGTGACATTGAAATCTACAATTTCTAAATAATAACCAACATTCATTTCCAAAATGATAAAGAGATTTGAAGGCACAAAGAATTTTTTTTTTTCAAGGTTTAAAAAAATTGGAGAAAATTTATTATTTTTTGGAGGTTATAACTGTGTTAGAATCGGAAAACATTTGAGGCGAAATCTTGATTTATGTTATTTAAATTGGTTTTTTTTTATTATATATATGGATTCAACACCCTAAAATACCCCTAGGTAAATTCAATTGTGCAAGGTTACCGATCAAACCTAGGCTTTCAATGAATTCCTGAATGATTTTAGAGAAATTAGACCAAAAAAACCCACCGGAAAAACCTCCAAAAAACCCCACTAAATACAAATCCTTATAAATTTGTTATTATTCTTATAAATAGGTTATAAATTTATCATAAATTTGAAATGTTATTTTTTTTTATAGGTTATAAATTTGGAGTATTTAGTTTATTTTTTAATTTGGTGATTTTTTATGTTAAAATCAAATTTTAAGAAATTTATATTAGTATTAAAATCAAAATTCTTAACAATAAAATTAGAAAATATTATAATAATATATTTAGCTCTAAAATTTAGCTTAATTGGTCCAAGTCCTATTACTAAAACACTTAGAAATTATTGTAATAATATATTTAGACCTCAGAGTTAGCTCTACTGGTTCATGTTCCATTAATAAAGCATCTTTCCATTGCGAGGTCACTCGATGACCAATTCTCTTCCACCCCATAATCATTACTTTAATTTCTAAGGGTTAGCAACATAGATCTCATGGTAAACAATTATTGCATTCCTTATTTTTTTTGGAAAACATCTCTTATAAGACAGTAATGATACAAAAATAAAGTCTAATTCTTCATACGTAAAGGCTATAGCTACATAATAAAAATCTTTGGGACAAAGAGAAAATAAATTATATATATATATATATATATATATATATATATATATATATATATATATGAAATTATAATGAAAAATGTTTATCTTTTTTTTTCCTCTATTTTCATAATGTTTCTTATCAGACACAGACGCTTTGCTCGATAAAAATAATAATTATACAAAATAGAGACTATAGATGCATAAATCAAAATTATTGAGTGATTTTCTTTGCCGAACTGGATATGAAAATCTCTCATGTGGAAAATTGAGATTTTTTTTTATCTAACTAACTAAAGGCTTGTATTGCATTAAATGTCTCACATTAGGAAAGAATGCCTTTAAATAGGCTACATTAGGGAAGAATAATAATAGAAAACCACCATGAGTTGATAAAACCTAGAGCCCAAAAACCTCGATCCTCAAATTTACTATTTTATCTCAATTTTATTTTCATTATTAACTATTAATTTGTTATTTTCTTATTTTTTTATTTTCTTTTAATTTAATCTTAATTTTAATTTTTTTAATGTAATTTGACCATTTGAAGAAGAATACCATGGGTAAAACCATGGACTGTGAAAAGCTCGAGCTTAAAAAGCCTGATCCATAAATTTACTATTTTATTTAAATTTTATCAAAATGATTAATAATAATAATATATATTTTTATGTAATTTGACCAAGTAAATTTGTTTACATAACGTATGTATACTTATGTATACTGGGCTATAGAGCACCTCTAGGTTCAATAAATAAACATGTTGGTTCAACTCCTATATATATATATATTAAAATTCAAGGCATCAAACATTGGAATAATTAGTCATCTATGTTAAAAAATTGGTGGTAAGAATTTATACCACCATCACCGCTTCATTCCCTTCTATGCCATATATATATATATATATATATATATATATATATATATATATATATAGATATATATTAGTATAATGATATAAACTTGTTATGTTTGATGATATAAGCTAGTGAAGTCATATAAATTAAATGGTTATTAAAATTGCATAGCTATGAATTGGTCATAAGTATCAAAATTTTTTATCTCATTACACATCTCACGTTGCCTAAGTATATCTTAACCCTAGATCTATCGTTGAGATGGATCAATTATCTCGAGGTGAAAACCTCTTTTTTGAGTGAAAAACTTGAGGAAAGGTTTGCACCTTGAGAGATTTTATCCCTCTCGTCACTTGATAGATCTGGGATTAAGATGGATCTACGTTGGTTCCAGTTGTGTGTGGTCATACAAAATTTGTTGAACATCTAATTACTTTGATAATTTTAAATATGCTAAATATGTCTAAGATTAATTTGGTCAAATTAATTTTAACTTTTCTTAGTTACCTCAGTTTGTTGAGATGAGACAGAATTTTAGTAACTTGAATGATAAAATAAAAATTTTAAATGTAAAGTGACAAAGTAACAGTGTTGAATGATAAAAAATGTCAATAATAAGAATATAGTCAATTAAAAAAAATATTCATTGCGATCAATCTGTAGGTTTTAAACCTGAACAGAAATTATCTACACACGAATCTTCTAACAGAAAATAAACAATAGCGAGAGCATAAATCATAAAAGAAACAAACACAGATATTTTCCCCTCGATCCCAAATCGGGACGACCAGCTTGATATTTCATTATATTCCTTTTAGTGTTACAACGCATATATATACATGCCAAAGAATACATATACCCTAATCCATTAACATTGGATTAGATCATAACCGTAGTTCCCTTGACCAGATCTACAAAATACCAGGGGTCGAAAACCATCGTACCCCAAAACCATGTGCAAAACCATGCACAAAACCATGGGCGTGGGCTGCCCACCAGAAATTAAGGACCAAAAATTTTCATCGGTCTGTTGCCCCGGACCCCGACAGGGGGGGCTACCGCCCCCCTTGTGACCCCCCCAATGCGCCCAGCGCAAAGGGGGGGCTATTGCCCCCCCTCTTACCCCCATGTGCATGCTTAGCCATGGAAAGAATATAATACATACCCAACATTCTCCCACTTTTTGTTTCCTTTCTGCAGGGGGCCACAGGAGAGCTTAGTCATTGGCCCAATTCTTCAACACCCATCGTTTCTCTACACCAAGAAAACTTCTAAGTGCTCACAAACTTCGTCAATGCATCTGCAACATTCTTTAAAGTGTCCACCTTTACCAGAAACACCCTTTTATCTTCAACCATATCTCTAACAAAGTGATATTAAACATCAATGAGCTTTGTATTTGAATGATAAGCAGGGTTCTTAGCCAAAAAAATTTCACTTTGGCTATCACAGTCTATCCTTATAGCTTGTTGTACCAACCCCATACTTGAACACAATCTCTGCAACCAAATTTCCTCCTTGCTTGCATGAGTGGCTGCCATGTATTCTGCCTCTGTAGTTGAAAGAGCCACTACAAATTGTCTTTTACTTATCCAACTGACTGTGCCTCCAAATAGGCTAAACACATACCCACTTGTAGATCGTCTTTGGTCTAGATCTCCAACCCAGTCTGCGTCAAAAAAACCATGAATCTCCAACATTCTTTCCAATCCTGTTCTTCCCTGGTAGCACAAGCTATAATCACTAGTTCCACGTAAATATCTGAAAACCTGCTTCATTGTTGTCCAATGCTCCTTCCCTGGGTTTGACATAAACCTGCTCAATACTCCCACTACATAAGCAATGTCTGGTCTAGTACAGACCATTTCATACATCAGGCTACCCACTGACCTTGCATATGGAACACGGGACATATCCTCCTCTTCTTCTTGTGTCGTGGGACACTGTTCATCAGACAGCTTTACACCTACAGGAATAGGAACATTCACCAGTTTACTATCCTGCATATTGAACCTCTGCAATATAGTCTCGACATACGTCCTATGGTTTAACCAAAGCTTCCTCTTTTCCCAATCTCTCTTAATTTCCATGCCCAAAATATAGTTTGCAGCACCAAGATCCTTCATGTCGAATTTGGAGAACAGTTGGGTCTTCAAATCTTGGATAATTTCTTTTTCATTTCCAATCAACAACATATCATCCACATACAAGACCAAATAAATAACACGGTCACCAATTAATTTAAAATAAACATAATGATCCTCCTTGCTTCTGGTGAAGCCAAGTCCCCGTATATAGGTATCAAATTTCTGATACCACATCCTTGGTGACTGTTTTAACCCATACAGAGACTTCTTCAACCTGCATACCAATTCTTTCTTACCCTTCACCATAAAGCCTTCAAGTTGCTTCATGTAGATCTCCTCTTCTAGATCCCCGTGAAGAAATGTTGTCTTCACATCCATCTGTTCTATCTCAAAATCAAATGCAGCAGCAACAGATAAAAGTAATATAATAGAAGTAACTTTGGCAACAGGAGAAAAAATATCACCAAAATAAATTCCCGGCACCTGGGAATAACCTTTTGCTACCAACCGAGCTTTGTATTTATCCACCTTGCCTTCTACATTCATCTTCTTCTTAAACACCCATTTTCTCCCAATGGGCTTCCTTCCAGCCGACAACTCCACCAGATCCCATGCCTCATTTTTGTCCAAGGATGCCATTTCATCAACCATGGCCTCCTTCCAGAGTTTTCCATCCTCTGAATCTACTGCCTCCCTGACAGTTCTGGGATCATCATCAGTTATAGTTAAGGAAAAACTTGAACAAAAAGCAGATGGACTATACCTTTCTGGTTGCCTTCTTTCCCGAACTGATCTTCTCAAAGCTGGAGTTGGTGGCTCTTCATCTTCTGAGTCTTCTTCTGTTGTAGAGTCTGATTCATCCTCCTTTAGCTCAAACTCTATCTTCTCAGGTTCCTTTGGTAGGACTTCATGTTTAACAACGTCTTTCACTTCTCTAAACACCACATCTCGGCTATACACAACCTTCCTTGTTTCTGGGTTCCAAAGCTTGTAACCCTTTAAACCATCCTTATACCCAATAAAGATGCACCTTTCAGATTTATTATCCAACTTGGTCCTTTTCTCCTTTGTAACATGTACATATGCATCACATCCAAATACCCTTAGATGTGAAAGAGAGGGTTTCTTACCAGTCCATACCTCATGTGGAGTCTTATCCTCCAACATTGATGAAGGTGATCTGTTAACCAGATAGCATGCAGTCTCCATTGCCTCTGCCCAAAATTCTTGTCCTAACCCGGTACCACTGAGCATGCTTCTTGCCTTTTCCATCAGTGTTCTGTTCATTCTTTCTGCAACTCCATTTTGCTGAGGTGTGTATGGAGTAGTCTTATGTCGTGCTATACCACACTTCTTACAGAACTCTTCAAATTCCTTCTTGCAAAACTCCCCACCATTATCTGTCCTCAGCACCTTTATCTTCTTCTCTGTCTGGTTTTCCACCAGAGCCTTAAATTATTTAAATCTTTCAAAGACTTCAGATTTCTTCCTTAAGAAATATATCCATGTATTCCTTGAGAAGTCATCTATGAATGAAATTTAGTACACAGACTTTCCCAGTGATGGAACTGACACAGGTCCAAACACATCACTGTGCACAAGTTCTAATATCTTGTTCGCCCTCTTAGCACCAGAAGGAAAACTCACCTGATTCTGCTTCCCATATACACAATGTTCACAAAAATCAAAATCCAGAGAGAAATTAGACATACCTTCTACCATACCATTTCTATGCAGTATCTGAAGGCCCTTCTCTCCAATATGTCCAAGCCTTTGATGCCATAACATGGTCTTTTCTCTAGAGATAGCTAGGATTTCCGCTCCACTTTCAGGAACCACATAACTATTACACCCATCAATAACAGTGCTACCTTGTAGCTTGTACAGAGTTCCAGTCTGAACTCCCCGCATTAATACCAGTGCTCCCCGAACCATCTTGTAGGCATCTTTCTCGAACACTGTTTTTACACCTGCATCATCCATCTTGCTTACAGAAATCAGATTTCTGGCCAATGCAGGAATATGCAGAACACCAGGAAGTGTTCTAATCCTTCCACCTTGCAGCTTCAGCTTGACCTTTCCACGTCCGACGATTATGGCCTTCCTATCATCCCCTAGGAAGACATCACCACCATCATATTTCTCATACTCGCAAAACCACTCCCGATGGGGAGTGAAGTGAAAGGATGCACCTAAGTCAATCAACCATGACTCATGATCTACATGTGTATTTGAAGAAGAAGCCAAATACACATCCCCACCTTCATCCGAGGTGGTTTTTGCCTCTACAGAAGGAGCATCATCAGAACCCTTTCCTTTCTTAGGAGCTTTAGATCTGCACTCCCTTTTGTAGTGCCCTTCATTTCCACATTTCCAGCGTACCTTTAAAAAAATTCCAGAAGATTTAGATCTCCCTCTAGATTTGAATCTTCCACTTGAAACCTTATTCTTGTTTTTTTTTTGGGACCTTCCTTGTATAGATAAGCCATCTCCATTCTAGCCCTCCATATTTCTCTGTATAATTTCCTCCGACAACAAGGCTGAGACAATGTAATCAAAATTCAAGGTAGTTGTATTTCTACCTATTGCAATAACTAGACTATCCCACGAATCTGGTAGAGAACACAAAAAACTGATGAAATTATCTTCATCTGAGATTTTAATATCAATAGATGACAACTGACTTACCACAGTATTGAAGGTGTTCAGATGCTCTGTCACTGAGTCTCCATCCTTCATCCTCAGGTTATACAACTTTTTCCGCAGGAACAACTTATTCACCAGAGACTTATATTGGTACAAAGTCCCAAGTTTTTCCCACAAATTCTTCGCCGTAGCTTCCCCGGATACATTCAACAATACTGAATCTGAGACACACAAATGTATTTTTCTCTTAGCCTTCTGATCCAGTTTCTTCTACTCTTGATCTGACATTGTCATTGGTTTAGTACCTAGATCTACCGCGATCCACTGATCTTTATCCACCAGCAGATCCTCCATCTTGAGCTTCCACAACTCAAAACTCTAACCATTAAATTTCTCAATCTCTATCTTTCCACCACTCGCCATCTTCTTTCACTGCAAGAATCGATCTCGTAGATCTCCCACTGAACAGGGTCTACCTCAGGCCCAAGCAAAAAACCCTCAGCAGCAAAGGCGTCCCCTTGAAGCCGAAATAGCTCTGATACCAAATGTAGGTTTTAACCCTTAAAAGAAATTATCTACACACGAATCTTATAATAGAAAATAAACAATAGTGAGAGCATAAAAAATAAAACAGATAAACACAGATATTTTCCCCTGGATCCCAAATCGAGACGACCAGCTTGATATCTCATTATATTTATTTTAGTGTTGCAACACATATATATACATGCCGAAGCATACATAAACCTTAATCCATGAACCCTAGATTAGATCATAACCGTAGTTTCCTTGACCGGATCTACAAAATACCAGGGGTCGAAAACCATTGTACCCCAAAACCATGTGCAAAACCATGCACAAAACCATGGGTGCGGACTGCCCACCAGAAATTAAGGACCAAAAATTTTCACCGGGGTGTGCTTAGTCGTGGAAAGAATATAACACATACCCAACATAATCTCAAACTATTTTCGTTTCTACTGTTCTTATTGTCACACCTATTAGTTATTTTATATTATCACGTTTGAATGTAAAGTGATTAACAATGTTGAATGATGGAAAATAGTAATAATAAGAATGTAACCAATTACAAATAGTTTATAGTTTAAGGAATAAGACATTTTGGGTAAGTGAATATTTTATTTAGGATGAAAATTAAAGTATTGTATTTATGGTTGAATTACTCTAACACAAATGTCAATTCACGTTATGAATAATGTTTATGTGCTTACACTAAGAGAGAGTGTCTGTATGTTTTTGGGGTTAAATATAGATATAGATGTGGGGGGGGGGGAGAGTGAAGAAGAGAGAGGAAAAGATATGGAGGGAGGAAGAGATATAGATATGGAGAGATAAATGTTAAAGAGAGAGAGAATGGGAAGAGAGAGAGAGAGAGAGGGAGTGTAAAAGGGAGGGAGAAAGAGAGTATGTGTGTGTTTGGGGTGTGAGATAGAGAGATAAAGAAGGAGATACAATGTGAGATAGAGATAGAGATGGAGGGGGCAAAGATGTGCTTACACTAAAATAAATGCACACCATTAATCGAATTACTTTGAAATTAATGTACATTATACATCTAATTTCATCAAATCAGAAATAAACTTCTACACTGAAATCAATGCATCTAGTGCAAACAATAACATAGGATTATAAATCAACATCTAAACTAAAATAAATGCATTTAGTGCAAACAATCAAATATGATTAGAAATCAACAGCTACACTAAAATCAAAGCATCTACTGCAACCAATCAAATAGGATTTCAAATCAATATCTACATTGACACTGATCTGAATGGGAAATATTAGTTTCTATGCTAAGATCCTTATTCAAATACAAAAAATGCTTGAGGTTTGTACTCCAAAATAGCAAGTAAAAGCATGAGTTTTATGTGTGTTTTTTTTTAATTGCATGAAAACTTTAAACATGAATTAAAAATAGAGAATGGAAGTATGCATCAATCAGTAATACACTAGCCATTGTTGAAGGAGTTCACCCCTGTTGGGCTACATCTCCTTGGATCATCTCTAATGGCATGACCCCTTCTCATTATGCTCAATGTTTAGGAAAACAAGAGTACATAAACTGTTGAGAAATGGAGTGGTTAGTTTCTCCTTCAAAGAAACAAACTTATGCTAGAGTTATCACTCCATACACATGTTAACCTACAGTCAAACATGTAAACTTTCAGCAAGAAAAGGCATATTTCACCAGGACCCCATAACCCAACTTCAAAGACAATAAACAGTACCACAATCCACTTTAACTACATAAACAAATCTCTCCTCAAAAAAACATAGAGAAAAGAGGAACATAGGCTACATCACTAGTGTAGTAGCTATTGCAGAAAGCACATGGAGGCTAGAAAATGCCCTACAAGGTCATCTCCATCTTCAGAATCCTCCATAAACTGATTCAACCCTTTGGTTGACCATGGCACCCATAGATTTCATCCTCCAAAAAACATATCTAAAAGTGCTCTATTGGCTCTGAAAAATTCTCCAGTGAATCCAAAATGCCCAAAAATTCATGTCTAACTTATTTCCACATTGAATTCGGCCCAAAACTAGAGAATTTATGATCTCCCCATGTTTTTGCACTAACCGCTCCACAAATCCCTAAAAATCCAGACCGATCCTACAAATTCACCCCATTTTCGGCTAATAGAGCGACAAGTTCCTGTAATTCCACACGAAATTATTAGACTGCTTAAATGCATAATGACACTTAAAAACTTATTTTCAAACCATAACATTATAGTTAATTAAAAAATAAATTTAAGCAAAAAAAATTCGGCGGTTAGACTAACCATTGGTGATAAAGTCTTTGCAGTCACATGGAGAATATATTGTTTATATGGGCAGTTAGGATCCACACCCATGGTTCCTAGCAACATGGTCATGTGTACATGTTTTTTTTTTGCGGGGGGGGGAGGGGGGTGAAGGCTAAGCCCTGGCCCCTTTCCCCACACTCTTCTTGAATACACCATAAATAGCATTTCATACCTTAGTTTATTAAGACATGAAGTCTGGTGTAGCAGATTTCGGCATATTTTTTTGGATAAAGGTTGGATGTTCAACATCCACCTAGTCTGCTCTGCCCCTGGCAAAATTTTGGTCTCGTGCTTCCATGTGGCAACATATGGTTGATCATCATTTCAACCAATAAAATTACACCATCCAGCAGCTAATGAAAAATAGACAAGTGGCGAAGCCTGAAAGGCTAAAAAAATTTACTTTTCGACGAACTAGAAGATGCCACATGGCAGCCTGTCATTGGCCCAAATCTTTTCCCTGTCGGCTTGAATTTTTGAAAAAATTTCATGTTTCAGAAAATGAACAGAATTAGTTTCTGGGAGCATACGATGTTGTTTTTCAACGAAATGAGTTGTGGTAGATTCAAGACGAAGAAATCTACATGGTCATTCAGGTTCCATACCATTCCTACAACTTTAATTTTTGAGCACCTGATCACGCCTCGCCACTGGAAGCTTTTGGATCCCAAAATATAATTTGTTGCTCAACATGTGGATGAGGTATAGTCCCCCCACCATTCCAGTCTCAATCCACTGGAATTTTCTGAAATTCAACAATTTGAGAATTTCATGAAAATTGATATTTTTCCTTGATTCTGGAGACCCTGTCTTGCTATTGTAGACACTAAGATGTTTCAATTTCCCAGAATTTACAGAATATCAATATTTCCTTTAAGAAAAAAAACTTATTACCACCTCAGTCGTCAATCAAAGGAAACTTGAATAACTTGAAAACTTTGTCACCTCGAACACTATCGATATGGCGATGTTTATCTTGTCTTTCCGTGTACTTGCATCGACCTTTGACCAAGTGTTTTCGCCATTTCCATGCCAGTGTCTCCATCAAAAGCGACACCCTTCTTACCAATATGACACAAAAAATTATGGTGAAAATGATAAACAAATTCCACCACTTGGTTTAATTGAATCAATCTTGAATGTACATCTTGAATGTATGGATATTGTTGGACATAACATTCATGTAAAACAAAATGATGATTGAGTACAATAATGATAGAAACAATAGGCCTAGAAGGGAGAAAAATTGTCACTTATACCTATCTTATACCTTTGTACCAAGTGTAGTTGTTGACGAACACCCATCAAATGAAATTTCCTTAATCGTTGCAAATTAATCATTGTATCATTAAAATGTTTTTGAATGTAATGAAATGGAAAAATCACTTGCATCAACTTGAGTTTCAAATGACCTTTTCAAGTTTAAAAGAGAAAATAAAAGATTTGAAATGATTTTTTGCTTCAAAGCATCACATGCCTCTTATTGTTTGCCTCCCCACTAGAATACCTCTTGCACACATGTCAATGCATGCCAAGGAGCTACAATAGAAGAAATATTGACAAAAAATTTCCTTCAACATTGGGTTGCACCCCAAAAAACCACTTATTGAGATGATCATATTGGGCATTAAATAATCCAAAATGGTGTCAAACTTGAACAGGTCTACCTTCAACTTATATCCTCCAACATTATAGCCCAAGTACAACAAATAAGTTTTGCGCAACTCATACTTTGACATCTTCACAAACAAATTTCCATGCCTTACGACATCAAGTAGTTTTTTCTCATACATGACATGTTCATAATGATATTTTCTAAAAATGACAATTTCATAAAAGTGGAATATCGCATCTAGAAATGGCTCCAATTCATTCTTCTTCATATGCATGAAAGTAGTAGGAGTGTGGAAACTACCATAAAATATAATAAGTCATTCAAAAAAACCTTGTTTGATCTGAAATATTGTCTTCCACATACTTCCTTCAACAACTCTTATTTGATGAAAGCCACTCCTTTACTGCCTCACAATACAATGCTTTCCATTCTTTTTGGGCACCAAAACCATAGGTGCACTACATGGCAGAAGTGATGGTCGAGTGATTCCTTTGTTCAACAACTTTTGGCTTTTCTTTGGTATTTCTATACTTTTCATTTTTGACATTCAATGTATGCTAATGTCACAAAAAAACATTCTTGCTGCAAAATATTTACCAAGGGTAACATCAAAAAATACTTTGGAAAATAAACCAAACAAGTTTCGCATAGTGAATACTTGTGTAAATGAGTTCTTAACACATTTTTAACATACTGAATGTGTTGCAACTACTCATAATTTTTTTTTAAAATTCTTTCTTAAACTACAAATAGAAATTCATTTCAAGATGGAATAAACCTGACTGCCAAATTTTCCATTCAAATTGATTATTAACAAGCCAAACTAGCATAATAATGCAAAAGAAAACATTGTTGCATATAAGTGATTTAGTTATGAATATCACTTTTAAAAATTTCCCAACTATGGGGATATGCAACTAGTAAAAAAAAAAAAGGTTTACAAACTTCAATTGGACAAAGAGTCTGCCCAATTCTTACCCAACCAGGTAAATGTGCCCTCTATTTAAACTTCTCTTTTTGGAGCTACTTCAGGGATGGTCACATCTTGCGCCACTTTTTATTTTTTTATTCCTCTTCAGGTGCTTGCATGATTTGATTTCCCTTGCCAGGATGAAGTTGCGGATGAAATTTCAAACACTTCTTGACCCAATGCCCATTGATATTCCAATGAGTGAAAAACAATTTGTGATCCGTTCTTGGCACAAAACTAGAAGAGGTCATAGAACAAATTTTGCATGTGTGTATATCCAAATAAGAATTTGATACTTCAATCACAAAACTAGGTGCAATGTCCAAAACTAGGGGTACAAGGCTTGGGTTTCTAAGCCCATTTATTTATACATAGACTCCTAGTTCCATCAAGCTAGAAATATCTTCTCGTAAATTATTTTAAGGCTAATCATCTGTGTGTCAATGATAACATGATACAACACATGGAGTTTACCCCCACATTGTGTCAGTGCAAGTGAAATGGAACAACATCAAAGGCCAATGATTGAATCCCCATTATCAATTCTTGAACATCATGAGTAAAATAACATCATTCTCCTCTTCCTTAAGGGCCTCCTCATCCACCTCCTGCGCCACTTTTATTTCTCCTCAATGATCGTATGGTGATAGACCAGGGAGTTAGTTTGGTGTCACTTCTATGTCAACAATGCATGACTAGTGTTAGTGATAATGAAAGTGTACACAAACATTATACATACATAGATACATACATAGATACATACATACATACATACATACATGCATGCATGCATGCATGCATACATACATGTATATGGTCCTATTCTTACCCAATTCATGTTTTATTTTTTTCAATATATGATTTAACTATGGGTTTAGTATTTCTACATGGATTTTACAAGATAGGGTGGAATTTTTATTGTGACATAAACTGGACGTTAGGGGAATTTTCTTGGCCTAAACATATAGGGTTAAGTATTCCCCCACATATATCATCGCATTATTGACATTATACATCATTTTATTGCACCTTAGGCTTGATCCTACCAAGTTGTAACATTTATTTCTTATTATTTGCATGTTGTATCTTATGTGGTAGATCCTATCCTTCATGGATACCCTAGAATAACACCTTATTTTCATTTTTGTGTACATGCTACAATTTTTTGTATGCTGAAGATTCCTCCTACAGACCCGACATAAATTAAAAGTTGCATGATTGAGTGGTAACTTTCAATTAATACGTTACAAGTGGAAATAGAGCAATGTTTCTGATTTCATTTCAAATAAAATGTTTGACACCATGTATAAAAGAAAAAGGCTACAAAATTGGTTGTATAAAAGGTATTTAAAGACAGGTTTACATGTAAATATTTGAAAAAAAATTTGAGAGATGAAAATCGGGTTTTTTCAAGTGTGGTTAGGATAAATTTAGCGGGGGTATGTGACAAAGTGGTAACAAATCTAATTGTCAAGCTAGTAAAAAGTGAAGGAAAATTTTGGGTACCTCTTAACCTATGTAAGTCATTAAGGAAATTGGGTATGTGACAAAGTGGTATTAGAGTTGATTGTTAAGTTTGAGAAAAGGAAAACAAATGATACCATGTACCCTTAATCAGGCATTAAGGCACTAAGTATGTTACAAAGTAAGATAAATAATTTTTTTCATTCCCCATAACATGTATAAGTCATTGTGGAAACTAGCTATGTGACATACCCATTTCCACTTGCATCATCACCTTCCTTCACTTCGTGCCCTTACCTTTCCTAGAGAGTACGTTGTAATGAGTTGATTTACCTTGCTATCCTTTTTTCTTCATTTTACTTATGGTGGTTCCAAACTCAAAACTAGACGCTTCTAATCTATACCACTTATTTCTCTAGGATGAGAATCCTTTAATTCTTCGTATGCTCATTAAAAAAAAAAAAATATGATGAGATTACTCTTCTCCATTTATTGCACTTGTAAAAAATGATAAAGATATTGATCACAATTTTATCTCTTTTTCGAGCTTGATAAAATCTCATGGAAAAAATATGATATGAAGTATCCTTTTATTATTTTTTGGGCTCATTAAAACTAAATGAAAAATGAAATATCGAGCATATTTGTTTTCTCTTTCATGGTCATCAATATGTGAAGGACATCCAATCAAACAAGGCAAGGGGGGGGGGGGTGGGTATTCTATAATCTATTTGTAGAAAAGTAGTGGCAACAATCGTGTTGGGCCTTGAATATGACACTTGTTTACATTATTTTCGTATATATGGGTTATATATTTCCTAGGAGCCGTATCATACATATGAGACTTTTACTCCTTGGATTGGTTACTCTTCTAGTCATTTTGCAGAATTATTCAATACCTCCATCACTATTGCATGATATCACATTGTTCTCATCGATTAATATTTCCAAGTGAATTTTATTTATTGTTGTTATATGTTGAAGGAAATTATAAACCTCAATCGACCATGTGTAGTCCTTGTCACCCTTTTTTTCTAGCCATCCCTATGTTAGTTGTAATTTGTAACTTCATCTATTCACATGATATATCCATATGTTTCATGTCATTTGATGAGGGATACATTAGGGCCCTCTTTCAATGATCTCCTAATATAGATGTGTGACTCATTATTTATAAGCGTGGTCTATAAACTAGTACTACTTTGGATCTTGTAGTCCTGAGTTAATGGTTTCCTTGTAATCAACAATAAATTTTTCTCATTGATCCATGATCATTCGAGTCTCAAATTTTTCAACATTAGATCATATATTCACATTAAATGGATTGTGTTAGTTTCCTTGGGGTCCATTTTTATCATTAGTATGTCCCATTGCATTTGTTAATGGTATAGATTAATTCCTAATAATTAGGTGATTTCTACCGTGCTCGACATTGCCTCAAATATTTTCATTTTTCTTCAAGTATCATTTTACCTCTCTTCTGGGCTAATTAAAAATAAATGAAAAGAAATTATTGATCATAATTTTTTCTCTTTCTTTCTCATAAGTATATGAAGGAGATATGGAAAAAAGAGGAGAGGAGGGTATTCTAAAGTTCATTGACAAAAACAATGGCATCATAAATTGCATCACCCTTGAACATGACACTTTTTTATATCAATATCCTACAGATGAGTTATAGCTATCCTAGGATGCATAAAATACATATTAGTTTTTTACCCCTTTGACTATTTACTCTTCCTATCATTATGGAGCATGCTTCAATGCCATCTACGTTGTTGCATGATATCAGAAGGTTCTCATCAGTTAATGTTTCGAAATGAATTTTGTGTCATGTTCAAAGAAAGTCTAACCCTTTGTCAACCATCTGTAGCCCCCATTGAACTTTTGTGTTGGCCATCCCTATGTTAGTTCTATTTAGTGATTTCATACTTAACCCATGGTGATCAAGAAGGAGCATCCTTAAACCAAGGTAACATAATTGTATTAATATGTGTAGGTTGTCATGTATGTAGGTTATACGGATTGCAGCAGGAGTAGAGTCTTTAAAGCTAGAGTAGCATATACCATGGTTGGCCTGGTCAGAAAAAAAGGATCAACAAAGGAGAAAAGTACACCACTTATCTATGTTATTGTTATCATGAATATGAAGAAATATGTGTGACATAGGGGATATGCAATGCTGATTTATTATTACTTCCTGGTAGATATATAGGAAAGTTCTATGGAGAAAAATCTCCTTTGCCAATAGGAAAATTGTATGCAAATAAATGGAAAAGTGATTGGTTATAGTTTCACTCTCAAGTATAGAACTTGAATACATGGAAACCACACATGCAAGTAAGTAATCTATATGGTTATATATCTTTTGTTTATGTATTAGGTTTGTACAAGTAGTAAGGATATATTGTGAGAGTAAGAGTGAAATATTTCTAGAAAATAACACTTCTTATCATTATAAAATGAAACAAATTCATATTTAGTACCACTTTTAGAGAGGAAAAGTTGGAGACAACAAGGTATTTTGGTGAAGGTTAACTCTTTGAAGAATGTTATAGGCTAATTACATAATTTTTTCAACATTAATAAGTTCTCTTGGTGTAGAGAAGTATTGGGCATTGTCACCCTGAATTATTGATAATAAAATATGAGTCACATTTTTGTGAAAAAAAAATAAAAATGGAGAAAGTTGGCAATGTGTTATATACATTTCACAATCATCTCCACATTTTTTTGCACACCATCAATTGTTTGGGGCTGGCTAATTTTTTTACCCCATTCTACACTAATGTCATTTAAGGGGTTATGATTGTAATCAAATTCAATGGATTTTATGAAATTCCTAGATATTGCATTATGTATAGTCAATTTAATACAACAAAGACGATAGAAGTTTGGCTCTAAAGGTTATTTATTTTCATAGTTAAGATTTTTCAAGGTAAATATCTCTATATCATTTGTATTTCATTGTCGTTCTTCATATTTTGTTTCAAAATCTATATACATTGTTTTCACTTTAAAGGTTTAAAACTTACATTAGGGTATGCATATCCATTCTCTTTAGTCCTTGTCATGTACCCTATTTTATATGTTTTCCTTAATTAAAACTAAAATGACATCTTCATTTCTTCATTATAGAAGAAATTTCATTTGATATTTTCTTCACCTTATATGGTTAGGCTCATGTCATTGTTGTTTTTTCTTCTCTATAAAATCTAATTATTGGGAGTGGAGCCTGATTTTCATCCTGATTCAGAGATCCTTGTTTTAGCCGGATGTATACCCCTACAACGGGGGGGTGCGGGGGGGAATTGTCCCCCTGACGGGGTCCTGGGGGTTTGGGGGAAGCACCCCCAAAGATAAAAACTGATGTAAAATTTCCTTGTAAAAGTATAGTAATTTCTAGTCAATCTGGGCCATTCATTAGGTGGATGATCTGACTGTAGAACTTATGTTTAGTTTAGGGTTTTTTTCCCTAGAAGGAAACCCCTCACTTTGTATGAGGGTATTGTATTGCAGCTATGTATTTTATGTGTATTCTTAGAGCGAGAAATAGATAGGGAGACTGTGAGAGAGAACAGAGGATATTACAGCGGATCTGCTATAGGTTGTGTCTCTTCATTTTGCTGGATAATAGAAAGGTAGGACTGGCTGTTGGGGGTGGACATAGTCCAAACTGGGTGAACCACATATATCTGTGTCTCTCCAGTTTTATGTGTTTTGTGTGCTTGTGTTTTCCTCATATTATATGTGTTGTATTTCTCTTTAATATATAAATTTCTAACAACTGATATCAGAGCCAAAGGTCTATTTGGCTGATAAACTCGCAATAAAAAAGGGTTCCTGGTTCGAGTGGGAGAAATGGTGGAAGATGGTAAGTTTAGGGTTGAGAAATTTAACAGCAAAAACTTCCCGCTATGGAAGATGTAGATGGAATATTATCTATATCAGAAAGACCTATACCTATCATGGAGTGGAAAAACAAAGAAGCCAACAGCTATGACAAATGCAGAATGGGAGATTCTTGATATAAAGGCACTTAGAACAATAAGGTTGCGCCTTGCGGAGTCGGTAGCCTTCAATATTTTGAAGGAAACAATAACAAAGGTTTTGATTAAGGCATTGGTGAAACTATATGAAAAACCCTCAGCCTCAAACAAGGTATTTCTTATGAAGCGTTTATTTAATATGAATATGTCAGAAGGTGGATCTGTTGTACACCATTTAAATGATTTTAATATAGTTACTAGTCAGTTAAGTTCTGTAGAGGTAAAATTTGATGATGAACTTAGGGCTATTTTATTTCTGTGCTCATTACCAGAAAGCTGGAATGGTTTAGTTATGGCCTTTATTATCTCTATGTTTGGATCTAGTACTTTAAAGTTTGATGATGTTGTCAGTGCTATCCTTAGTGAGGAAATGCAATGGAAAAGCTCCGGTGAGACATTGGTTAATTCTTTGAGTGCAAAGTCCCAGGGAAGAAAAATGGAAAGAGGAAAGAGCTCAGGATATCGCAGTAAATCAAGGAAAGGCAGATCCAAGTCCAGATCGGGGATAGTGTGCTAGAAACGTGGAAAGAAAGGACACCTAAAGAAATATTGTAGGTCTCGGAAGGGAAAAGAAGGAGATACACAACAAGAAAATTATCATGAAGCAAATGTAACAGGTGATGTGTTACAAGATGCTTTGATTCTTTCTTTCGAAAATGTTACTAATTCCTGGGTAGTAGATTCAGGGGCCTCATTCCATTCCACACCTGATAAGAAATATTTTCATGACTATGTTCAAGGAGATTTTGGACGAGTCCGCTTGGCTGATGATAAACCGTGTAAAATTATTGGAATGGGTAAGGTTCTTGTAAAACAGCAGAATGGAAACCAAATGGATATTAAAGGAGGTAAGGCATGTTGCAAATCTGAAGAAAAATTTGATTTCAATAGGGCAGTCAGGTAGTGAAGGTTGTGTGACAACTTTCATAGATAAAACTTGGAAGGTCACCAAAGGAGCCCTGGTAATAGCAAAAGGAAAAAAGGTTGGTACATTGTATTTATGCAATGGTATTTATGACTATGTTAATGCTTTAAATTCCAAAGGAGGAGATGCAGCGTTATGGAATCATAGGCTCAGACACATGAGTGAGAAGGGGATGAATATTCTTCACTCAAGAAATTTGTTGCCGGGTTTGAAGAATGTTGATTTGGATTTACGTGAGAACTGTGTTTATGGAAAACAAAAGAGAGTCAGATTTCTCAGAGTTGGGAAAGAAAATAAGGGTGAAAATTAAAGCTTGTGCATACAGATGTATGAGGACCTGCTCATGTATCATCTCTTGGTGGCTCTCATTATTATGTTACTTTTATTGATGATGCAACTAGAAAAACTTGGATTTATTATATTCAGAATAAATATGATGTATTTGATACTTTCAAGAAATGGAAAGCTTTGGTTGAGATTGAGACAGGAAAGAAGTTGAAGTGTCTCAGATCAGAAAATGGAGGTGAATATTGCAGCAAAGAGTTTGATAAGTACTGTTAAAAGCATGGAATTCACAGAGAAAAGACTGTTCCAAGAACACCACAAGAAAATGGTGTGTCAGAAAGAATGAACAGAACAATCATGGAGTGTGCAAGGTGCATGAGACTTCATTCAGGATTTCCTTTACAATTTTGGGCGAATGTTGTAGATATTGTTGTTTATCTAATAAAAAAAGGGCCTTCAAGTTCCTTGGATGGTGGTATTACAGAGGAGGCATGGACAGGTAAAAAGGTAAACTACTCTTTTTTAAAGCCTTTTGGTTGTGAGGCATTTGTCCATATTAATAAATAAAATAGGAAAAAGCTTGAGGAAAAATCAAAGAAATGTACCTTTAATGGATATGGTGTTAATGATTTTGGTTATCACTTATATGATTATGAAAATCACAAAATCATTAGGAGCAAAGATGTAATATTCAATGAAAATGTCTTGTATAGGAATCGGTTGCAAGAAAAAAAAAACAAAGAATACATAGTTCTCGATGAGATCATAGAAAAAGTAAATGTGCCTGAAAATAATAATAACTTCATTGTTACTAAAAAAAGAAGCCACCACAATAGAAACAAGCACTCAAACACCTGAAAGTGGTGTTAGAAGATCTACCAGGATAAGTAGACCCCCTGAATGACACTCTCCTTCATTATATTATTTATTGCTGACTGATTCTGGTGAACCTGAATGTTATGAAGAAGCAATGCAGGTTGAAAGCAGGAAGAAGTGGGAGCTAGCCATGGAAGAAGAGATGGACTCCTTAATGCATAACTAGACTTGGGAGCTAGTCAAGTTGCGTACAAGTAAAACTACATTGCAGAATAAATGGGTTTACAGGTTGAAGGAAGAAGATGGTGGAAAATAGAGGTACAAGGCTAGACTTTTGGTGAAGGGGTTTGCACAAAAGAAAGGTATTTATTTTGATCAAATATTTTCTCCTGTTGTTAAGAAGACTTCAATCAGAACTATTTTAAGTCTTGTAGCAGCAAAATATTTACATCTTGAATAGTTAGACGTAAAGATATCATTTCTCCATGGATATTTGGAGGAAGAGATCTATATGGAGAAACCAGAAGGATATGAGGTCAAAGGGAAAGAAAAATTAGTTTTTAGGTTAAAGAAGAGCTTGTATGGATTAAAACAAGGTCCAAGGCAGTGGTATCTAAAATTTGACAAGTTTATGTCTGAACAAGGTTATACTAGATGTCACTCTGATCATTGTGTTTATCTGAAAAATCAAAATGATGGAAGCTATATTATATTGTTATTGTATGTAGATGAAATGATTTTTGCAGGGTCTAAAATGCAAGAAATAAATGTGCTCAAAACAAAAATGGAAAATTCATTTGCAATGAAGGATTTGGGAGTTGCAAAACAAATCCTTCATATGAGAATAACTAGACACAGGAAAAATTGCAAATTAACACTATCTCAGAATGAGTACATACAAAAGGTGTTGAAATGATTTAATATGCAGAATGCAAAACCTGTCAGTGCACCTTTTTCTAGCCATTTCAAAATTAGTAAGGATATGTGCCCCAAGACACAAGAATAAATTGACTATATGTCTAAAGTTACATATGAATCAGTAGTTGGAATCTTAATGTATGCAATGGTCTACACAAGGCTTGATATTGCACATGCAGTGGGAGTTGTAAGCAGGTACATGAAAAATCCAGGAAAAAAACATTGCACTAGTACATTTGGTGGAAAATCTGACACTTTTGACGAAATGTCAGAAATTTTCCCAAATTTTATCAATTTTTCAAATCCCACCACAAAGTGTCGCTATACCGACGTTTGGAGACAAGTGTCGATATTGCAACACTTAGAGGTAAGTGTCGGTCTTGCGACGTTTGAAAAAAAGCATCGTAATTGTGACGAATTTCTGAAATATGTTGTTATTGCGACGTTACAGAGACAAGGTGTCGCTATTGCGACGTTTAGAGGAAGGTTTCTCTATTGCGATGTTTAGAGAAAGGTGTCGCTATTGCGATGGTTGGTGGCAAAGTGTTGCTCTTGTGATGGTTGGTGGAAAAGTGTCGCTCTTGCAACGGTTGGTGGCAATGTGTCACTCTTGTGACGGTTGGTGGTAGAGTTTCTGCAGCTAGCCATTCGCAGAACGGTTTCTAGTAGTATTGGAACTTCCAAAATGTAAAATAATAATTATAGAGTAGTGAGTGGTCTCATTTTCTTGATCCGCCTGCTTTTATAATGATGACATTCCTTGGGATTTTAATCCAAAATCCTTTTAATTCATCGCAACCATGTGACCATTGGCAGTTGTTTCCTGGAGTTGGAGAATGGTGGCTGACAGTGAAAGATGTATTAGACTCGCTTTTCATATAATACATAAACAATTTTATATTGTAATTTCAGTGTTATAATTTCCATATATGTTTTATTGTAAACTTTCCATATAATTTCCATATAGGTGGGATAATCCCACATTCACTGGGCGTATAAGTGATATTGGTGTTTATATATGTGTTGAGGTTTAACATGTTTCAACTATGAGCCGAAGGCCATGCACACTCATACAATCAATTGGGGCTCAGCGTATGCGCTCGGCCCCTCCCCTCATGACTTGGATTTGGTTGTGGGTTTAGCTTATTGTTCTTGGCCTCGATCCTGTGGTGATTAGTGTAGGTGCTTGGCCTGAGCCAGGGGCTCGATGCAGTAAAAAGCCCACAATTACAGTAAAAATAATATTTAAATATAAACAATTTGTAAAAATCCCACAATTTTATTAAAAATATAAACAAGTTTATATTAAATATAAAATTGATATACATTTTTTTATTTGCCCAATAAAATAAGCTAGAATACGAACAATTTTATATTAAATATAAAATTGATACACACTTTTTTATTTTCCCATTAAAATAAGCTAGAATACGATAGGGTTAGGGCATTTTGAGATTTTTTACAAAAATGGCAAAAGAGGGAAATAGATAGGACAAGCATTAAGGTAGTTTAGGAAAAATAGGGTTTCATATATTTTAGCATTCAAATGGCTAGATTGGGGTAATTTAGGGATTTTTAGAAAAATCAAGGTATATGATAATGACGGAAAATGGTGACTATAGTGAAGGCATAAGAAATCATAGCCAAAAAATGATCATGAAAGACAACTTTCAAGAGTGAAAAAATGAGTGCTAACAAGATGCATGCTCTAATTCTAAGTCAGAACCTGATAAGGGGAATGACAAAGGGAAGCATATGATTGATGCAAAGCCTAGTGCCATTGTTACCACCACCAAGATCCATAAGGATGAGCCCTAAGATCCAAAAGAGGGAGATTGCCTCTTCCACTCATAGATGTGGGTGAAGGGTTCTCCACTAGAGTTCATTGTCGAAAACAAGAGCCAAAAGAACCTCATTTCAGCAGAGGTTTTGAATCAGCTAGGCCTATCGACCGTAAAACACCCATAGTCATACACCATCGATGGGTGGCTTCACCCGCAGTCATACACCATAGGCCCATTTGTCGTTTTCTCCCTTGTGGCATATTCGTTTGGTTAGGCGCGTCATGTTGCACCGTGTGAGGTCGCCCAATCGGGCGCGTTCGGGTTGAGCCATTTTGTTCGAGGGCGCCTGTATCAGTTTTGCTAAGTTGTGACCACCCGAGTGCCTTGTGCATGTTCAGGCGGCCCATTTTCTGTTTTCTCCCTTGTGGCATCCTTTGGTCGGGCGCATAGTGTCACGCTGTGTGAGGTTGCCCGACCAGACGCGTTCAGTTCATGCCATTTCTTTCAAGGACGCCCGTATCAATTTTGCTAGGTTGTGACTGCTAGGGTGCCTTGTGCACATTCAAGTGGCTTGTTTTCTATTTTCTCCCTTGTGGCATCGTTTGGTCAGGCACATCGTGTCGCATTGTGCGAGGTCACTCGACCGGGTGCGTTCGGGTCATGTTGTTTCATTTGAGGGCGCCCATATCATTTTTGCTAAGTTGTGACCACCCGAGTGCCATGTGCACGTTCACGTGGCCCGTTTTCCATTTACTCCCTTGTGGCATCGTTCGGTCGAGCGCGCCGTGTCGCGCCATGTGAGGTTTCCTGACCAGGCGCGTTCGGGTCAGGCTGTTTTGTTCGAGGGAACCTGTATCAGTTTTGCTAAGTTGTGACCACCTGGGTTCCTTGTGCACGTTCAGGCAGCCCATTTTCTATTTGCTCCCTTGTGGCATATTTGTTCGGTCAGGGGCATTATGTCGCGCCATGTGAGGTCGCCCGACCGGGCGCGTTTGGGTCGGGCCATTTCATTCGAGGTTGCCCATATTAGTTTTGTTAAGTTGTGACTACCTGGGTGCCTTCTGCACATTCTAGCGACCCATTGACATTTTCTCCCTTGTGGCATAATTTGGTCGGACGCGTCATGTCAAGTTGTGTGAGGTCACTTGACCGGGCGTGTTCGGGTCGGGTTGGGCCGTTTCGTTCAAGGGAGACTGTATCAATTTTGCTAAGTTGTGACTGCTCAGGTGGCTTGTGCACGTTTGGGCAACCCGTTTATCATTTTCTCCCTTGTGGCATCGTTCGGTCGAGCACGTTGTGTCACACCGTGTGAGGTCACCCAACCGGGCGCGTTCGGGTCAGGCCGTTTTGTTCGAGGGTGCCCGTATCAGTTTTTCTAATTAGTGACCGCCCGGGTGCCTTGTGCATGTTTGGGTGGCCCGTTTTCCATTTTCTCCCTTGTGGCATCGTTCGTTCGAGCGTGTCGTGTCGCGTCGTGTGAAGTCTCCCAGCCAGGCGCGTTAAGGTTGGGTCAGGCCGTTTTGTTCGAGGGCGCCCATATCATTTTTCCTAAGTTGTGACTGCCCTCGTGCCTTGCGCACATTCGGAAAGCCCATTTGCCATTTTCTCCCTTGTGGCATCATTTGGTCGGGTGCGCTATGTCACACCATGTGAGGTCACCCGACCGGGCGCATTCAGGTCGGGTTGGGCCGTTTTGTTTGAGGGTGCCCGTATCAGTTTTGCTCAGTTGTGACCGCCCAAGTGCCTTGTGCATGTTTGGGTGGCCTGTTTTCCATTTTCTCCCTTGTGGCATCGTTCAGTTGGGCGTGTCGTGTCGCGTCATGTGAGGTCGCTTGATTGGGCGCGTTCGAGTTGGGTCGGGACGTTTCGTTCGAGGGTGCCCGTATCCATTTTGCTAAGTTGTGATTGCCCAGGTGCCTTGTGCATGTTCGGGTGGCCTGTTTGCCATTTTCTCCCTTGTGGCATCATTTAGTCGGGTGCTTCATGTCGCACCATGTGACGTCGCCTGACTGGGCGCGTTTGAGTCGGGTTGGGTCATTTCGTTCGAGGGCACTCGTATCATTTTTGCTAAGTTGTGACCACCTAGGTGCCTTGTGCACGTTCGGGAAGCCTGTTTGTTGTTTTCTCCCTTGTGGCATCGTTCAGTCGGGCACGCCATGTCACGTTGTGTGAGGTCACCCGACCAAGCGCGTTCAGGTCAGGCCATTTCGTTTGAGGGTGCCCGTACTAGTTTTGCTAAGTTTTGACGCATCGTTCGATTGGGTGTGGCGTGTCGCGCCGTACTATGAGGTCACCTGACCGGGCGTGTTCGGGTTGGGCCATTTCGTTCGAGGGCACTCGTATCAGTTTTGCTAAGTTGTGACTGCCCGAGTGCCTTGTGCACGTTCGGGCTGCCCATTTACCATTTGCTCCCTTGTGGCATCATTCATTCTTGCGCGCCATGTCACGCCGTGTGAGGTCGCCTGACCGGGCGCGTTCAAGTCAGGTTGTTTCGTTCGAGGGCACCCGTATTAGTTTTGCTAAGTTTTTACCACTCGGTGCCTTGTGCACGTTCGGGTGGCCCATTTTTTTCCTCCCTTGTGGCATCGTTTGGTCGGGCGCGTCGTGTCATGATGTACTGTGAGGTTGCCCGACCAGGGGTGTTCAGGTCGGGTTGTTTCGTTCAAGGGCGCCTATTTCAGTTTTTCTAAGTTGTGACCACTTGAATGCCTTATGCACATTCGGGAAACCCGTTTTCCATTTGCTCCCTTGTGGCATCGTTCGGTCGGGCATGCAATGTCGCGTCATGTGAGGTCGCCCGACCGTGCGCATTCGGGTAGGGTTGGGTCGTTTCGTTCGAGGGCGCCCATATTAGTTTTGCTAAGTTGTGACCACCTTGGTGCCTTGTGCACGTTTGGGAAACTCGTTTTTTGTTTTCTCCCTTGTGGCATCGACATTCGATTGGGCGCATCGTGTCGCGCCGTGTGAGGTTGGTGCCTGACCAGGCATGTTTCGATCGGGCCATTTCGTTCGAGGGCGCCCGTATCAGTTTTACTAATTTGTGACTGCCTGGGTCCCTTGTGCATGTTCGGGCAGACCATTTGCCATTTTCTCCCTTGTGGCATTGTTCGGTCAGGCGCGCTGTGTCGCACCATGCGAGGTCGCTCGACTGGGCGCATTCGGGTCGGGCCATTTCGTTCAAGGGTGCCCGTATCAGTTTTGCTAAGTTGTGACCACCTGGGTTCCTTGTGCACATTCGGGCGGCTCGTTTGCTGTTTTCTCCCTTGTGGCATCGACGTTCGTTCGGGTGTGTCGTGTCGTATAGTGTGAGTTCGGCGCTCGACCGAGCACATTCCGGTCGGGCCGTTTCGTTTGAGGGTGCTCGTATCAATTTTTCTAAGTTGTGACGGGTCCCTTATGCACATTCTAGTGGCCCATTTTCCGTCTACTCCCTTGTGGCATCGTTTGGTCAGGTGCACCATGTCGCATCGTGCAAGGTCACTCGACCAGACACCTTCAGGTCAGGTCATTTCGTTCGAGGGCACCCGTATCAGTTTTTCTAAGTTGTGATTGCCTGGGTGTCTTGTGCACATTCAGGTGGCCCATTTTCCATTTTCTCCCTTGTGGAATTTTTTGATCGAGTGCACCGTGTTATGCCGTGTGAGGTCACCCGACTGGGCATGTTTAGGTTGGGTCGGTCCATTTCGTTTGAGGGCGCCCGTGTCAGTTTTGCTAAGTTGTGACTACTCGGGTGCCTTGTGCACATTCAGGTAGCTCATTTGCCTCTTGATCCCTTGTGGCATCATTTGATCGAGCGCCGTTTCACGCCATGTGAGGTCGCCTGACCAGGCGCGTTCAGGTTGGGCCGTTTCATTCGAGGGCACCCGTATCAATTTTGCTAATTTTTGACCGCATGGGTGCCTTGTGCACGTTCGGGTGGCCCATTTTTCATTTGCTCCCTTTTGGCATCGTTCAGTCGGGCGTGTCGTAATGTGAGGTCACTCGACCGAGCACGTTCGAGTCGGGCCATTTCGTTCGAGGGCACCTGTATTAGTTTTACTAAGTTGTGACCACCCGAGTGCCTTGTGCACGTTCGAGCGGCCCATTTTTCGTCTGCAGCCGTGTCGTTTAGTTTTTGTCTGAATGACCAATGAGAGCACAAGAACACCTATTTCTATAAAAGCATCTATAGCTTCTCTTACTTTATTGTCATTTACCCATAACTAACCAATGAGAACACAAGAACACCTATTTATATAAAAGCACCTATAATACTTTTGTGGGTTTCACTAATATCCCTTCAGTTACTGTGTGCATAGTAGCCTAGATCCTAAAGTGATCATTTAGCCTTGATATAAGACAAGGCACTAAATTTGGCTCATGCATAATTGAAATAGTGTTTTAAGTGTCTGCATCAGCAAGTATTATTGTTGGTATCACATAAAAAGGCATCTAAATAGGCATCATGCCTCTTGCATGTCACAATTACATGTAGCCATTAAAAATTTTTGTGGTTCTGACAAGAATCTGTGAAAGCTATATGAAACAACATGACAACACTTTCTGGATTTTTGTGCAAGGATCCCATTTTAGGCCACCATTTAGATTGTGGCTCCTCAATGTTGTGAACCCACAAACCTTTTCCTCTGGCCCACAATCCTAATTGGATCCTTAGTGTCATAACCTTGCAAACCTCATCTATGAGCAGTAGCAATCTGTACTCAACAAATTATTTAACAAATAGAACTTTTCCCTGTACTTTATTTAGTCAATAGTAGGTTCACTAGCAATCCTACAATTCAAGACGATTCCCATAAACTCATTTTATAGTAGCTTTGTTGAAAATCATACAATTCATGAGAATAATGTCATTCCATTTCAAAGAGAACAATACAATTGCCTGAAATATGAATACTCTGGTCAAGAGCACCTCACTATGTTATTTAGAAGGAGTATTGGTTATTCCTTCTCATGTATATCTAGAGTTAATCTATATCATGACATATTGGGACCTACGAATTGGTTAATTCTGCCTTGTTGGTAAGGTTAAAATGTGCACAAAATGAGACCACTGAAACTATCATCTTAACCCATAACCTCTTAAACACTAATTCCCAACCCATAACCCATTTAACCCCCTAAACCTCTAGTAAACCCCTAACCCATTTAACCCCTAAACCATAAACCTCTAAACCCTTAACCCCTAACCCCTAAACCCTTAACCCCTAACTGACTTAACCCCCTAAACCCTAAACCTATAAGCCCTTAGCCCCTAACTACTTAAACCTTAAATCATTAAACCCTTAACCCTAAACCTATAAAACTTTAACCCCTAAAACCTAACCCCATTAGCCCCTAACTTCTAACCCCTAAAATCCTTAGCTGCTAAATCCCCTAACCCCCTAAACCCTAAACCTATAATCCCTTAACCCCTAACCCATTTAACCCCCTAAACCATAAACCTCTAAACCCGTAACCCATTTAACCCCCTAAACCCTAAAATTATAACCTCTAAATCCCTAACCGTTAACCCCCAATCCCTGACTAAGCCCTCCAAATTTGAATTAGCTTTGAAGAAGTAACTGTTTTCTTACTTCTGTCTAATTCACTATATAATCAGATCATGAATGTGAGAAGGCTTTTGGTTGTAAGCATGGTTGTGGTATGTTGATGTTCAGACGAAAACTAAAACTTGTAGCCCTTGATCTACTAGGGGTCAGTTACCTTGATATTAACGGTGGTTTATTCATACTCCTTCTGAATAACCAATAAAGGGTCAAGGAAATTGACCAATATGTTTTCAAGTTTGATCTTATCCATCTTTAGGGCAAGCTTCTTTTCGGCTAACTCCACTGCTTTTGATCTCAATTTTGCCAATTGATTCCTTCTCTCATATGATACCTGAGCCTTTGTCTTTCTCTTCCCTTCTAATTCTGTAATAGTGTCATAGTGATGCCAGCCAACTTCTTTGGAAAGCCTTCCTAGCACATAATTCTAGGTTATGAGGGTATCATGTGTTTGTGGGTAATGCCATTATTACCATGTGTTTGTAGACTAATTAGTAAATTTTAGGAAAAAATTGCAAAATTTCTAATGATGATAATTGATGGTAACTCATGTGATTATGACTAGCTTGGAATAATGAGATGAACACAAAAAAGGTGCTAGTTAAATACTTTAGGTGGTTGAGTGGAAGTGTCACAACAAGTGTAAGAAATCAATAAGAATATGCCGCATATTTTAGAAGATATGGAATATGTTGGAATATTCATAACTTGGTACTCCAAAGGGTATCCCTTGAATGAACAACTCTATGGAAAATGGTTGTAGAATCATAAAATTATCTCCATACATGAACATTACGAAAATTACTATAAGGTCTATTTAAGGATGATTCAAATAAGGAAGAGAATATTGGCAATCAACTAATGAAGTTGAATAATTATGGTAATCATGAAAGTAATTTTGAAGGAACCTATAAACTATGATGAAAGTAATTATTCTACCTAAAGATATTATATTTATTAATATTTTTTATTACTTATAAATAAAAATTATAACGAATATTATAAGTCCAAAAATATTGACAAATTGTTTTTAAATAAAATAAAATAAGTTTATTTTGTAAAATATTATAGCAGTTTACAATAAATATATAAAATAATTTAAATAAAATAAATTATTCACTAATGTTTGAGTGGGAAATTTTCGTATGATTTCATGTCATAGTTTCAATCAATCACATAATTCCCTGGCCAACTTTCAATTAATGATATAAGTAATGATTTTTACAACCAAAAATATTGATAAATTGTTTTTAAATAAAATAAAATAAATTTATTTTGTAAAATATTACAATCGTTTACAATAAATATATAAAACAATTTCAATTAAATTTACTAATTCATAATTAATCAATTCATACATGATTAAAGATGCCTAATTAATCGATTGATATATTTAATATATGATTAATCGTAATTAATCAATTGATAACATTAATACATGATTAAAGATCCCTAGCTTGGCCTATTTTTTAAAATTCCAACAAATTAGCCTAATTACCTTACCCATGCGCCCTATTCCACCTATTCAAATTTTCTTAATCGACCTATTCAATTTGTTTTTCCTGCTCAGCTTGTTCGACCTTTATGCCTTCTTTCCCATGATTCCATTCTGCCATATGATGCTTGCTTTTTTCCAGATTCTTGCAGAAGCATGGACGCTCTGAAACCCTAAAGCAGCCACAGTCCATTAATGGGTTGAAAGCCATAGTAACTGGTGGAGATATTTCAAGTTTTTCCGATGTTCAGAAATCTGTGGGAGATCTGAAGAGAAATCGATTGCTGAAGAATGCTCTCTTCATCTGGAAGAATCAGATTGGTATTTCCCTTGTTTTATCCCATTCAAATTCGCTATTTTCTTCTACGCTATCTTGGTTATGAGATATAGATGGTTGCAGGTTTGAAATATATTACATTTCTCATGGAAACATTGTACACATCCTAGTTCTTATGAACCCTGAGCATGGAAAAAAATGCCCTGTACAGCTGCGGCGATTTTCCCTTGATGTTACTTCAACAAGTGGTGGTGGTAGTAATGTAGATAAACTTCATTCCTTCCAGAAGCTCGAATCCGAATCCTCTCAGCTGGAAACCTCCCCATTTTCATTAACTGCTATATTTTTGACAAACAACAGAAGGTTGGATATCTGGTAAGTGGTTTCTACTATAAGGGTTTTACTGGATGTTTTTTTTAATATAACATTACACTTCACTTTATGGGTACATTTAGATTGTGGTTTTTGGTTTTCCTTGTATGATTGAGTAGCTGCAGAAATTTTCCCTTGATGTTACCTTAGCAAGTGGTGGTGGTAGTAATGTAGATCAAATTCATTCCTACCAGAAGCTCGAATCCGAATCCTCTTGGCTGGAAACCTCCCCATTTTCATTAACTGTTGTATTTTTGACAAACAATAGAAGGTTGGATATCTAGTAAGTGGTTTCTGCTACAAGGGTTTGACTGGATGTTTTTTTTAATATAACATTACACTTCACTTTATGGGTACATTTAGAACGTGGTTTTGGGTTTGCCTTGTATTATTGAGTAGATGCGGCGATTTTCCCTTGATGTTACCTCAGCAAGTGGTGGTGGTAGTAATGTAGATCAACTTCATTCATGCCAGAAGCTCGAATCTAAATCCTCTCGACTGGAAACCTCCCCATTTTCATTAATTGTTGTATTTTTGACAAACAACAGAAGGTTGGATATCTGGTAAGTGGATTCTGCTATAAGGGTTTTACTGGATGTATTTTTCAATATAACATTACACTTCACTTTATGGGTACAATTATAATGTGGTTTTGGGTTTGCCTTGTATGATTGAGTAGCTAACTATTAACGTGGTTCATCAATCTCAAGAGGATCTAGTGCTTGCTCCACCACCCAAAGGGGCTTCTATCAGTTCTCTATCATCTGTGACCCATATTTTTTATAAGATATCAGTATAGATTGGGGGAAATGTTCCCTTTGAACCTTCTCAAGTGTAGCTGATTTTTTAGGGAGAGGGGTTGTAATGTTAAATTGTCTTCTGAAGATTTGGATTAATTCAATTTCTCTCTGATATTGTCTTTTTGGATAGAATGCTGGATGACAATGCCTTTGACAAATGGTGTTTTTGGAATTGGGAAGCTATAGGGATTTTTATAAATTCTTACTAGGGTTTGGGTTTTAAGTATGTGTGCTCACTATTTAACTCCAATGCCACAGCTCAACATGTTCTTTAATTCTGTACTTGGAACATTGTTGGCTCTCTTTCCTTGTGTAGTGCTGATAAGCATATTTCAACCCAAAAGATCGTAGTTAGGGTCACTACCCTCTTTGGTTCTCCACCCTACTTGTGAACATGTAGCCATTTGTATATTTATTTACCTAAAGGTTTGGCAAGGTTCTTATCCCTAATTGTCAACATTATACTTCCTCTAATGAAGGTTGTGGAACATTACAAAATTATGTGAATCTTATCTTTTGTTCTCCTTCTGGTGTTTATGTGAATCTTATCTTTTTTTCACCTTTTGGTGTGGCATTGACAGGTACGAGGATGGAAGCCTTGCTTGGTGGGATTTAAGGAATCCAAGAACACCTGTTACTTCTGCTAAATTTCATTCGAAACTGGGTTTGTCTTCTTTGAGTTTTTGCATTTTTCATTTTGATGATGTTTTAAAAAAAAAATTAATAATGCAATTATCATATGGATATTTTTTGTATTTTGGCTGGTTTACTGCAGCAAAGTTCATTCCTTTATTCTCTGATAATACCTTTATTCTCTGACAATAACAGTGGGAAAACATCAACTAGCTAGTTCTAAGTGTCTATATATGTGTTTGGAACCAATATGAAAATTGGGTGGGTGCTAGATTGATAGCAAGACTGGAACGCAAGCAGTAAGGAGAGCCGGTCTCTCCTTTCTCTGTAGTATTATATACTGAGGGGTCTTCGCAACTTTATTGTTTTTATTTCATTTATCAAATTTGGAAAAAATTGATTAATGAAATGTCATATTCCAATGTTATATAGCTGCCCTAATATCAAGGCCTTTGGAACTTTAAATAAAACACTCGAGACTATTTTTCCTTTTAATAAAGCACTTAAATTAGGTTAGTCATTGTAATAATATTCCAAAACCCCTTTTTATTATGGAACAACACCTTAAAATGTCGCAAACTCCTTATCGGAATAATTCATCAAAGAAAACCCGGTTTCAACCTTTTAAAACAAATCCTTAAGCTTTAACTTATTAAAATCCACCCTTCGAGTCTCCGACCCAAATCCTTTGAACAAATAGCCAATCTTGGCCTATAATAAAACCTTGAAACGTTTAACACTACTGCCGCGACATTTTATTATATATATTGTGTTCTCCAGGCCCCACACTTCAAAAATTATTAAATAAACGATTGTCCATGCGAAGCCTATGGGCCATACCTTTGAATTAACCTTCGAGAACCTTGCTGCGTGATTACCCTTAGATCCGTTGTGCTCCAAATTGAACGGATCAAATCAAAATTGCATTTTTTCCATGGCCGAAGATTAGCATTCCAAAAAAATGCAATGAGGGTAGTATTTGCCTTGTGACATGGTGCAAATATATTGGATCGGATTTTTTTTGAGTGGTTTCACTTTGGAACATAAGTGGTGCGAAATCAGCAGTATTGGTTTACAAAACCACAGCCAATAATTAAACAATGATAGCTCAAAATCCCACGTGAAATTAACTTATTTCTTCACTTGGCCTCCTCAGCTTCATTTTGTGAACAACCTCAATCATACTGTCTGACCAACAACAAAACAAGAACATTCACTAACAAATAGAGTTTGATATTCTTTGAAGTAACATAGTCAGAGAGGAATCAAGGAGATTTAACATAGCAATTGTTCTTCTTCAATTTATGCATAGAGTTCTCGATTCAAAAGAGTAATTCTTCGAAGAATGTCAATAACACACACAGATAGACCAAAAAATCCTGAAATTCATTCAACAGAGAACAATGCTTCTCAAATTAGTAATTTACTGCAAAATCCCCCCATATAAGAACTCAGAATTACTAATTCAGTCCATAGCACAGAGTTCACAGCTTGTCCACAGAACTAAACTATTCCTTATATAATTTTGACCAAGAATACCTTTGGGTTTCACACAGGACTTATAAACTAGTGCCTCATCAATACCTACAACTAGAATCAATTCGAAAGAATTCACTTACAACTTCATATTGGCCAGATCTTCTATTCTACGGCCTTCTACTCTGCACACTCTCTAGTTCTGAACTCCTATGAATGCCTTT
Source organism: Pinus albicaulis (assembly GCA_034641835.2). Taxonomy (NCBI): domain Eukaryota; kingdom Viridiplantae; phylum Streptophyta; class Pinopsida; order Pinales; family Pinaceae; genus Pinus; species Pinus albicaulis. Next base: position 913,544,734 of record CM076573.1, on the reverse strand, counting down.
TTGGCTTACAATTATACAAAATGGGTAGTTGTCGATTCAGTTCCTACCATGACTCGACAAGACTCTTAGATTTCCTCAAATCCTATTTTTAGCCCAAATCCTTAACTCTACTAAATTGACTCTTCATATGCCTAGCTAATCATTCGAGGGTAGTTACAATTCTCTCCATAATTGACTAAAATTAATTAAAAACCTACTACTTTTATTACAAAAGAATCTAATTCTGTTGGAACTAAAAACCCCTAAGTCTTAACAAAATGCATGAAATTTGTTTTGGCCTAATTCCCCTATATCATAGATCATGATATCTGAGTTTGATGTAGTTTCCTCATTCCTTCTTGCAGATCATTCCTTTATTCTCTGACAATAAGAGTGGGAAAACATAAACTAGCTAGTTATAAGTGTCTATATATGTGTTTGGAACCAATATGAAAACTGGGTGGGTGCTAGATCATGATATCTAAGTTTGATCTAATTTCCTCATTCCTTCTTGCAGATCCACATGTCAGCATTGTCCCATATAGCCATTATTTTGGCTTTAATTGGTCTCTTGTTAGGCTTTGGATTAAAATTACCTACGAACTTCACATTTATGTCTTCATTGCAGTCATCATTTTCATAATAGAAATGCCTCATGGTTTTCTTCACTTAATGTCAACTGGTGGTGTTCCTTGGCAGGCTTACATTATCGCCTTCTCCCTAGGTATGGGAGCCATCCCATGGATTATTATGTTTGAGGTAATGTGCCTTCTCCAACTTCACTTGAGAAGCATTCTTGGAGAGGAATCCAGATTGTATGTGTATGGGGGTAGTTTTCAATTGAGAAAATTGAGGCTTATCGCCATAAAATATTTGTGATAATCGAAGAAGTGGACATGGTCCTGTGGTAAACTAGTGGCACTTGCCAACCAGTGATCATGACTTCCATTTCTCAAGGAATCACTCACATGCAAACAAAATATGGAATCTAATCATGAGTGGATGTAACTGGTAATGTTGAACTTGGGCCTTTATGATGTTCTGAAAATCAAGATTACTGCCAAATAGATTGCGTTTTTGTTCTATTATGTGGATGTCAATCAGTTACTATTTTTTATTATGCTTTGTTCCTCATAAATTATAAGTTTTCTACTTTACTCTAATGCAGATACTTCCTACTAATCTCAAGGGAATTTCTAGTAGTGTGGAAACTTTGGCCAACTGGGCCCTTTCCTGGACAGTAACAATGACTATCAATTTTCTTTTAGAGTGGAGCACTGTAGGTAAAATTTTTTGCTTTTGAGAACTGGTTATATTGCAATTTTATGTTGCAACATATAGAATTGTTTTTTCAATGCGTTTTGATCATCAGTTTGGGATCCCTGACTAAAGTCGATATTTTTGTTATCTATTACAGGAAAATTCTCACTGTATGCTCTCTTTACTGTATTTACGCTCATCTTTGTGGTTCTGTGTGTGCCTAAAACCAAGGGGAAGACTTTGGAGGAAATTGAGGCATCATACAGATAAGTTTGGGCTAGCTGGGAACCTTAAATTCTATTGATGGCAGGACATATTGCTCTGAAAGGATCAAGTCCTTTCAATAGAAAAAATTGGTGTATTTAGTTAAGATGCTTCATGAAGTGGTGAGATGACACTGAATCCATTACAGATCGTGTCATCATCCTCCAAAAGTGACTGAAAGATCACGGTAAATCAAATCAGGTCACCTGTTTCAGGAACCTCATTAGTTATTTCATTGATAAGACCTCGATTTTATAATGCATCTTCACTAATCAAGTAATCAAGTAATCCTATTTTATAATGCATCTTGAAACTATTGCATCAAAGGTGATCATGTCAAATTGAATATCGATTATGATCAGCGGATAGCATGAATGGGTACAGTAACCCAATTTAAGTGAAAGAAATAATCTTGAAGTGTTATTATTTATAGGGAATAACCTATCTTTGTTAATGTGACCACTAACTATATCATTCTCTCCTTATAAATAAGATTGTAATGAATAAACAGAATTGGTTCCATGCATAAACTTGATTTTGTATTTTACTTTTAAGATTGTTATGATTTTGGTATATTTATATTTATGTTGCAATCTTTTATTTATATATAAAATAATACAATGAGTACTTCGCACATAGAGCTTTTATATATTGGCAACTAGACACTCAGTTGTTACATGTTTATGGGTTTAATTTTTTTTTTTAAATTTTTATCACAGTGTCGAAAGACCGATGCTTCCAAAGTGTCAGTAGACTAACACCTCTAGCATCGAAAGAGAGCCTTTTGCACAACATCAATTTTATGATGCTTTAAAAGCATGGTTAGCCATAGAGTCAGTATTGCAACACTTTTTAAGCATTGGTCTTGCGACGTCTTTGCAAGGCATTGGTATTGCAATAGTTTAATAAGCATCGAAAGAGCAACGTTCAATACGTCACACCACATAACATCGGAATTGTGACAGGTTACAAACGTTGGGAGACCGAAAGTTTATAAATGTCGAAAGAGTGACGTTCAAAATGTCGGACCCCATATTCTTAGAATTGCGACAGTTTACAAACGTCGGAAGAGTGACGGTTTGGAAAACATCGGAAGAGAAACAATTGTTTGGAAACTTCAGAAAAAGTGTCGGTATTGCGACACTTTGGAAAAGCATCGGAATTGCAACATAATGGCTAAGCACATTTTTTCCGGACTTGAATTATCACTCTTGCGACGAAAATGTGTCGGAATAGTGACGAAGTGGCCGTCGGAAATTGGGCCAAATTTTCTAGTGTTGGATGGAAGTGAAATGGATTCTCAGATATTTGAGAGGTACCACAAATCAAACATTATGCTTTGGTGGTTCGAACATTGCTCTATAGGGATATGTTGATGCAGATATGGTAGGTGACAGATATAATAGGAGGAGCACTATAGGATATGTATTTAATTTAGGTGGAACAACTGTTAGTTGGGTTTCAAAATCCAAAGTGTTGTTACACTTTCAACAATAGAAGCAGAGTATGTCGCTGCTATAGAGGCTAGTAAATAAATGATTTGGTTACAAATGTTTATGGATGAATTGGATAAGGATCATGATATGGGCATGTTATATAGTGATAGCCAAAGTGCCATTCATCTTGCAAATAACTCAACATTTCATTCTAGGACTAAACACATACATCTCAAGTACCATTTCATATGGTCAGTATTGGAAGATGGACAGTTGAAGCTAGAAAAGATACACACTAGCCAAAATCCTGTAGATATGCTAACAAAAGTTGTAACCAGGGAGAAACTGAGAATATGCTCAATTTCAATTGGTCTTCAAGGATGACGATAAATATGAGAAACAAACAGGTCCAAAGAGGAGTCATTTTCAAGCAAATGAAACAGCGATGGAGTTTCTACAATCAGTCTCCAAGTGGGAGATTGTTGGATGTGGAGCCTGATTTTCATCCTGATTCAGAAATCTTTGTTTTAGCTAGATTTATACCCTAGGAAAACTGTAAACCCCTACAGCCGGGGGGACTTGTCCCCCCCGCAAGGTCCAAGGGTTTGACCCCCCAGCTGGGGTGTCTGGAGGCCAGCGTTCCGCCGGTGGGGTTTTTCGAGGCAGCGCCCCCAAAGCTAAAAACATATGTAAAATTGCCTTGTAAAAGTATAGTAAGTTCTAGTCAATCTGGGCCGTTCATTAGGCAGATGATCTTATGGTAGAAGTTATGTTTAGTTTAGGGTTTTTTTCCCTACAAGGCAACCTCTCACTTTGTATGAGGGTATTGTATTATGGTTGTGTATTATATGTGTATTCTTAGAGCGAGAAACGGATAGGGAGACTGTGAGAGAGAACATAGGATATTACAGTAGATGTCTCTTCTTTTTTCTAGATAATAGAAAGGAAGGACTGGCTGTTCGGGGTGGACGTAGCCCAAACTGGGTGAACCACGTATATCTGTGTCTCTCTAGTTTTATGTGTTTTTTGTTCTTGTTTTTTCTGCATATTATATGTGTTGCATTGCTCTGTAATATATAAATTTATAAAACTATTAAATAATGATAATAACATAGTGTTTAATGTAATTTTTAAATTGAACAATAATTTACGAAAATGAATTCCATTATTTTTGGGCACCAAAACCATAGGTGCACTGCATGGTGGAAGAGATGGTCAAGTAATTCCCTTGTTCAACAACTTTTGGCTTTTCTTTAGTATTTCTATACTTTTCATTTTTGACATCCGATCTATGCCAATGTCACAAGAAAATATTCCTGCTGCAAAATATTTACCAAGGATAAAATCCAAAAATACTTTTTCAAATAAACCAAACAAGTTTCACATAGTGAATACTTGTGTAAATAAGTGCTTAACACATTTGTAACATATTGAATGTGTTGCAATTAATCATACAACAGTTTTAAATGCTTTCTTAAAATACAAATAGAAATTCATTTTTCAAGATGGAATAAACTTGACTCCCAAATTTTCCATTCAAAATGACTGTTAACAAGCCAAACAAGCATAACAATGCCAAAGAAAACATTGTTTCATATAAGTGATTTATTTATGAACATCACTTTTACAAATTTCCCAACTATGGGGATATGCAACAAGTGAAAAAAAATATTTACAAACTTCACTTAGAAAAAGATTCTACACATTTCTTACCCAACCAGCTAAATGAACCCTCTATTTCAAATTCTTCTCCCTCTGGAGTTGCTTCAGGGATGGTCACACCTTGCGCCACTTTTTTATTTTGTTTCTTCCTCTTCAGGTTCTTGCATGAATTTATTTACCTTTCCAGGATGAATATATGGTTGAAATTTCAAACACTTCTTGACCCAATGCCCATTGATATTGCAATAAATGAAAAAAAAATTGTGAGCCTCTATTTTCACAAATTTCCTTAAACTTGGATGATAATTTCCCTTCTTGGTCTCAATTCCAATTGAGATATTCATCTTCTTGAATAGTGATTTCCTTTTGTGGCACTTAGCTACACAATGGTTAGGTGCATGACATAAAGTTCATGGAAAAACATTCTACAAATTTTTATTCAAATCATCATGTGGTTTTTCATCATTAAAATGCTTTGAATAGAAAAGACGCTTATACCTCTCATGGTTTTCCTTTATCTTATGCTTTTTACGCGAGAAACTTGAATGGAGATAATAAGTTGTCTTAGTCTCTCCTTCAACTTGCTCATCTCTCTTTGGAGATGTTTTTCACTTCATGCCCTCATTTTGCTTTAGAAACCAAGCTGGCACCAATATCGGATGCAAATCCCAATATTTTTCCTCCTCATGTCATCTCTTATGACAAAAAGAACAAGATACCCAAGGGCTATCTTCGGAAGACCATTCATCCTTTTTGACATAGCCTAAGCCTTCATATCTAGTTCTCTCCTTTGCCTCAATTTAAATTTTAATGCCTTGATGGTTCATTCAAAGGCCTCCTCCCTTGTAACCCATCTTGGTTAAGAGCTTGGATCCAATTCGTTTACTATGTTTTTCAAAAGTTGCAAATGAATTTACATCAACACTTTCATGTAAAGAAGAAGCATATAAATGCTTACCATTTTCCTCATATTTTTATTTAGGTGAAAAGATGTTTTTAAACCCTTTTTGATTCTATATGTGTCCTCTTGGACTCTTGGGTTCTCTTCTTTTATATCCTTGCACTTGGGTGCTGATAGAACCTCATCCTCCACATCATGTGTACAAAAGGTACAAACTTTTACATATTCCTTCTCTGAGGGACTTTCTACACTAGAATCTTGCATAATAGTTGTAGAAAATCATGAAGATTATGTAGAAGATGGCCGTTTATCACCATTATTATTACCTTCTTCTCTTGGAGAACATTCTCCTCTTGGAGGTCTAGAGCTTTCACCTTGCAATTTGGTGTTGCTCTCTTCAAAGAGGACTTTCACCATTTCTTCCATGTCTAAGAAAGCCTTTCTAAAAGTATTCACATCCTCTGAAATATTTGTAGGCTCTCCTCCTTGGGACATGCTTTGCTTGAAGCTTCAACTGCAACTTGAGGTAGAAATTGTGGTAGAGATTGTAACAATATTGTTCTCCTTTCCAAAACATTCTCGTCACTTGAGCTTCAAATCTTGTAGCTTCACATTTACTTGCAAATAACAGTCAAATCCTCCTTGCACAAAGTAAACCTATGCTCTGATACCAACTTGAGATGAATGGGGAATATTATTTTTTCTATGCTAAGATCCTCATCCAAATACAAAAATGTGCTTGAGGTTTGTACTCCAAAATAGCAAGTAAAAGCATGGGTTTTTATGTGTTTTTTTTTTAATAGTATGAAAAATTTAAACATGAATTAAAAATATTGAATGGAAGTGTGCATCAATCAGTAATATAGCAACCATTGTTGAACGAGTTCACCCCTTCTAGGCTACATCTCCTTGGATCATATATAATGGCATGACCCCTTCAAAGAAACAAAATTCTGCTAGAGTTATCACTCCATAAAAATGTTAACCTACAGTCAAACATGTAAAATTTCATGAAGAAAAGGCATATTTCACCAAGAACCCATACCATAGCCTCAAAGAGCATAAATAGTGCCACACTCCACTTGAACTACATAAAAAAGTCTCTCCTCAAAAAAACATAGAAAAAAGAGAAACATAGGCTACATCATTGATGTAGTAGTTGTTGTAAAAAGCACATGGAGGCTGGAGAAACCCCTGCAAGGTCATCTCCATCTTTATACTCCTCCATAAACTGATTCAACACTCTGGTTTACCATGGCACCCATAGAATTCATCCTACAAAAGGCCTATCTAAAAGTACTCCATTAGCTCTAAAAATTTCTCCAATGATTTTAGAATGCCCAAAAATTCCTGGTTAACCTCTTTCTACATCAAATTTCACAAAAAACTAGAGAATTTATGATCTCCCCAAATTTTGGCACTAACTGCTCCATAAATTCCGCAAAATCTTTACTGGTCGTACAAATTCGCCCCATTTTTGGCTAACGGAGCGAAAATTTCCTGTAATTCCATGTGAAATTTTTGAACTGTTTAAATGCATAATGGCCCTTAAAAATCAATTTTCAAACCATAACATCATGGTTAATTAAAGAAAAAGATTAAACAAAAAAAATTTGGTGCTTAGACTAACTGTTGGTGGCTAAGTCTTTGCAGTCGTATGGCGAATAGATGGTTTATGTAGGCGGTTAGGATTTGCGCGTATGGTCTCTAGAATAATGGTCATGCGTACACATTTTGGGGGGGTTGCGGGTGGGGGCGCGGGGGGAAGCCCTTGCCCCTTTCCCCACACTCTGTTTGAATACACCACAAATTGAATTTCAGACCTTAGTTTATTAATACATGAATTTGGTGTAGCGGCATTTGCATAGTTCATTGGAAAAAGGTTGGGTATTCGACCCCTGGCCGATCCAGTCTGCCTTTGCCAAAATTTTGGTGTTCTCCTGTGCTGCCATGTGGTAGCCTTTGATTGGGCCACATGGAAACATGTGGTTAGGCATCACTTCAACCAACCAAATTACACCATCCAAAAGCCAATGAAAAAAAGACAAGTGGTGAAGCTAGAAAGGCTTAAAAAATCACATTTTGAGCAACCAGAAGATGCCACATGGTAGCCTACCACTAGCCCAAATTTTTTCCCTGTCAGCTTTGATTTTTGAAAAAATTGCTTGTTTGGGAAAATGAACAGAATGTGTTTATGGGAGCATACAGTGTCTGTTTTCCATGAAACAAGTTGTGACAGATTTATAATGATGAGATATACATGGTCATTCATGTTCCACACCATTCCAACAACTTTGATTTTTGAACATAATTTTGAGGACATGATCAGAAACCAATGCATCCAATGCAACCAATCAAATAGGAGTAGAAATAAACATCTAGACTAAAATCAATGCATCTAATGTAAGGTATTAAATAGGATTAGAAATCAACATCTAAACTGAAATCAATGCATCTTGTGCAAGCGATCATATAGGATTAGAAATAAATATCTACACTGAAACCAATGCATCCAGTGCAAGAAATCAAATAGGAGTAGAATCAACATCTACATTGAAATCAATTCATTTAGTGTAAGGTATTAAAAAGTATTAGAAATCAACATCTACAATGAAATCAATGCATCTAGTGCAAGCGATAAAATATGACTATAAATCAATATCTACAGTGAAACCAATGCATCTAGTGCAAGAAATCAAATAGGAGTAGAAATTAACACCTACATTGAAATAAATGCATCTAGTGTAAGGTATTAAATAGGATTATAAATTGACATCTACACTGAAATCAATGCATCTAGTGCAACTGATCAAACAGGATTAGAAATCAACAACTACAATGAAATCGATACATCTATTTTATTGAAAAACCAAAATATTCATGACTCTCTAGATATAACTTCTATGTATGTGTCCTCATGTGTCTTTTTATTCTTCCTTCTCTCTCAACCTTCCATTTTATGTCTATATCCCTCCCTCTATCCTTCTCTCTCTCCATGCCCTCTCTCCTTTGTCTCTCATCTCTCTCTCTCTCTCTCTACCTCTCCCTCCCTTTCTCTATATTTCTATTATTCCCTCTCCCCCCTACAATATATATGTATATATACTGTTATTTCCTAAATCTACCTCAGGCTAAAGGAAGGCAAAGTCTAGGGTAACATAAAACCACACTTAATTTGGTAGCTATCCCTACCAAATCGGGAGAGGGCTCTCTCCTTGTCAATCTCACAAAAAATGATCAGTGAGGCTTGAGATGACTTTAATAAAAGGATGATTTTAGGATAGGTATATATGTAAGAGAGTTTTTTTTTATTTTGGGGGTTTTTGTTGGAATCAAAGGGAAAGGTAGATTTTGGGTCCGAGAAATGATCAATTTTGCAGAGGACTGAATGGGCCAAGGAAGGAAATTGTTTTGATGCTTCAAATTGAATAAAATGGATAGATCAGACCAGAGAGGAGTTGAAGAGGGCAAGAGGCATTCAATCATCCTCTTCAAATAGTTGAAAACATGGAAAACTAAACAAAACTTAAGGCAGAGCACTGCAAATATAATGAATTCCACCTTTATTACTTGTTTGTTTAACTTAAGAAGAAATGAGAAGGGAAATGATACACTTAAAACATCAGTGAACTTACAATCACATAGAGAAAAACACCATCAAAACACTGAGCCACATGGATCCCAAAGAGTGTTGCAAACCCTGGTCTATTCCTTTGCCAAAATTGCAGAGATGAAATGTACAATGAAGTGCCAAGCAATCCCAAGTGTCCAACCCTCTGCAAAAATCCAACCCCTACACTATGAAATTCATAAAATATATACATTTTCTCATCCTTGTACTTAGGGAATTGAGCTCAACCATTTTCTTAAAAATAGAATCAGTTACATTAAACTTGGGCCGAATTTCTGAAAATAGGTGTTGAAGATTAACTCGTATCTCCTAAACCATAGCACTTGTTACAAAACTTAAAGAAATTTTTGTAGATAAGGTCATGTTGGAGAAAATACTCTCTCAAATTTGGAAAATTTGTTTCCAGTTGCTCGCCATCTGTTCAACAAAATCATCTCTAAAACAGAAAATCATTAAAAATTCAAATCTATGAAAATGAGTTGTAGAGATCTAGTCACATATCCCAATTCGTGACACCTGTGAATAAAATGAAAGAGGTTTTTGTTATATGGCTTGTCGTTAACAAAAAAATCCTTATGTTTTGCAAAATTAATTTCCATCTGTTGTAAAATGGCTCTGCACTAAAATTACTAAAACAGTGAAAAATATGGAAAATTTTCTTTGTTTTAATGTAGGCTCCAAATAGCACTATATATCTCCCACATAATAGCACTTGTGCATAAATTTAAGGAGGTTTTTTTTATTTGTATGTGATGAATAAAAACCTCTTTCACTTTTAAAAGATTCCTTACCATTATTTCACAAACTAATTTTGTACTAAACTTGTCATTGTGTGCAGCAACTGACCTCAAAACATGCATAACCAAGAATCACTCATTCATTTCGATCATATCTTCTAATCCAAGAGCCGGTTACAAGAGTGTGATATACTGTTGGAAATATTTTTCCGAGCTTCTTCTGATGGACACACTTGTGACATGTTTTGTGTTGAAAATCATGTGCAAAACATCTAATAAAACCAAACATAGTAAGAGCTCATGTTGATCTCTAGTGACAGGCTGCGAAGACTGGAACTAACATATACCACCCTTCATCTCTCCTTATTTGTCTCTCTATCTCAGCCCCCTAAACACATGTTAGTCTCTCTCTCTCTCTCTCTCTCTCTCTCTCTCTCTCTCTCTCTATATATATATATATATATATCAGATTACATACACACACTCTCTTTCTCCATATATATCTATATCTCCCTTTGTCTCTCATTCTTTATATCTCTTTATCAGCTTGCATACTCTCTCTCTCAAAAAAAAAAAAAAAATTATTGATCAAATGAGAAATATTACCTCAACACCAGAACTCTAAACCAAAAATGCCGAGAAAAACATGAAAAAATAACCCAAAAATGAAAAGTGTGTATTCTAGAACGATGTTTTTTTTAGGGTAAAATTTCAACATTTTATTAAAAACCAATTTTTTTTTTTGCAAAAAGGATTGAAACAACACCCTTGAAACAAAAATTCTTGATGTTGGAATAAAAAAAAAGATCGAGTTACAATTTTGTCTCTTTCTAGCAACGGAATTAAAGATAAAATATTAGGTCTTTGAAGAATCGTAAAATTCCAACAATTCTCATACATGATGTTAAAGATAAAATATCATTTCTCAAAACCTTATAATTTCCAACAAGTTTCATCCATCTTGTTAAATATAAAATATCGTGACTCTAAAAAACCCTAAAATTGTAATTGTTTTCAACCATAGCATTAAAGATAAAATATCATAACTCGGAAAAACATTATTATTTTGACAATTTTTCAACCATGGAATTAAAAACCTTAAGTTTTTAACATATTTGAACCATGAAATTATGGACAAATTATATGACTAAAACAGTTTTTAAAAATGAACAAGTAAATGAAAGATTCATTATTCCACAAGTAATTTTTATTTTAAAGGCTAAAATTATATCTCTTTTCAAATCTTAGCCTAAGACAACTTATCTTATTACAACAAAAAACCTAAAAATCAACCATCAAGATGGAATGTCCCTTTCATTGAGGCATTAAATTTTCAACATTTTTAAAAATATCTTATAGCAAATGATAACAATAAATAATATTATGGCAATATCACAATATAATTTGAAAAGTCAACATTAATTTATAATATTTTTTTTACATTTAATAAAAATATCAACAAATGATAATAGTAAATAATATCATAGCAATATCACTGCATAATTTAAATATTCAACATTAATTCTTAATATTTTTCTACTTCTAATCAAAATATCAATAAATGATAACAATAAATAATATCATGGAAATATCACTGCATAATTTAAAAATTCAACATTATTTTCTAATATTTTTTTTACTTTTAATCAAAATATCAACAAATTATAACAATAAATAATAGCATGGAAATATCACTGCATAATTTAAAATTCAACATTAATTTCTAATATTTGTTTACTTTAATCAAAATATCAACTTTGGTGTGTTGAATATAAAACAAATTATTTTTGTAATTCATTGTTGCATTGTGGATATTCTAAAGAGATGAGATCTTCATAGTTAAAACATATAATCCAACAAACATATAAATGACTCATAACTTCGTGTTAGATCATATGAAGTCAAAATATTTATTTCAAGTTACCATGCAAACATCATTTACATAAAATGTATTAGAAATTTATTCAATATTAGTCATAGGTTCTGGCACACCATCAGAACCTACATCTTCAGATGAATTACTAGATGCAGATGAAGATGATCCATATTCTTCTATTTCATCAACTAGTGCTTCATCTAAGTCAACATGCATGCCCACCATTTCAGTTTTCAAAAGTCTTCTATATCTATGACTAGATTCAGCAGACTCCCATCTCAACATTGTTTCTTTTGGTAGAAATTTCTTCAAAATATCCATGGTCTTCAAGAAAAGAGTTCCTCTCTTTGTTAAATTGATGTCATACACAAGTATGTCAACATCCTCCAATTTTAAGAGGTTTTTGTGGCGACGATTTAGATTTGTGCCCTTTCCTTTTCTCTTTCTACCAATTTCTTTATACTTTACCATCTCTAGCTTGTACACACCATTGAATGGGTGGGTATTTGTGGCATACCAATGTACTTCAACAACTATAATATCTTCATTTTCTTTAATTACCATTATAACCTAGGAAACCCATCATGGATATCCAAGTGGATCCCCATATGCTAAGATTGTTGTCATGCAACCCTCCTTAACATCCTGCACAAAACCCGTGCAAATGTCTTCCATGGCTTCATGTTGTGCACATGATCTTCTAGAACCAATATATATTTTTCTTTCCTCTACCTGTGGAGAATTAATAATACCTTGAGATTGTTTTTTTGCACAATGTGTCTTTCCTTATGTTCATTTGACATATTTTGTGGCCAAATAAATGGAGACATCAAAATTGTATCGTCGTTTATTGATCTTGAAATCATATCACTTGGATTATTGAAAAAATACTCCCACCAAATTGAATCAACAACATCAAAGTAATCATATGTATCTCTAATACATCTTTTAGTTTCTTCCAAGCATTCAAAATAATTTATATATCCTTTATTCATTTGTGCATTATGGATTTCAGCAACTAATTGTAATAAAAATATCTTTGATGCAAATATTGGATGGTCTAGAATGAAGTTCAAAAATGCTAAACCTGATGAAGACACCCATTCTGCAACATTTGAAAACTTCTTGCCCCATATAAGTGCTTTCCCATAAATTTTTTTGATAAGAAATTGACGTTGGAAGCTAATTTCATTAAGTTGTTCAATGAACTTTTCCTCACCATGCGATCCCATAATAAACCTCTGCATGTTAATATTTTCTTCCAATACATGAAAACATACTTTGGAATGTATGATTTCTTAATACATTCAATTAATGATGGTGGGATCCCAACATCTTTCCTCCTCAGTGTTATGAAAAACGACTGAACATTTGATCAATATGGTCATGAGAATTCCCAAGAAGAACGAAACCAACATTTATCTTTTTAAAAATTATCAATTCGAGCATGTTTAGATACCAAAAAAAAAATTGATTTTTATGTTCACGACTTGTGTTTTCTAATTCTAGATACAAAACTTCAGGAAGAATACCATATCACTAAGAAACCACATCATGGATTATATTTATGGTAATATTTTCATCATTATGAATATTTGGAGCTATGAAGTAAACCCTTGGCAACATCTTTCCATTAAAGGCCATACAACCAACCAAGTGAAGCTAGATAAAATTTTCCTCCTGTAAATGTTTTGGTGTGCAGACAAAATGTGGCAGAAGTTTTTTTCTTTTTTTTCATACCATCAATTATCAAAAATATATATTTATTTGGATTATCATAACACTTCTTTCGATGTTTATACAAGTTTTTACTTTCACTAATTTGTTGATTGTGATGCTCTTGAAGTGATTTGACCATGAAATATACACATAATTTAAAAGAAACCTTTTTAATAAATATAATTTCATAGTTGATAACTATCCAATTTTTCAAAATAATGTTATGAACGCATACCTCTTTCTATCCCTTGAAATTTGTCCTTTTTTTTTATTTAAGAGAAGCACATGTATTGCAAACCCCCATCCTTTTCTTCTTAGGAATATGAATTTTTTTGAATTCGTTCTTCCATATCCTTGTAAAATATGAATATGTAATAAAATTACCAACTCCTTGAGCACCTTCTGCATATTCTTTGTATTAGGTGTATATTTCTTGTCTCGAGAAATTATTTGGAATATGTATTGTGTCTTTATTTGGCATACACTCTTCATTATTTGAAAAAAATTCTTTCATCCATGACATTACAGTATTTTCTAATGGACCAACCTATCATCTACAAGGTACTTCAAAATAATATTTGGGATCCTTTTTCTAGTCTTTCTTGAATTCTTTACAAATGAAAATTACCAATTGAATGAAACATTTTGAAAGCCTTTCTACAAAGAAATAAACTCCCAATATGATAATCATAACCTACTAGTGTAGATTGCATGCAACCCACTAAATATGAATTTTGAATGCTTTTATTAATTTACAAATATCTTTGCCTGTTCTCCAAAGAAAACTCAAAATCCATATGTTTCAAGAAATCCTTTCGATAATCTTCTCTTGAAATCAGATCACTAATAGAAATTATGCTTGTGAGATATGTTGTCCTAAGCCTTGTATAACTTGAACATTTTGGATTGATATGAAAAGGTATACTCCTACTCCTAGATACAATATTTTCTTGCAACAACTTCATCATTCCATTATCCTCCATAGAGCTATTTTCATCATCATTAGGAGTAATATTATCCTCATTATGATCATTTTGAACATATTTAGGAAATTCATCATCATCATTGCTTGGAAAATTTTCATTACCTTCCTCACTTGAAGAAAATTATTCACTACCATCATCTTCACTTTTGAAATCCTAACTCAGACGAAATTCTTCACCATCTTCATCAATGCATTTTAAATCTTCCCTTGGAGGATTCAACTCGTCATCATCATGAGTGCCTTTGAAATGGTCACTTAGAGAAAATTCATTATTTAGATTCGTGCCTCTAAAATTATCATTTTCAAGATACTCTTCATCCTCCCCTTCATAATTGGTTCCCTCGTGATTCATAGGATTAGGACTGATTGGAAAATATGACTCTCTATTTATAGTCAAATTATTATTTGCAGGAAATTCTCCATCCTCCCCTTCAGTAGTGGTGGTCTCATAATCCTTAGGATTAGAACTATGTGGAAACATTGAATCTCTATTTAATGGAAATTTTTCATCCTCCCCTTCCGTGGTGTTGCTTTCATAATCCTTAGGGTTAGGAATAAGTGGAAGCTTTGAATCTATATTCACTAGAAATTCTTCATCCTCCCCCTCCCATTCCTCATTGGTGCTTTAATAATCCTTAGGATTAGGACTAACTAGATGCTTTGAATCTATATTTATTGGAAATCATTCATCACCCCCTTCACCAGTGGTTCTCTCATAATCCTTAGGATTAAGAAGAAGTGGAAAATTTGACTTTAGAAATTATTCATCCCCCTGTTCATCAGTGGTGCTCTCATAATCCTTAGGATTAGGACTAAGTGAAATAATTGACTCTCAATTTATAGAAGTTTATTTTTTATTCCCTTCATCAATGTTGCTCTCATCATCCACAGGATTATGACCAAGTGGGAAATTTGACTCTCTATTCATAGTGAACGAATTCCTGTTATATTGATCAATATGAATAGAGTTGTTGCATGACAAAGATGTTGATGCTGTAGAAAGAAACACTTGACTATTATAAGAATCCATGAATTTCAAATAAAAAATGTTGAATGATAAAAATGCACTCTCTCCCAATGAAAACATATATCTTAAAGACTAAACTATTTTTTATGTTTTTATAGCGAAAAAAAAAAATCCACTATTTTTTATATTTTTATAGTGAACTATTTACTGTAGGTGGAAAAAATGTTAGTTGGATTTCAAAAATCAAAAGTGTTGTTGCACTTTCAACAACAGAATAATGATGGTGGGATCCCAACATATTTCCTCCTCAGTGTTATGAAAAGCGACTGAACATTTGATCAATATAATCATGAGAATTCCCAAGAAAAAGGAAACGAACATTTATGTTTTTAAAAATTCCCAATTCGAGCATGTTTAGATAGAAAAACAAAAACTTGATTTTTATGTTCACGGCTTGTGTTTTCTAATTCTAGATACGAAACTTCAGGAAGAATACCATATCACTAAGAAACCACATCATGGATTATAGTTATGGTCATATTTTCATCATTATGAATATTTGGAGTTGCGAAGAAAACCCTTGGAAACATCTTCCCATTAAAGGCTATACAACCAACCAAGTGAAACTAGATAAAATTTTCCTCTGTAAATTTTCGGTGTGCAGACAAAATGTGGCAGAATTTTTTTTCTTTTTGTCCATACAATCAATTATCAAAAAAATATATTTATTTGGATTATCTCAACACTTCTTCCAATTTTTATACATCTTTTTCCTTTGACTAATTTGTTGATTGTGATGCTCTTGAAGTGATTTGACCATGAAATATACACACAATTTAAAAGAAACCTATTAATACATATATTTTCATAGTTGATAACTATTTAATTTTTCAAAATAATGTTATGAACGCATACCTCTTTCTGCCCCTTGAAATTTATCCCTTTTTTTATTTAAGAGAAGCATGTGTATTGCAAACCCCCATCCTTGTCTTCTTAGGAATATGAACATTTTTTAATTCGTTCTTCCATATCCTTGTCAAATATGAATATGTAATAAAATTACCAACTCCTTGAGCACCTTCTACATATTCTTTGTATTAGGTGTATATTTCTTGTCTCGAGAAATTATTTGGAATATGTATTGTGTATTTATTTGGCATACACTCTTCATTATTTGAAAACAAGTCTTTCATCCATGACATTACAGTATTTTCTAACGGACCAACCTCTCATCTACAAGGTACTTCAAAATAATATTTGGGATCCTTTTTCTAGTCTTTCTTGGATTCTTTACAAATGAAAATTACCAATTGAATGAAACATTTTGAAAGCCTTTCTATAGAGCAATAAATTCCCAATATGATAATCATAACCTACTAGGGTAGATCGCATGCAACCTACTAAATATGACTTTTGAATTGCTTTATTCATTTACAAATATCTTTTGCCTGTTCTCCAAAGAAAACTCAAAATCCATATGTTTCAAGACCTTTCGACAATCTTCACTTGAAATCAGATCACTAATAGAAATTATGCTTGTGAGATATGTTGTCCTAAGCCTTGTATAACTTGAACATTTTGGATTTATATGAAAAGGTATACTCCTACTCCTAGATACAATATTTTCTTACAACGGCTTCATCATTCCATTATCCTACATAGAGCTATTTTCATCACCATTAGGAGTAATATTATCCTCATTATGATCATTTTGAACATAGTTAGGAAATTCATCATCATCTCTGCTTGGAAAATTTTCATTACCATCCTCACTTGAAGAAAATTATTCACTACCATCATCTTCACTTTTGAAATCCTAACTCAAACGAAATTCTTCACCATCTTCATCAATGCATTTGAAATCTTCCCTTGGAGGATTCAACTCGTCATCACCATGAGTGCGTTTGAAATGGTCACTTAGAGAAAATGCATTATTCAAATCTTTGCCTCTAAATTTATCATTTTAAAGATACCCTTCATCCTCCCCTTCATAATTGGTTCTCTCGTGATTCTCAGGATTAGGAATGATTGGAAAATATGATTCTATGTTTATAGTAAAATTATTATTTGTAGGAAATTCTCCATCCTCCCGTTCAGTAGTGGTGGTCTCATAATCCTTAGGATTAGAACCATGTGGAAACATTGAATCTCTATTTAATGGAAATTTTTCATCCTCCCCTTCCATGGTGTCACTTTCATAATCCTTAGGGTTAGGAATAAGTGGAAGCTTTGAATCTGTATTCACTAGAAATTATTCATCCTCCCCCTCCCATTCCTCATTGGTGCTCTCATAATCCTTAGGATTAGGACTAACTAGATGCTTTGAATCTATATTTATTGTAAATCCTTCATCAACCCATTCACCAATGGTGCTCTCATAATCCTTAGGATTAAGAAGAAGTGGAAAATTTAGCTTTCAAAATTATTCATCCCCTCCTTCATCAGTGGTTCTCTCATAATCCTTAGGATTAGGACTAAGTGAAATAATTGACTCTCGATTTACAGAATTTTTTTTTTTTTTCCCTTCATCCATGTTGCTCTCATCATCCATAGGATTACGACCAAGTGGGAAATTTGACTCTCTATTCATAATGAACGAATTCATGTTATATTGATCAATATGAATAGAGTTGTTGCATGACAAAGATGTTGATGCTGCAGAAAGAAACACTTCACTATTATAAGAATCCATGAATTTCAAACAGAAGATGTTGAATGATACAAATGCACTCTCTCCCAATGAAAACATATAGCTTAAAGACTGAACTATTTTTTATATTTTTATAGCAAAAAAAAAATCCACTATTTTTTATATTTTATAGTGAACTATTTACTGTAGGTGGAACAACTGTTAGTTGGGTTTCAAAAATACAAAGTGTTGTTGCACTTTCAACAACCGAATAATGATGGTGGGATCCCAACATCTTTCCTCCTCAATGTTATGAAAAATCACTGAACATATGATCAATATGGTCATGAGAATTCCCAAGAAGAAGGAAACCATCATTTATCTTTTTAAAAATTCCCAATTCGAGCATGTTTAGATACCAAAAAAAAACTTGATTTTTATGTTCACGGCTTGTGTTTTCTAATTCTAGATACAAAACTTCAGGAAGAATACCATTTCACTAAGAAACCAGATCATGGATTATATTTATGGTCATATTTTCATCATTATGAATATTTGGAGCTGTGAAGTAAACCTTTTGCAACATCTTCCCACTAAAGTCCATACAACCAACCAAGTGAAACTGGATAAAATTTTCCTCCTGTAAATTTTTTGGTGTGCAGACAAAATGCGGCAAAAGTTTTTTCTTTTTTTCCATACCATCAATTATCAAAAAAAAATATTTATTTGGATTATCATAACACTTCTTTTGATGTTTATACAAGTTTTTCCTTTCACTAATTTGTTGATTGTGATGCTCTTGAAGTGATTTGACCATGAAATATACACATAATTTAAAAGAAACCTATTAATAAATATATTTTCATAGTTTATAACTATCCAAATTTTCAAAATAATGTTATGAATGCATACCTCTTTCTGTCCCTTGAAATTTATCCCTTTCTTTTATTTAAGAGAATCATGTGTATTGCAAACCCCCATCCTTGTCTTCTTAGGAATATGAACATTTTGGAATTCGTTCTTCCATATCCTTGTAAAATATGAATATGTAATAAAATTACCTACTCCTTGAGCACCTTCTGCATATTATTTGTATTAGGTGTATATCTCTTGTCTCAAGAAATTATTTGGAATATGTATTGTGTCTTTATTTGGCATACACTTTTAATTATTTGAAAACAAGTCTTTCATCCATGACATTACAGTATTTTCTAATGGACCAACCTCTCATCTACAAGGTACTTATAAATAATATTTTGGATCCTTGTTCTAGTCTTTCTTGGATTCTTTACAAATGAAAATTACCAATTAAATGAAACATTTTGAAAGCCTTTCTACAGAGCAATAAATTCCCAATATGATAATCATAACCTACTAGTGTAGATTGCATGAAACCCACTAAATATGAATTTTGAATGCTTTTATTCGTTTACAAATATCTTTGCCTATTCTCCAAAGAAAAATCGAATTCCATATGTTTCAAGAAATCATTTTGACAATCTTCACTTTAAATCAGATCACTGATAGAAATTATGCTTGAGAGATATGTTGTCCTAAGCCTTGTATAACTGGAACATTTTGGATTGATATGAAAAGGTATACTCCTACTCCTAGATACAATATTTTCTTGCAACAGCTTCATCATTCCATTATCCTCCATAGAGAAATTTTCATCACCATTAGGAGTAATATTATCCTGATTATGATCATTTTGAACATATTTAGGAAATTCATCATCATCATTGCTTGGAAAATTTTCATTACCATCCTCACTTGAAGAAAATTCTTCACTACCATCATCTTCACTTTTGAAATCCTAACTCAGATGAAATTCTTCACCATCTTCATCAATGAATTTTAAATCTTCCCTTGGAGGATTCAACTTGTCATCACCATGAGTGCCTTTGAAATGGTCACTTAGAGAAAATGAATTATTCAGATCTATGCCTCTAAAATTATCATTTTCAAGATACTCTTCATCCTCCCCTTCATAATTGGTGCTCTCATGATTCTGAGGATTATGACTGATTGGAAAATATGACTCTCTGTTTATAGTCAAATTATTATTTGCAGGAAATTCTCCATCCTCCCCTTCAGCAGTGGTGGTCCCATAATCCTTAGGATTAGAACTATGTGGAAACATTGAATCTCTATTTAATGTAAATTTTTCATCCTCCCCTTCCTTGGTGTCACTTTGATAATCCTTAGGATTAGGAATAAGTGGAAGCTTTGAATCTGTATTCACTAGAAATTATTCATCCTCCCCCTCCCATTCCTCATTGGTGCTTTCATAATCCTTAGGATTAGGACTAACTAGATGCTTTGAATCCATATTTATTGGAAATCCTTCATCACCCCCTTCACTAGTGGTGCTCTCATAATCCTTAGGATTAAGAAGAAGTAGAAAATTTGACTGTCGAAATTATTCATCCCCCCCTTCATCAGTGGTGCTCTCATAATCCTTAGGATTAGGAATAAGTGAAATAATTGAATCTCGATATATAGAAATTTATTTTTTCTTCCCCTCATCAATGTTCCTCTCATCATCCATAGGATTATGACCAAGTGGGAAATTTGACTCTCTATTCATGGTGAATGAATTCCTATTATATTGATCAATATGAATAGATTTGTTGCATGACAAAGATGTTGACGCTGCAGAAAGAAACATTTCACTATTATAAGAATCCATGAATTTCAAATGGAAGATGTTGAATGATAAAAATGCACTCTCTCCCAATGAAAACATATAGCTTAAAGACTGAACTATTTTTTGTAATTTTATAGTGAAAAAAAAAAATCCACTATTTTTTATATTTTTATAGTGAACTACTTACTGTAGGTGGAACAACTATTAGTTGGGTTTCAAAAATCCAAAGTGTTGTTGCACTTTCAACAATAGAATAATGATGGTGGGATCCCAACATCTTTCCTACTCAGTGTTATGAAAGACCTCTGAACATCTCATCAACATGGTCATGAGAATTCCCAAGAAGAAGGAAACCAACATTTATCTTTTTAAAAATTCCCAATTCGAGCATGTTTAGAACCAAAAAAAAACTTGATTTTTATGTTCACGGCTTGTGTTTTCTAATTCTAGATACGAAACTTCTAGAAGAATACCATATCACTAAGAAACGACATCATGGATTATAGTTATGATCATATTTTCATCATTATGAATATTTGGAGCTCTGAAGTAAACCCTTGGCAACATCTTCACATTAAAGGCCATGCAACCAACCAAGTGAAACAGGAAAAAATTTTCCTCCTGTAAATTTTTTGGAGTGCACACAAAATGCGGTAGAAGTTTTTTCTTTTTGTCCATAACATCAATTATCAAAAAAATATATTTATTTGGATTATCATAACACTTCTTTCGATGTTTATACAAGTTTTTCCTTTCACTAATTTGTTGATTGTGATGCTCTTGAAGAGATTTGACCATGAAATATACACATAATTTAAAAGAAACCTATTAATAAATATATTTTCATAATTTATAACTATCCAATTTTTCAAAATAATGTTATGAACGCATACCTCTTTCTACCCCTTGAAATTTATCCCTTTTTTTTTATTTAAGAGAAGCACGAGTATTGCTAACCCCTATCCTTGTCTTCTTAGGAATATGAACATTTTTGAATTCGTTCTTCCATATCCTTGTAAAATATGAATATGTAATAAAATTACCAACTCCTTGAGCACCTTCTGCATATTCTTTGTATTAGGTGTATATTTCTTGTCTCGAGAAATTATTTGGAATATGTATTATGTATTTATTTGGCATACATTCTTCATTATTTGAAAACAAGTCTTTCATCCATGAAATTATAGTATTTTCTAACGGACCAACCTCTCATCTACAAGGTACTTCAAAATAATATTTGGGATCCTTTTTCTTGTCTTTCTTGGATTCTTTACAAATGAAAATTACCAATTGAATGAAACATTTTGAAAGCCTTTCTACAAAGCAATAAATTCCCAATATGATAATCATAACCTACTAGTGTAGATTGCATGCAACCCACTAAATATGAATTTTGAATGCTTTTATTCTTTTACAAATATCATTGCTTGTTCTCCAAAGAAAACTCAAAATCCATATGTTTCAAGAAATCCTTTCAACAATCTTCACTTGAAATCAGATCACTAATAGAAATTATGCTTGTGAGATATGTTGTCCTAAGCCTTGTATAACTGGAACATTTTGGATTGATATGAAAAGGTATACTCCTACTCCTAGATACAATATTTTCTTGCAACAGCTTCATCATTCCGTTATCCTCCATAAAAATATTTTCATCACCATTAGGAGTAATATTACCCTCATTATGATCATTTTGAACATAGTTAGGAAATTCATCATCATCATTGCCTAGAAAATTTTCATTACCATCCTCACTTGAAGAAAATTATTCACTACCATCATCCTCATTTTTGAAATCCTAACTCAAAAGAAATTCTTCACCATCTTCATCAATGCATTTGAAATCTTCCCTTGGAGGATTCAACTCGTCATCACCATGAGTTCCTTTGAAATGGTCACTGAGAGAAAATGCATTATTCAGATCTGTGCCTCTAAAATTATCATTTTCAAGATACTCTTCATCCTCCCCTTCATAATTGGTTCTCTCATGATTCTTAGGATTAGGACTGATTGGAAAATATGACTCTCTGTTTATAGTCAAATTATTATTTGCAAGAAATTCTCCATCCTCCCCTTCAACAGTCGTGGTATCATAATCCTTAGGATTAGAACTATGTGGAAACATTGAATCTCTATTTAATGGAAATTTTTCATCCTCCCCTTCCGTGGTGTCACTTTCATAATCCTTAGGGTTAGGAATAAGTGGAAGCTTTGAATCTATATTCACTAGAAATTCTTCATCCTCCCCCTCCCATTCCTCCTTGGTGCTTTCATAATCCTTAGGATTAGGACTAACTATATGCTTTGAATCTATATTTATTGGAAATCATTCATCAACCCCTTCACCAGTGGTGCTCTCATAATCCTTAGGATTAAGAAGAAGTGGAAAATTTGACTTTTGAAATTATTCATCCCCCCCTTCATCAGTGGTGCTCTCATAATCCTTCGGAGTAGGACTAAGTGAAACAATTGACTCTTGATTTATAGAAATTTATTTTTTCTTCCCTTCATCAATGTTGCTCTCATCATCCATAGGATTATGACCAAGTGGGAAATTTGACTCTCTATTCATAGTGAACGAATTCCTGTTATATTGATCAATATGAATAGAGTTGTTGCATGACAAAGATGTTGATGTTGTAGAAAGAAACACTTCACTATTATAAGAATCCATGAATTTCAAACAGAAGATGTTGAATGATACAAATGCACTCTCTCCCAATGAAGACATATAGCTTAAAGACAAAACTATTTTTTATATTTTTATAGTGAAAGAAAAAAAAAGAAAAAAACTTAAATTTGTAGGATTTTTAGGACAAAAAGTAATAAAGTTTATATTTTTTAGAGTTGTTGGGAATTGACCCCCCACCCACGGCAGTCGACCACTGCCAGCCTCCAGCCCCTGGATAGGCCGAACAAAATAAATTTGTTTTTTTAAATAATTATTATTTTTTAAATGAAAATAAAATTTATTTTTAATTTATGTTTTTTTCTTTAGTTAAAATATAGTTGTTTTAAAAATAAAATAAAATTTATTTTAAATTTGAATTTTTTAAAAATTAAATATGATTTTTTAAAAAATAAAATAAAAATAAAAATTAAATAATTTTTTTTAACTATATATAATTTTTTTTAAATAAATATAAAAAATTTTATATTCGATTTTTTTAATTATATATAATTTAACAAAAAATGTTATATATATAACATTTTTTGTTAAATTATATAATTAATTATTTGTTTATAGATATAATTATATCTGGAGAGAAAATTGGTGAGATATACACCAGATCTAGCAATGAATAGTGAAAAAGATATTCAATTTTAGATTTTTATTGAGAGTCTTGGTGAGAAGACTTTTTTTCAACGGATCCAAGGTTTAGATATTGTAAAAAATATAAATTATATGATCCAAAAGAGTATGGGTGTACTAATATTGGTCCATGTCTTGGAATACACAAGAAAAGTACTCTAAGGCACTCATCAGTTGGAAGATTATGGTGTGACAAAAGATTCAACAATAATTTTAAATATTAGGATGCAAGGAGGTTCTAGAAACCCAAATCCATCACACTTAATTCATTTTTAATTCATTTTTTTGTTCTTTTGTGCATACATTGCAAGGATGATATGATGAGATTCCTTTGTTTTAAGGTTGAATAAAATTGCGGATTTTTTCTTTGAAAAAAAAATAATTAATTCAAAAATGAAGTTTGAATTTTACTTTAGAGATGAATGTAAATATCTTTGAGTTTTCAAGATTCTATTAGTAAAAAAAGTGCATAATGGAAATTGTAAGGTCGGAGCTTGGTTTTAGAATACTTTGACATTAATATTTTAGTTTTTACATAAAATAAATTAAGATGATTTTCAAAGGAAAAATATGACATTATTGTTTTGGTTTTTGAAAGTAAACATAATTGAGATGGTTTACATATTTCACTTTTATATTTCACTTTCACATTAATACAAATACAATGCATTATTATAAAAGCACATTGATTCGTAAAATGTCACATGGACAATTCATCACAAAAAATCAAATAAAATGATACTTAAATTTGAAATATTTGATATGAGGGTCATTTCCTCTGGATTTTTTAATTTATTGTTTTCATGCATGCAATATATAAAACATTAAAAATAGAGAATAAACAAAATTACAATCACTCACAACCATAAAAACATAGGATATGATCTTGGAAAACCTTTTGCGAGAAAACCCATATTAAATGTGAGGTTTCTCTAATCTCTTTTTCTTTGAATGAAAATAGATGCAAGTACAAAGGAGTGAGACATGTGGCCCAAGGGCTGCTATAGTACATAAATCCTCTCTTTTTTTTCTCTCTATATCCACTCTCAACTACTATGCTCATATATGGAGTGAAATGCACTTGAATAGAGTGCATCTTAATTCCCCTAATGTTCTTGGTATAAAAAATATTGATAGGCAACTAGGGGCTAAATTCGACCCATTATACCCTAAATATGACTTACAACATGACCCTTCTAGATTCTGATTCATAGTTCCCACATTGGTAGTGTCTTTTCCATGAGTAATACGAGTTGATGTGGAATCTTCTCACAATATAGTGGTTAATTTGGACAGGCTAACTTTCAAGAGGCATAACTTTATCATACAAGGTCTGATTGAGGTGATTATTGTGTCGTTGGAAAGGTATCAATATGTATATTATGAATCTAGGTCCATAGTAAGGTCAATACCACAAAATGCGGTCCTTTAGGGCCCTAAAATGTCTCTTAAAAATTAAATGTCTCCTAAATATTTTATAATTTAGAAAAAATAAAATAAAAGTAAAAATTAAATAATTTTTTTAATTTTATATACTTTTTTAAAAATAAAATAAATTTTTCTTTATATTAAATTTTTTTTTAATTATATATAATTAAAAAAAATGTTTGGTATTTATTTATTTTTAATTATTTGTTTATATGTGTACATATATATATATATATATATTTTTAAAACTATATAATTATATTTGGAGAGAAAATTAGCGAGATATACATGAGATCTAGCAATGAATAATGAAAAAGATATTCAATTTTAGATTTTTATTGAGAGTCTTGGTGAGAATACTTTTGTTCAATGGATCTAGGGTTCAGATATAGCAATAAATATAAAGTAGATGATCCAAAAGAGTATGGGTATACTAATATTGTTCCAAGTGTTGGAATACACAGGAAAGGTACTTTAAGGTACTCATTGGTTGGAATATTATGGTGTGACAAAAGATTCAACAATAATTTTAAATCTTAGGATGCAAGGAGGCTCTAGAAACCAAAATCCATCACACTTAATTCACTTGTCTTTTGTGCATACTTAAATTTGAATATTTTCTATGAGGGTCATTTCCTCTTTATTTTTTAATTTATTTTTTTCATGCATGCAATATATAAAATATGAAAAATAGAGAATACACAAAATTACAATCGCTCACAACCATAACAACATAGGATATGATCTTGGAAAAATTTTGGGAGAAAACCCATATTAAATGTGAGTTTTCTTTGATCTCTTTTTATCTCAATGGAAATAGATGCAAGTACAAAGGATTGAGACATGTGACCCAAGGGCCGCTATAGTACATAAATCCTCTCTCTTTTCTCTCTCTCTATCCACTTTCAACTACTATGCTCATCTATGGAGTGAAATGCACTTGAATAGAGTGCAACTCCTTTTCCTCCTAATATTCTTGGTATAACAAAGCTTGATAGCAAACTATGGGTTAAATTCGACCCATTAGACCCTAAATATGACTTACAACACAACCCTTCTAGATTCTGTTTCATAGTTCCCACATGTATAGTGTCTTTTCCATGAGTAATAAAAGTTGATGTGGAATCTTCTCACAATATAGTGGTCAATTTGGATAGGCTAAGTTTCAAGAGGCATAACTTTATCATACAAGATATGATTTAGATGATTATTGTATCATTAGAAATGTATCAATGTGTATATTATGAATCTAGGTCCAAAATGAGGTCAATACCACAAAATGTGTTGAAGTTTACAACAAGAAACAATGAAGGAGGCATCCTGAAACGTCATCCTTGATCCTAGTTGGAAAATAATCGCCTAAACTAGGTGGGGCCCACAAAGGCTATTTTTAGGTGTATGTCTATTTTTAGACATGGTGAGCATATTCTATAAGTTGTAGGATGCTATTTGTAGATGTTTGATCAAGTTGGAAAAATAGATGAGATTCTATTTTTAGAAGATTGGGCGAAGTCTATTTATAGAACGTTGATCTAAAAATAGATGCATGTCGATTATTATTAACTCTTAATAATAATAAGACTCTAAACAACAACTTATTCTCTCGGAGCACTTAATTTCAGTATACAGATTTGTGAAATCAATGGGCTGAAGGAATTACGCAATTCCTAAGGGTTTATTCGAGTTCATGCATGGAGGACTCAATTAAAATTGAAGTGGCAAACTTATGATAGAGTTTGAAGAGTAGTTCATGGAGTTGTATTCAGTTTAACTCAGTTAGACTCAGTTGAGCTAGTTGTATCTAATCTAACTGAATGATACACTAATGAGAGTGGAGTTAATTAATTAGTTAATTAATTCACAAATAATAACTCATTAATCAACTAAAAAATACAGCAGTTAACTACAGTGCATGTCAGATCCAGTGGAGACCCAGTAGAGAGATAGGTGAAAGATCAAGATGGACTATCTGTTGTGACTACTAGTGATGCATGAATTACATCTACATATACATTGGAGTTGCCAATGATAATCACGCATTCAAGGAGAGTGGGATTGCATCGAATTGGTCTTTGTAATTAGCTTGGATTGTGCAGTGGAGATAGGCTAGCAGGAGGGAAAAGATTGGTTCATGGATTTGCAGATTTCTTCCATGTTAATGTGTGACGATGTATTGTATTGAGAGCTTGATGTACTAATATTTGTATGAGGATTGTTACATGATCTCCATGATATAAATAATATTATAGTTGGGGTTTTAAGCTTCAGGCTTTCCCGTTAAACAAATGTGTTATGTGTGTTTTTATTGCTTCATGTGTTTTGCAATTGTCGATTAAATTTCCGCAAGAATTATAGTGGAAGGATTTTTTAATTAGCAAGAAGATAAATATTGTTAGATCAAGAGATTCTGGATATATAAATTCATATTTTATATAGTTTATACATGGTATCGGAGTTGTGCTATGGATTTTCTACATCGAATGAGAGCAGGAATTTTTGGGCGCGCGAGTTTGCGGAGAATATCTGAAATTTTTGGTGAAATTTTTTCAGAAAAAAATAGCATATTTTGAATCCTTGCAAAAGAATACCCAAATTGAAAAGTAAAATCGCTCGAATCGGAGCTCAGATGAGGGAGATATCATCGATTTAAAATCAGCTCTTTTGTCAGAAAATTTTGTGACGACGGGACAATTACAATGTGCGTGAGCCAAGAATCTACATGCAATGAGGTAGAAGATGCATGCAAAGCTTTGAGGAGAAAAGTAGAGGGTAGTGACTTGGTGGTTGAGATGGAGCCTCTCAACATGCAGCCTGAGAAGTAGTCTCAAAAGGTTGTGGAGCATCCACAACTAGAGATGCAGAATAATCTTTATAGATTTGAAGTAGATGGGATTTCTACGAAGCTTCCTACTATTTGGAAGTGTGAGAAAGCCGTGCAATTAAACCTTGAGAGGGAGCTGAATTTTCATGCAAGTAAGAGTGAACCTCGAGATTTGGAGCAACCACAAGATGAGGATCATGGAGTGGTAGCAATCACTCATGTAGAGAAATTTTGTGCTAGATGGGTAGAGGGAGTGTATGCAGTTATACCACCAGGTGAGAGGTGGGCCGAAATGCATGAGTAATCCCAAGAGGATAGTTTTGGGTAGGATTCATTGAGATGGTGTGGATCTCATGAATTGAACCTAGCTACGAGGAGCCCACAGAGCAGCAGTAACATGATCAGCTGGATTGATGCAGGCAGATCAAAGTGACAGTGTCGCATACTGGAGTGCGGTTCAGAGTTGAAAGAAAGTATAGAGTGCAGGGGTGATGAGTTCAAAAATGCAGTGGTTCATGAATACATGTGCAGTAGCTAAGAATAATTCGAAGACTTTGATGATAGATGCATTAGATTGATTCAGTTGTTTGGAGGCTATTCAGTTTTGGAAGTGTTGTAGCAAGAGTTGCAGGGAGAATGCATGGAGTTGCATGTCGCATGCAAAGACAGTCCTTTCTTGTTGAGAGGTAGTGTTGAATTTTGCAACAAGAAATAGTGAAGGAGGCATCCTGAAACATCATCCTTGATCCTAGTTGGAAAATAATCACCTAAACTAGGTGGGGCCCACATAGGCTATTTTTAGGTGTATGTCTATTTTTAGATATGGTGAGCATATTTTATAAGTTGCAGGACACTATTTGTAGATGGTTGATCAAGTTGGAAAAATATATGAGATTTTATTTTTATAATATTGGGCGAAATCTATTTATATATGGTCGATCTAAAAATAGATGCATGTCGATTATTATTAGCTCTTAATAATAATTAGACTCTAAACAACAACTTAGTCACTTGGAGCACTTAATTTCAGTATACAGATTTGTCAAATCAGTGGGCTGAAGGAATTATGAAATTACTAAGGGTTTACTAGAGTTCATGCATGGAGGACTCAGTTAGAACTGAAGTGGCAAAGTTATGACAGAGTTGGAAGAGTAGCTCATGGAGTTGTATTTAGTTTAACTCAGTTAGACTCAATTGAGCTAGTTGTATCTAATCTAACTGAATGATACACTAGTGAGAGTGGAGCCGTTATTATTTAATTAATTCACAAATAATAACTCATTAATCAGCGAACAATACAACAGTTAACTACAGTGCATGTCAGATCCAGTGGAGATCCAGTGCAAAGATAGGTAAAAGGGTGAGATAGACTATTTGTTGTGACCATAATGATGCATGAATTGCATCTACATATACATTGGAGTTTCCAATGATAATCACGTGGTCAAGGAGAGTGGGATTGCATCGAATTGGTCTTTTTAATCAGCTTGGATTACGCAGTGGAGATAGGCTAGCAGGAGGGCAGAGATTGGTGCATGGATTTGCAGATTTCTTCCATGTTAGTGTGTGACGATGTATTGTACTGAGAGCTTGATGTACTAAGCTTGTATGAGGATTTTTACATGATCTTCATGATATAAATAATATGATAGTTGGGGTTTTCAGCTTCAGGCTTTCCCGTTAAACAACTGTGTTATGTGTGTTTTTATTGCTTCATGTGTTTTACAATTGTTGATTAAATTTCCGCAAGAATTATAGTGGAAGGATTTTGTATTTTGCAAGAAGATAAATATTGTGAGATCAGGAGAGTCTGGATATATACATGTATATTGTATATAATTTCTACAAATTGCAGTTGTTTTATGGCCCTAAAATCGCTCCAAAATATTTTCACCTAGCACCATTGCTAAAAATGGATATGCAAGTTGATTCCTGCAAATTTTCCACTCGAAAACAATCTAAAATGGAAGAAAAGTAATATCTATATCTATTTATATATATATAGATATATATATATTGAATTCAAATCATACCTCCCCATTTCAGGAAAATGTTGGACCAAACAATAGTTTTTTGAATGAGATGATGAATTTTTCCCATAACTTCTTCCTAAGGTACCTTTTAGCCTTGCCTAAAAGATTCCCTTTCAACCCAATCTACCAAAGGCCATTCTTACCCTCTCTTATATTTCAAAACATATTTTGTAAAATTGTATATGTTATCAAATTTTCTTGAGCATCTAGTGTCACATCCTCTATGTAAGGTAGGAACTATTCCTCTTCTTGACCCAACATGGATGGCCCATAATTTTTTTCAAAGGGACCATATCTAATATGTCAAAGGGACCATATCTTAGAGCCTTGATTTACTTACTAAGACCTTATAGCCTCTCCTTGTTCAATTGTAACCATACTCTATCTCCCACTCTAAATGACTTCTCAGTTCTGCGTAGATTATGTGTGGCCTTGTATTTTTCTTGTGACCTATGTAGCATCTCCTATACATGTAGATGGATCTGCCTGATCTTCTCAAAAAAAAATTCTACTGTTAAAGAATCTCCTCTAAGATCCTCCCACAGTCATATTTTTATCCCATATGAAATATTCAAAGGTGAAGTTGTTAAGTATCCAAAAAAAACTTTAAAGGGGGACACACTAGTAGAAGTGTGGAATGCTCTATTAATATGAGAATGTTATATGTATACTAGATTTTCATCGCAAGTCTTTTGATGATTCTAATTGTAACCCCTCAAAAGTTGCACCAAATTATTATTGAATAACTTCTTTGTGTCCATCTATCTATGGCTAGAATGTTGTAGAACTCATCAACTTTATAATTGTCCTCTCATGGGACCATTTTTACTATCAACACCAAGTTTGGAAATTTGGGATTTGAAACCTTGTGAGAGAATTTTAAGGCATAAAATGACATTTTTTTGGGGTGAAATTTTGACACATCAGTGCACCAATTTTTTTTCATATTCTACACATATATAATTTTCCAATGAGGCAAGAATCACCTCAATAAAATTTTGTATGCAAAAGTTATTCCACTTAAAAATTGGGCTTCCTATTTCAACACCATAATTTGATAAGATGCCATGTCAGCCACCATAACTCATGGAAAAGGTGCTATCCACATGATTATGATTAATAACACTTTATAATATCCAAAATTTTAACTCTCATTAAAATTTGAGGTAGAAAACCAAACCACTAGTAGGCTATCAAGATGTGTTACAACCAAACCACTAGGAGAGAAAGAGGGTCCCTTATTTTTTAATATATTTGTTCCATAAATGAGTAAAATAACCAAGAGGTATAGGGGGAGAGAAAATAGAGTGTATTTTTGAATTGTAGTAGCCCATGCGCTGTGGGCCATACTAATTTGTACTTGGAGCTATTTTCCATTTAGAGAAAGAGAGTAAAGTAACCTCACTTTCCAAGTAGGTTTTCTCTCGAAAGGATTTCCTAATTTATCATAGAGAATACTCCAAAAACTATTATGAAATAAAGAATTAAGAACTCTTAAATATGTAAAGGGAAAATCAATCTCAATAAGAAGTTGAACCACAGATGTAAATGTAGATATTATAAATGATATTTAAAATTTAATAATGTGTTGTGAAATTTTATTTTTATTTGATGACTAATTCGAAAAATATCTTTCAATGTAAACAGAGGAATATTTTCCTCATAACATTGATGATGAGATTGAAAATGTTGAAATACAAATTGAAGAAGAAAATGAACCAGTGATTGATGATGTTCTTGAAGATGTTGAAAGTGATTCAAGTGAAGATGAAGTTGAAACACCCATAGCTATGTATATATATGTCATGCATTATTCAAATTGTACATATATATTAGTTTCAATTTCATAAATTCAATTTTTTAATTTATTTTTTTAATGTACATATTTATACTCATTTACATTAAATTATTATATGTACAGATGAAATCAATATCGATAATGAGATGTTAGAAAATTTCGACACTCGCACATATGGAAATAAAAAAACTCACCATGTTACATGGTATCGTGTTAAGCTAATTATTGATAAGTTCTTCAAAGGTGAAAATGTGACAATTCCAGCTCAAATTTTGAGAGGTATCTTAACATCGAAGAAATTAAAGGAATAAAAAACACTATTGGGCATTAAAAAATCAACAAAAGATAAAAAGGTGAAGGAAAATGTGATTCAAAATATAAGTAGTGCTATAAAGTCAATTGGAAGATCTAGAAATTAAAGTGATATAGATGTTTCTGGAGAAATACAAACAACAATGTCTTCATCAACTAATACAGACAACTGTTTGATAAAATATATGGCAAAATCATTAGCGGCATCACAAAAAGCATTGCACAAGCATAGGAAATTTTGATTGCAAATATATGCAAATGATGAAGTTGTTTGTTAGATAGATATTTTTAGGAAACCATAAAAAGATAGACTTGGAGAAAATGTGGAATATATTATATATGAATATTGGGAGAAAATTTCACGTGTTTCACCAAAAAAATGGATGTGGTGTGACAAATAATAAGACAAAATTAATATGAAGAACATGCAAAGAATTTATTGGACACCGCTCAGATAGAGTTGTCAATAAGTTCAAAGAAGAGAATCATGGAATTAATGTCTCAATCAGTACTTTCGTGAAAAAAACCATGACATATTAAACTTATCATTGTACGTGACAATTGTTGTTGTCGTTATCATGTAGAATTTCAATTATATTATGGCAGTAAACGTTTTTAGCAAAATTCACCTCCTCCTTCCACTATCCATGATTTCATATCCCAAATTCTACGTGGAAGAGAAAATCATGAATTATTTTTTCAAAAGAAATATTTTGGTGGTAAAAAATGTGATTATTGTGGAAATTTAAATTTTTTCCACAATAAATATCCTATTAATATGAATGGTCAATTAATTTCCAACATAAAAGTGGTATGGAAGAGATATGAATATATCCATACATCAATTTGTACAAGTGGTAGTACAAGTCCTAAAGGGATTGATTTACAAGAAGAAGATTTTTTTGTGATAGAGTTTTTGAAGTTTGGGACATAACTTTATAAATACACCAAGAATTCTCATAGAGCTCGATGGCAGGACCTACAATTCAAAAACTCTTGTGAAAATTTTCCACCAGGGACCATTTTGTCGATAGTTGCTTTTTGTAGAAAATTACACATTGATTGCACAAAATTAAACACAGAATGAATATTATCATTGTGACCAAGTCTCTATTCTTTTCCATGTTCTATATATACATCTTGAACAAAATGTTGATAATACATAAATCACCAATGAGAATCAACAGTTACTAAAGAATATCATTTTTATATCAGCAATGATCGTACACATGATACACATTTTGTAAAATATTTCTTTGATAAGATATATGACTTATTGAAAGGTCACGGAATAAAATTCAATGAACATTGGATATGGTCAGATGGATGCGAAATTCAATTTAAATATTCATGATCATTATTTTGGTTGTGTCATTTTCATACAAAAACCAACATTAAACATTGTTGGAATTTCTTTGAAACTGGTCATGGAAAAGGAGAACTTGATGGTGTAGGAGCATGTATAAATGAGCACTTCGAATATATCAAATGGAATTGTTATGTAACTAGATCACAAAAAATATAGATCAACGACTTCAAAATTAACCTCTTCGAGGGGGAACGCTCCTTTACATCATATAAATGAACAATTCTTGAATCATACAAATGAATAGACCTCCATATTATATATAGGAGTCTAAAGGGTCACAATATAATAAAATCCTACATAACATTAATAATGTAACTTGGACACAAAAATAACAATAGTGGGATTGTATGGGGCATAACAATTACAATATGGGGGCTACATGGGCACAACAATAATAATAGGGTGTTATAATAACAATAACAATTAAGGGGCTACACTAGTATTATAGAGATCTAACATGCCCCTCTCCTTAAAAAAAGTGTTGTCCTTAATGATTTAGTAGTTTGGATGCTTATTTATAAAAATTATCATCCTCTGACATGGAATCTTCAGTAGGCGAGCTCTTCTACTTAATGAGATACTCTGAAATTGATCAATTTCGTAGTTTTCGGGTTCTTGTTTCTGTGATTGCTTCAGGATCAAATATGAGTTTTCATTTTTCGTCAAGTTCTGAAAATATTGTTTGAACTAGGAGCTTGTTGTTGATAACCTTTTTTAAACATGAAAAATGGAAAACTGGGTGTACTCGGGAAGACGTAGGCAACTCCAATTTGTATGTCATAGTACCAATGTTTTGCAAAACCTTATATGGACCATAGTACTTGTGTGATAATTTATTATCCTTCTTAGCTTGCTTGAGGGACATTTTTTTGTATGGTTGTAGCCATAGAAATACTTAGTTTCCTACATAAGAAAATATTTCAATGCGATGTCGATTGACTTGTTGTTTCATTCAATTTCATGCGAGAGTGAGGTTATCCTTTAAGAATTGGAGAAATTCTTGTTGATGCTCGATGTGATATTCCACTACTTGAACCTTAGAATTTTCCCTTGGAGATGATGTGATGGGTGGTGAATGATATCCATAAAGTGTCATAAATGGAGTCATTTTTGTTGCAGTATGGAAGGAAGTGTTATATCACCATTTATCTAAAGGTAACCACTTGACCCATTGTGTTTTTCTATCAGATAAAAACCAATCAAGATATCCTTCCAAACATTTGATCACTATCTCAGTTTTACCATCAGATTGAGGATGATAAGATGAGCTATGAGCTAATTGAGTAGATGTGAGGTCCCTCAATGGTCTATGTAGGCTTTGAAGACAATGCCAACTATAGTACTTGAAACATTGCTTCTACTTCTTGGGTTCTCTTTTCACCCATCGATGAGCTAGTGATATTTAGAGGCATCTACATTGGCCCTGTGACCAGTAATATGGTGGAGTATATTGTTGTCATTGAACTCTTATCTGAGGATATTTCACTTGGGTTCCACCAGTGAGTTGTCAAATTGGAATCACAACTCTTGGTGTCATAGCTAAACTGTGTCAATTTCATGAGGCATCTTATTTTACTTCATCATTATTTAAGGATATGTCTCCTTGAATTATCTTTCACTAATATTGAATATATGCACATCTCAAGTTATTATAATACATTGGATCATTTATTAGCTAATAACATGTTAGATTAGAATTTGTCACACTAAGCTAATATTTATCAAAATCATTCATGCATGCATGTACATAATCCACATGGGTAACCAAGTTTTATCATTTTCATACCATAAGTAGAGGTCATAGAACAAATTTTGCATGTTTGCATATCTAGATAAGAGTTTGATACTTCCATCACAAAACTAGGTGCAATGTCCGGAACTAGGGGTACAAGGCTTGGGCTTCTAAGCCCATTTATTTATACATAAACTCTGAATTCCATGAAGCTAGAAATATATCTTAATAAACTATTTCAAGGCTAATCATCCTCGCATCAATGATAACACAATGCAACACATGGAGTTTACCCCCACATTGTGTGAGTGCAAGTGACATGGAACAACATCAAAGGCCAAGGATTGAATCACCATTATCAATTCTTGAACATCATGAGTAAAATCACATCATTCTACTCTCCCTTAAGGGCCTCCTCAGCCACCTCATGTGCCACTATCATTTCTCCTCAATGATTATATGGTGATGGACCAGGGAGTTAGTTTGGTGTCACTTCTATGTCAACAACGCATGACTAATGTTAGTGATAATGTAAGTGTACACACACATTATACATACATACATACATACATGCGTATATGCATGCATACATACATATATATGGTCCTATTCTACCTGAATTCATGTTTTATTTTTTTCAATATATGATTTAACCATGGGTTTAGTCTTTCTACTTGGATTTTACAAGATAGGGTGAAATTTTTGTTGTGACATCCACTGGATGTTAGGGGAATTTTATTGGAATTCCCATTATGTGCATGTTGTATCAGTGGTATATCATATAACACTTTATTTTCATTTTGGTATACATG
Source organism: Pinus albicaulis (assembly GCA_034641835.2). NCBI lineage: Eukaryota > Viridiplantae > Streptophyta > Pinopsida > Pinales > Pinaceae > Pinus > Pinus albicaulis. The sequence goes on along the minus strand of CM076573.1, from coordinate 913,508,420 downwards.
CTACAATTGTTTGCAGGCTAAAGATTCCTCCTACAAACCCAACATAAATTAAAAGTTGTGGATTGAGTGGTAAATTTAAATTAGTATGTTACAGGTGGAATGAGAGAAATTTTTCTCATTTGAATGTCTCACATTAGCAAAGAATCCCTTTAAATAGGCAACATTAAAGAAGAATACCACTGGAAAAACCATTGGTTGATAAAACCTAGAGCCAAAAAACCTCCATCCGTAAATTTACTATTTATCTCAATTTTATTTTCATTGTTAACTATTAATTTGTTTCCTTTTTCTTTCTTTTTCTTTGTTTCATTTATTATAAGAAAAATACCATGGGTAAAACCATGGGCTGTGAAAACATGGAGCCCAAAAACCTCCATCGCTAAATTTATTAGGCCACCCCATTATGTGCATGTTGTATCTTAAGTGGTATATCATATAACACCTTATTTTCATTTTGGTGTACATGCTACAATTGTTTGTGGGCTAAAGATTCCTCCTACAAACCCGACATAAATTAAAAGTTACATGATTGAGTGGTAAATTTCAATTAGTATGTTACAAGTGGAATTAGAGCAATGTTTCTGATTTGAATGTCTCACATTAGCAAAGAATACCTTTAAATATGCAACATTAAAGAAGAATATCATGGAAAAACCATGGGTTGATAAAACCTAGAGCTAAAAAACCTCCATCCATAAATTTACTATTTATCTCAATTTTATTTTCATTGTTAACTATTAATTTGTTTCCTTTTTCTTTCTTTTTCTTTGTTTCATTTATTATAAGAAAAATACCATGGGTAAAACCATGGGCTGTGAAAACATGGAGCCCAAAAACCTCCATCGCTAAATTTATTAAATTTATTAATTATTATTATTATTATTATTATTATTATTTTAATTTTAATTTTATTTTTACTTAATTTTATCGTTAGAGAAGAAATACCATAGATTGCAAAAACTTCCAAAAACCTCTAGTAAATTTATTATTGTATCTCAATTTTATTTCAATTATCAATTATTAATATTTTTATTTTTTAATTTTAACTTTTTACATAACATAATATAGCATAACATTGTTGACATTTAAAAAATATAACTCATTTTTACTTCTAACCTAACACCTACATATCTAACCATACATGGGGTAGAGCACCTCTAAGAAAAAATAAATAAATATGTTGCGTCAACTTTATATATATATATATATATATATATATATATATATATATATATATATATATATCAACTTGTTATGTTTATGATATAAACTATTTTAGTCATATAAATTAAATGGCTAGTAAACACAAATATGTATCAATCCATGATAAGTATAAAAAAACTTATCTCATTACACATTTCACATTTTGGCCATATGGAAAGTTAATTAAATTATAACTTTATTTTAAATTATTGTTATTAATTAAAAAAAAGATTAATATCTGAGTTAAATATACACACATTTTAAAAAACGTGTAACAATATTCTTAACAATTGAGTTTCACCCCACCTTACTATGGAAAATATTGTAAATAGTTCTTATAATACCATAGGTCAATATCATGGCTTATCAATACCACATGCCCACTCTGAGATGTGTTGATATGGCATTTTATTTAATTAATTAATTTGAGATAAATGAATTAAAAAAACATAAGTAACTTGGAGATAAATCTTAAAACTTTATTTATGAATACTACTAGAAATTTTCTAGTATATTCCATGGAGGTTAAATATCCACCATCCAGCTAATAATTATTGATAATTAAATCAAAATTATGAAATGAAATATTATTTAATATAAAAACTCAAAATTCTTAACAATAAAATTAGAAACCATTATAATAATATATTTAGCCCTAAGGGTTAGCTCAATTGCTACAAGGTCTAATGCTCAAGCACCTTGTCATAGAGAGGTCATATGGTCAATTCTCCTCAATACCATCATTATGAATCATTACTCCCCACAACCCAAATTAAAAACATTAGATATAAATGAGCCTATCTATAGTTATAGATTTGAATTGTCTATGTGTATGTATGTAACATTTATAAAATAATACGATGAATAAGAAATGTTTTTAACTTCAAAAGTATTTGATCAATTAATAAACATGTGGTGTACATATTTATATAAAAAATAGTATTCAATGTTAATTTAATATAATTTATATAACACCATAATTAATTCGATAGGGTGGAGTGTTTTTTTAGATGATGGGAAAGAGTATTAGGGTTCTAATCTTCACCGTTGAAGTAGCTACATCTGACATCACTTCTAGAGAGATGTGTAGCAGGTTTCTAACTCTTTGATGGGCATCAATAATGGCTAAACAAGTTGCAGGAAGATCTTCATCGTGCAAATAGTGGGGTCTCGACCTCCAATTTTCTCTCTGGGGGAATTTTATGCACATGATATTACATTCTTACGACCATATCTATATTTTTAATTTATATTTTGTTCAATTTACATGGTGTTTTGCGATGCAAAGTTTGTTGGGCAATTAGATCTGTCTTGATTAGCATATCAGGCCTTGATTAGCATATCAGGTTGTGGATAAAGTTAGGGGAGCTCAAACACTATGGGATTTAGAGAAAATTGGCTAGATATATGCCAAATCTAGTAATTAATAGTGAAAAATATATTCATTTTCATATTTTTATCAAGAGTCTTAGTGGGAAGAATTTTTTTCACTGGATTCAGGGTTCATATCTAGCAAGAAATATAAAGCAATATAAAGTAGACGATCCAAAAGCGTATGAGTATACACAGGAAAGGTACTCCAAGGTACTCATCAGTTGGAAGATTATGGTGTGACAAAATATTCAGGATCTTCATAGCGTAGACAGTGGGGTCTCAACATCCAGTTTTTTTCTCTCGTCGTGACCTATTATGCACAAGATCTTACATGCTTACGACCAGAGCTATCCTTTTTCTTTGCTTTTTGTTTAATTCACATGGAGTTTGGGGATGTGGGGTTTGTTTGTTAATTAGATATATCTCTATTAGAAAATCAAGGTGTGGATAAATTTGGGGGAGCTAAAACACTATGGGATTTGGAGAGAAAATTGTTGATATATATACCAGATCCAGCAATGAATAGTGAAAAATATATACAATTTTAGATTTTTATCCAGAGTCTTGGTGGGAAGACTTTCATTCATTGGATCTCGGGTTCAGATATAGTAAGAAATGTAAAGTAGATGATGCAAAAGAGTATGGGTATACCAATATTGTTCGAAGTCTTGGAATACACACGAAAGGTACTTTAAGGCACTCATTGATTAGAAGATATATTCATTAGAAAATCGTGGTGTGGATACATATATGGGGAGCTAAAACACTATGGGATTTGGAGAGAAAATTGTTGATACATACACTAGATGTAGCAATGAATAGTGAAAAATATATTCAATTTTAGATTTTTATCCAGAGTCTTGGTGGGAAGACTTTCATTCATTGGATCTGGGGTTCACATATAGTAAGAAATGTAAAGTAGATGATCCAAAAGAGTAGGGATATACCAATATTGTTCTAAGTCTTGGAATACACAGGAAGAAGAATTTTAAGGCACTCATTGATTGGAAGATATATTCTATTAAAAATCAGTAGGATACATTTGTGGGAGCTAAAACACTATGGGATTTGGGAGAGAAAATTACATACATACACTAGATGTACAGAAAATATATTCAATTTTAGATTTTTATCCGCTATATTGGTGGAAGACTTTCATTCATTGGATCCGTCTATATGAGAAAAAGAAATGTAAAGTATGATCCAATAGATAGGATATACCAATATTGTTCTAAGTCTTGGAAAAATCAGTTTAGGCACGAAGGCATACATTGGATGGGAGATATATCTCTATTAGCAAATCAGGGGTGTGGATACATTTGTGGGAGCTAAAACCACCATGGGATTGAGAAATTTAAATTGTTATTACCACTCTATATGTGTTAAATGAATAGTGAAAAATATATCTAATTTTAGATTTTTATCCTCCGCAGTCGTGGGAAGACTTTCATTCATTGGATCTGGGGTTCACATATAGTAAGAAATGTAAAGTAGATGATCCAAAAGAGTAGGGATATACCAATATTGTTCTAAGTCTTGGAATACACAGGAAAGGTACTTTAAGGCACTCATTGATTGGAAGATTATAGCATGACAAAAGATTCAACAATAATTTTAAATCTAAGGATGCAAGGAGGTTCTAGAAACCCAAGTCCATCACACTTAATTCATTTGTATTCATTTTATTTCTCTTTTGTGCATACACTGCAAGGATTTTATGATGAAATTTTTTCAAGCATCTGCAAAATATTGCGTTGTTCCTTCGTTTTCAGTTTGAATAAAATTACTTATTTTTTCTTTAAAAAATTAATAATTAATTCAAAAATAAATTTTTAATTTGACTTTACAAATGAATGTAAATCTCTTTGAGTTTTCAAGATTCTATTAGTAAACAAAAATTTCACAATGGAAATTGTAAGGTCCCAAATATATTAAGATGATTTACAAAGGGAAAATATGACATTATTGTTTTGGTTTTTGAAAGTAGACATAGTTGAGATGGTTTACATATTTCACATTTATATTTCACTTTCACATTAATACAAATGCAATGTATTATTACAGAAACACATTGATTCCTAAACTATCACATGGGCAATTCATCACGAAAGATCAGATAAAAATATACTTAAACTTGAAATATTTACTATGAGGGATATTTCCTCTTGATTTGTTAATTTATTGTTTTCATGAATTCAATATAAAAGTTTGAAAAATAGAGAGTACACAAAAATACAATCTCTCACAACCATAACAATATAGGATATGATCTTCGAAACCCTTTTGGAAGAAAACCCAGATTAGATGTGAGTTTTTTCTGCTCTCTTTTTCTCTTAGTGGAAATAGATGCAAGTACAAAGGAATGATACATGTGGCTGATGGGCTGATATAGCACATAAAACCTCTCTATTTTCTCTCTCTCTATCCACTCTGAGCTACGGTGCTCATCTATGGAGTGAAATGCACTTGAATAGAGTGAAACTCCTTTTCCTCCTAATGTTCTCAGTATAACAAAGCTCGATAGCCAACTAGGGGCTAAATTAGACCTATTAGACCCTTAATATGACTTACAACATCACCCTTCTAGAATCTGATTCGTAGTTCCCACATGGATAATATCTTTTCCATGAGTAATAAGGGTTGATGTCGAATCTTCTCACAACATAGTGGTCAATTTTGATAGGCTAACTTTCAAGAGACATAACTTTCTCACACAAGATCTGATTGAGGTGATTATTGTGTTGTTGGAAAGATATCAATGTGTATATTATGAATCTAGGTACATACTAAGGTCAATACCACAAAATTCAGTTATTTAAGGCCCTAAAATGGCTCCTAAATATTTTCACCTAGAACCATTTCTAATAATGGATATGCAAGTTTATTCCTCCGAATTTTCCACTCTAAAACAATTTAAAATGAATGAAAAGTGATATATATATATATATATATATATATATATATATATATATAATTCAAATCATACCTCCCCATTTCAACAGTCTTTTGGACCCAACAATATTTTTTTTGGACCATACAAGTGAATTGACCTCCATGCTATATGTAGGAGTCTAAAGGGTCACAATATAATCAAATCCTACATAACAATAATAATGTAAGGATACAAAAATAACAATAGTGGGATTTTATGGGGCATAACAATAACAATATAGGGGCTACATGGGCACAACAATAACAAAAGGGTGTTATACTAAAAATAATAATAAAGGGGCTACACTAGTATTATAAGGACCTAACATGTCCCTCTCCTTAAAAAAGTGTTGTCCTTAATGCGTGAGTAGTTATGGATGCTTATGTATAAAAATGATCATCCTCCCACGTGGAATGTTCAACAGGTAAGTTCTTCCACTTAATGAGTTACTCTGAAATTGATCAATTTTGTAGTTGTTGGGTTATTGTTTCCATGACTTCTTCAAGCTCCAATATGATTTTTCCTTTTTCGTCAAGTTCTAAAAATATTGTTTGAACTGTGATCTTTTCGTTGATAACCTTTTTTAAGCTTGAAACATGGAAAACTAGGTGTACTCAGAAAGATGTAGGCAACTCCAATTTGTATGTCTTAATACCAATATTTTGCAACATCTTATAAGGACCATAGTACTTGGGCTATAATTTATTATCCTTCTTATCTCGCTTTAGGGATATTTTTTTGTATTATCGTAGCTGTAAAAATACTTAGTTGCCTACATCAAAACTTCTTTCACTATGATGTCGATCAGCTTGTTATTTAATTCAATTTCGTGCTAGAGTGAGGTTATCCTTTAAGAGTCGCAGAACTTTTTGTTGTTGATACTCACTTGAACCTTATAATTTTCCCTTAAATATGATGTGATGGATGGTGGATGATATCCACAAGTTTCATAAATGGATTTATTTTTGCTGTAGTATGGAAGGAAGTGTTATACCACCATTTAGCCAAAGGTAACCACTTGACCCATTTTGTTTATTTTTCAGATACAAAGCAACAAATATATCCTTCCAAACATTTGTTCACTATCTTATTTTTCCCATCAGATTGAGGATGATAAGACGAGATTTGAGCTAATTGAGTAGATGTGAGGTCCTTCATTGGTCTATGTAGGCTTTGTAGACAATGCTAACTATAGTAATTGAAACATTGCTTCTACTTCTTGTGTTCTCTTTTCACCCATTGATGAGCTAGTGATATTTAGAGGCATCTACTAAACTATTTCATAACTAAACTATGTCTACTTCACAAGGTGTCCTATTTTACTTCATCATTCTTTAAGAAGATGTATCCTTGAATTTTGTTTCACTTATATTAAGTATATGCACATATCAAGATATTCTAATACATTGGATCATTTGTTAGATAATAACATGTTAGATTGGAATTTGTTAAACTAAGTTAATATTCATCAAAATCATGCATGCATGTACATAATCCACATTAGTAACCAAGTTTTATCATTTTCATACCATAATTAGACGTCACAAAACAAATTTTTCATGTGTGCATGTCTAGACAAGAGTTTGATACTTCCATCACAAAACTAGGTGCAATGTACAAAAATAGGGGTACAAGGCTTGGGCTTCTAAGCCCATTTATTTATACATATACTCCTAATACATTAATCTATAAATATATCCTAATGAACTATTTTAAGGCTAATCATTCACGCGTCAATGATAACATGATACAACACATGGAGTTTACCCCCACATTGTGCCAGTGCAAGTGAAATGGAACAACATCAAAGGCCAAGGATTGAATCCTCATTATCAATTCATGAAAATCATGAGTAAAATCACATCATTCTCCTCTCCCTTAAGGGCCTCCCCAACCACCTCCCGTGCCACTATTGATTCTCCTCAATGATCGTATGGTGATAGACCTGGGAGTTAGTTTGGTGTCACTTCTATGTCAACAATGTATGACTAGTGTGAGTGATAATTAAAGTGTACACACACATTATACACACATACATACATACATGTATATGGTCCTATTATTACCCAATTCAAGATAGGGTATTTCTACATGGATTTACAAGATAGGGTGGAATTTGTACTGTGACATCCACTCGATCTTAGGGGAATTTTATTGGCCTAAACAGATAGGGTTAAGTTTCCCCTACACATTTCTTTTCATTATTGACATTATACATCATTTTCTTGCACCTTAGGTTTTATCCTACCAAGTTGTAACATTTCTCTCATTATGTGTATGTTTTATCTTAAGTGGTAGATCCTATCCTTCATGGGTACCCTATAATAACACATTATTTTCATTTTTTTGTACATGCTACAATTGTTTATAGGCTGAAGATTCCTCCTACAGACTCGACATAAATTACAAGTTTCATGATTTAGTGAGAAATTTCAATTAGTATGTTACAAGTGGAAATAGAGCAACGTTTCTGATTTGATTTCAAATAAAATTTTTGACGCAATGTATAAAAGAAAAAGACTACTAAATTGGTTGTATACAAAGTATTTAAAGACATGTTTACATGTAAATATTTTAAAAAATGTATGAGAGATGAAAGTCAGGTTTTTTCAAGTGTGGTCAGGACAAATTTAGCAGGGGTATGTGACAAAGTGGTAAGAAATCTTATTTTCAACCTAGTAAAAAGTGAAGGAAAATTTTGGGTACCTCTTAACCTATGTAAGTCATTAAGGGAATTGGGTATGTGACAAAGTGGTATTTGAGTTGATTGTTAAGTTTGAGAAGGAAAAAAAATGATACTATGTACCCTTAATCAAGCATTAAGGCACTGAGTATGTTACACAGTAAGAGAAATATTTCTTTACATTCCCCATAACCTCTATAAGTCATTAAGGAAACTATATATGCGACATACCCCTTTCCACTTGCATTATCACTTTCCTTCACTTGGTGCCCTTACCTTTCCTGGAGAATACATTGCAATGAGTTTATTTACCTTGATAGCATTTTTTCTTCATTTTATTCATGGTCCTTCCAAACTCAAAACTATATGCTTCTAGTCTATACCACTTATTTCTGTAGGATGAGCTTCCTTCGAATTCTTTTTATGCTCATTAAAAAAAAGAAATATGATGAGATTACTCTTCTCCATTTCTTCCACTTGTTAAACAAAGTTAAGGATATTTATCACACTTATGTCTTTTTCAAGCTTGTTAAAATCTCATGAAAAGTAAGTGAAAGAGGCAATATCGAGCATACTTGTTTTCTCTTTCATGCTTATCAATATGTGAAGGAGATCCAAAGAAACGAGGTAGGGGAGGTTATTCTACCGTCTATTTACATAAAAGTAGTGGCATCAATTATGTTGGGTCTTGAACATGACACTTGTTTACATTGTTTTCCTATAGATGGGTTATAGCTTTCCTAGGAACCATACGATACATATGAGTCTTTTACTCCTTGGACTAGTTACTCTTCTAGTCATTTCGGAGAATGCTTCAATACCTCCTTCACTATAGCATGATATCACATTGTTGTCATCGGTTAGTGTTTCCAAGTGAATTTTATTTAGTGTTGTGAAGTTTCATTTGCAATTTATTTTATATTGAATTATAAAACAATCTCAATGTAATCAATATTAATTTTCTTTTTAATGGAGTAATACTACAATTGTTATTGAAAAGGTTAAATTGCAACTTTAGAAACACTTTATTTCTAATTCTATCAATATTTTCAAAATATATATATATATATATATACCAATTTAATTTTTCATAATATAATTTTTATATATAATATTTTATAATATTATAAAATATTATAATATTACAATAATAATATACTATTAAATAATGGCATTTATATTGAATATACTATTACAATAATAATATCCTAACAATTTAGGCTCTAGATAAGTAATATGTATGAAGTTAAATAATACATTGCATGAAGTTAAAATAGCACAAGATTTTTATTAAAGTTAAAATGTCAATAGTATAAATTTTGACAATCAAATTTTTTGAATAAATGTGAAATAAAAATGTGGAACATAGTTGGTTAATCACCAAAATTGTTTTGATGAAAGGCAGCCATCTTCTTCTTGGAAACAAGGCAGAAACATAGTTCGCCTACTGTATATAATTACCAAAGTTGTTTCGATGAAAGAAACAGATCGAGGAAATAGTGTACAATTGAATCTAATTGTTAACATTGTACCTCTTTCATCAAAACATAGTTGGCTACATAGTGTAGAAACATAGTTGGCTACATAGTGTACAAACATAGTTGGCTGATTGAACGTAATTAGCCAACGTTGTTGTGATGAATGATGCAGATCGTGGATGGAAATAGTGTACATGAATGATGCTGGAAATAGTGTACAAACATAGTTAGTGTAGATAATTGAATGCAATTGCCAACGTTGTTTTGATGAAAAATAGCACACAATGTTAAAGTCGGCGGGAGGCAATGCGGGTACAAATTCGGCGGGTGACTCCCGCTTTATTTTCGGGAACCAAATTTGTTACAGACTGTCAGTGTTTTTGCGAATATTGAATCGATCAGAAACGCCGTAAGAAATGCGGACTTTACCAGGTTGTCACTGCCTGATGTTGTGCTGCGTAAAGAAAAGTGTGAATTCGGTAAATGTATGTACAAAGACGCGGGAGATGGATATACAGCAACCACCATAACAGCTGTAAATGTAAATGTGAATGTATGCTCGATTTTCCTGAGAGAAGAAATTATATCAGAGATTAGGTTTTATATACATGAATTATGGGTTGAATGGAACAGTACTCCATGCAGCAGATAAGCACCAGCGATTATAGCGTATTTAACGAGTTGTATTTCGATGTAGTAGGCGAGCAGGGCTTTTGTGTTTCTTTAATACTTGAAGATTAATTAAACAGAAACTAAGGACGCTGCGGCAGATAGTTGAACCAGTCACCGCGCTTCCTTATCATCAGGTGTTCCATCTGTTCAAGTAATAATATCATATAGAATGGATATAGACAAAAGACAGAAAGGAGAATAAAAGAAGGCGTGCTTACCCTAACTTCCTTTTCAATGAAAGTAAGTATGTTTTTTCGTTTTCCAAAAAAAGAAAAGAAAATGATTACCCGAACTTCAACGAAAGGTGAATCTCTGAGACTCTCCGCTACCAGAGAGCATTTGATGTGCTCAATATTTACTAGCTGCATCATACACGCATCCATCCATCCATCCATGTGCATATATGTATTAGCCCCAATACCAAGTATTAATTTGGTAACTATGTATGGTAATGTAATGCAGTTGTTTATGATACTTACACTGTTAAATGTGATAATGAGTGAAATGGGTACCCATCCCTCTGCATCCATTTTCTGTTTCAGAAATTCATCTTCAAGTAGATTTTGTTGACTAAACCAGTAATGTACTGCGTACTGTATCATTTTCTCCACTGGGAGTCCTGTTAACTCTGAGGTAAGAGCAACTTTTTCTGGTGGAGGCGTTTCTGCCTGATGATGTTGAGGTCGGGTAAGTCCCTCTCCCTCTTCGTGGTGATGATTATTAGGAGGGGGAGGTGGAATTCTGGATCCAAGAAAACCCTCCGCCTGAGGATACAACGTCATTATTGATTCACATGGAGATGAAATGTTGTTGTAGAGAGTAACAGGAATACGTGGAAACGAAATATTATTATACAGACCATAACCATGACCATAGACAGCAGGAGCAGAACGAGGAGGAGGAAAAATAGCAAGAGGAATAGGTGGACATGAATTACTATTATTGTATGGAACCGGACCGGACCCTGACCATAAACTTGATAAGGAAGATGAGGTCGAAAACTTGTGTACGCTGGTCTACGTATTAATGTCGTATGTACTTGATGTCTTGATGGATCTGCGCATACAAAGAAATGAATGGTTGGTTGATCATGTATATGCAGAGCTTGGCAAAACAATACCTATACACAAATTTTACAGAAAAGAAATACATTACATTGTATTTGTCGTGGTTGAAAAGGTCGGGGCCTCCGTTTTGGACTTGAGAAAACCCACATGTGGATACAACACCCCCACAAGACCCATGACAAAGCCCACTTGTAGATACAACACCCCCACAAGGCCCATGCCATGGATACGTATAACTCATATGCCTCATGACATGGATACCCACAATCCATAAATAACAACTTAACATTCATTTAGAAAATGAGGCTCGTGACATTGAAATCCATAATTTATAAATAATAACTAACATTCTAACATTGATTTCGAAAATGATAAGAGATTTGAAGGCACAAGGAAATTTTTTTTTTTCAAGGTTTAAAATTTTTGGAGAAAAGATTATTATTTTTCTGGGGTTATAACTGTGTCAGAATCGGAAAACGTGTGACGTGAAATCCTGATTTGTGTTATTTAAATTGGTTTTTTTATTATATATATATGTATTCAACACTCTAAAGACCCATAGGGAAATTCAATTGTGCAAGGTTACCCATCAAACTTAGGCTTTCAATAAATTCCTGCATGATTTTAGAGAAATTAGACCAAAAAAACCCACGGGAAAAACCTCCAAAAAATCCCACTAAATACAACTCCTTATAAATTTGTTATTATTCTTATAAATAGGTTATAAATTTATTATAAATTTGAAATGTTATTTTTTTATGGGTTATAAATTTGGAGTATTTAGTTTATTTTTTAATTTGGGGATTTTTCATGTTAAAATCAAATTTCAAAATTTTAAGAAATTTATATTGGTATCAAAATCAAAATTCTTAACAATAAAATTAGAAAATATTAAAATAATATATTTAGCCCTAAAGTTTAGCTTAATTGGTCCAAGTCCTATTAATAAAACACTTAGAAATTATTCTAATAATATATTTAGATCTCAGAGTTACCTCTATTGGCTCATGTTCCATTAATAAAGCATCTTTCCATTGCGAGGTCACTAGGTGACCAATTCTCTTCCACCCCATAACGATTACTTTAACTTCTAAGGGTCGCCAAAATAGATCTCATAGTAAACAATTATTGCATTCCCTATTTTTTTTTTGAAAACATCTCTTATAAGACAATAATGATACAAAAATAAAGTCTAATTCTTCATACATAAAGGCTATAGCTACATATTAAAAATCTTTGGGATAAAGAGAAAATAAATTATATATATATGTGTGTGTGAAATTATAATGAAATTTTTTTATCTTTTTTTCCTCCTCTATTTTCATAACGTTTCTTATCAGACACAAGACTCTTTTCTTGATAAAAATAATAACTAGCACTTGCACCACATGTTGCAAAAGAAACGCCGTAAGGAAATAGCATAGGAAAGAGTAGCCTAGAAGAAATAAGATGTTGCAGAGAAGGAGCCATGGTGGTGAATGAAAATCAAAATTTTCTTCCATGGAAGCACGTAGTGAAATCTTAATGAAATAATGCTTCCTTGAGCCTTACAAATCATGAGGCCTATGTTGAAGTTAAGTTAAATACCTTGTATGATCATTCCAACATGAATGCCTCATCAATAAAGAAATAGATCGTGATTTTCTACCTTCAAAGTCAAAAGTTGTTTTGGTGTAGTTCCTCCATAATTAATCTTGATCAATTCCTATTGAGTCACCTATGTATTATTTCCTTCATGATCTTTGAAAATATTCAAAATATCACATGTTTCTTTACCACTGATGTCTCTCCCATGTTCTTGTTTTTTCAGTATCGCTCATATGAAGTTGGTTTTTTTGTTCTTTGTATAGACAATAGAAATGTATGGAGAGGTGTCTTTCATCACTTCAAGAGCAGTAAAAATAAGGCTATTGAGAAAATAGCTCCAACACCGAGAGAGATTTGGTAGCATTTATGGAGTTGGAAAACATGTCTTGCTGTGTAGAAGAAATGAATTTTTATTTATCTTATATTACATTAACCATGAAATTGCCAACATTCATGGCACACTTTGCATTTATGGAGTTGGCAAACATGTCATGCTGTGTAGAAGAAATGAATTTTTATTTATCTTATATTACATTAACCATGAAATTGACAACATTCATGGCACACTTTCCATCACATTTGTAGAGAAAATTATAACAAAGTATCACACTTTTCTTAGCAGACCTAAATGTTCCTATATGCAACAACGATGAATTTCATCACTTAAGAGCAGTAAAAGCAAGTTTATTGAGAAAAAAACTCCAACACGTTTTTAGAGAAAATTATAACACAATATCACAATTTTCTTATCAGAAATAAATGCTCCTATATGCAACAATGATGGATTTCGTCACTTAAGAGTAGTAATTTTTTTTTTGAGAAAACAACTCCAACACATTTGTAGAAAAAATTATAACACAATATCACACTTTTCTTATCAGATCTAAATGCTACTATAAGCAACAAGGATGGCTTTCATATGGTGTTGGATATTGGGCATATCTTTCTTGACCTTGTATACAAGATTGTAAATTTGCATGTAGCGTATACTACATTAACCATGAAATTGTCAACATTTAGGGCACATTTTCCATCACATTTGTAGAGAAAATTACAATAGAGTATCACATTTTTCTTATCATATTTAAATGTTCCTATATGCAACTTGTTCCTCATAGTTTAAATTTGTGCAAGGAAGAGGAGAGGAGTGTCAAGGTGCAAGCTAAAATATGAAGAGAAAGAAGAATATTGTTTGGGACTTGAGATAGACTCATTCTAGGCACATCTAGGGTAAATTTTAATAAAACAAAACTCACCATACTTTGAATTTTTTAAGTAAATACCTTAAAAATTAGATTATCAATTTGATACATTTTAATCAATTACACATTTAACAATATTCATTTAAAAAATACAAATACAAATTACTATTTTAAACAAAAATATTACAAAACCTTTAACAATATTCATTTTAAAAAATACAAATACAAATTACTATTTTAAATAAAAATAGTAGAAAGAATCACATTAATTAGCATGGCTCTCATGTACCTTCCTCTTATTACTTTTAAATACCCGATGTTTGTAACTTATTCTTAATCAAATAGTGTCAATTTTTTAAAACTATAATCTACAAGTCTCACTTTTTAGAGCTTTGGTGGAAGGGTAGAATATCTAAATTCCCTTACCCTTTAATAAGCATCCTCAATTGTTGTCCCACCCACCTCGACATCCAATCTAGACATCTTAGGTTATTCTAAATTGATCAAGAGTATAGAATTTTTAGGGTGGTGTTCTATGTGCACTAAAATTCTGATGAGGTCCATTGCTATGTACGGGGTTCATTGCAACTTTCGATATATTTTGAAAGTTGGCTACAACATAGTTTTGGTTGTCACCTAGTTATCATGATTGAAAACTATGTTATCATCTCAGATCCTTATAGCATTAGATATATTCTGTGAGCTAATGTGATGTTTTGTTTGTGACAATGATTCTAAAATCGGTTATTATACCACAATATCGACTTTATCATTGTCTGTTTTGTTTATGAACCCTTTAAAGAAATAACAAGAACATTTGATTTTACACTGTGATCTCCCTAGCATGGGTGGGGGTTCAAAAATTGGAGAGTAAATTGAGCGATTATTGTTAGAAATTATTGTATAAGATGGAAAATTTGGATGGTTTGTAGACAATATGGACGTCATAAGAGATATATATTTTGAATTTTTTAGTGTCTCTGGCAACCATGCATCTAATATGATCCATTCCAACTAATAACGTGATAACTTGTGACATCTCTAGCCATTTTCTTTGATTGTGGATCAAGTTATAAACTAATAACTTGTGAAATACCTAGCCACTTTCTTTGATTGTGGATCAGGTTATAAACTAGAATATACTCTCTCTTGAGAAGACTCTATAGTATATATTGGATGGAGGGAAATGTTATGATAAAAATTGTACAAAAAAACCCCTTAGGGTTCTCTCAACTTACTCTATTTTTAATTACATAGTGTCAATTTTGTAAAACTATAATCTACATTAAGAGAGTGGGTTTTTTGTTTTGTAAGTTTTGTTTGGAATTGAAAAATAAAAAAAATTATAAAAGCTAAAATTATCTATGTTGTGAAAAACTTTATTTAAAATTTCAGAATAAAAAATTGAGTAAGTTTGACATCATATAATATGAAAATTGTTTATGATTATGAAGTAAAAAACATGTAATATTTTCTTAGCTACAATTAGGTAATTAAAGATAAAAATTTAAAAATAGTTTTATTAAATAATTAGTTTAGATTTATATTATTTATGAGAGGGATCAATTCTCTTTTTACTCTATAAGAGGTTTGCATATCAAGAAATATGATCCCTTTTGGCTCTTGGTAGATCTAGAGTGAAGATTGATCTAGGCCATCTTAATTTCCCTCTTTAAATAAACTACATTCTACATGAATACCATGGGTCAATACCATGGGTTGTTTTTATATTTTATTATTTTTATTTTTTATTGTATTTTAACCTAACTAAAACATTCTTTTTACTCTAAAAGAGGTTTGCATATCAAAGCATATGATCCCTCTTGGCTCTTGGTAGATCCAGAGTTAAGATTGATCTAGGTCATCTTAATTTCCCTCTTTAAATAAACTACATTCCACATGAATACCATGGGTTGTTTTTATAGTTTATTATTCTTTTCTTTTATTCTTTTTATTTTTTATTCTATGTTTGCCTACTTAAAGTGTTCATTACATTATGTCAATCTTTTTATTTAATTTACTTATTAACAAGAAAAAAACTAACATTATAAAAAAACATATAAAAAATTGTTTTCTTGTGGATCTAATGGCCTAAAACATTTCAATCGTCTAACATTTGATCCAATGACTCAAACATGGACACAGTGGCAACTAGGGGAGTTGTTTTCAAATAAGAATGCCTTATGGTGTAATTATACAAAATAGAGACTATAGATGCACAAATCAAAATTATTCCTTGATTTTCTTTGTCAAACTGGATATGAAAATCTCTCACGTGGAAAATTAAGATTTATTTTGATCTAACTAACTAAAGGTTTGTATTTCATTTAATGTCTCACATTATGAAATAATGCCTTTAAATAGGCTACTTTAGAGAAGAATACTACTGGAAAACCACTGTGAGCTGATAAAACCTGGAGCCCAAAAACCTCCATCCTCAAATTTACTATTTTATCTCAATTTTATTTTCATTATTAACTATTAATGTGTTATTTTTTAATTTTTAATCTTTCTTTAATTTAATTTTAACATAACATATGTATACTTATGTATACTGGGCTATAGAGCACTTCTAGGTTCAATAAATAAACATGTTGGTTCAACTCATATATATATATATATATATATATATATATATAACATTAAAATTCAAGACATCAAACATTGGAATAATTAGTCATCTATATGTTAAAAAATTGGTGGTAAGAATTTATGCCACCATCACCACTTCATTCCCTTCTATGCCATATATATATTAGTATAATGATATAAAATTGTTATGTTTCATGATATAAGCTAGTGAAATCATATAAATCAAATGGTTATTAAAATTGCATAGGTATGAATTGGTAATAAGTATCAAAGAAATTATCTCATTACACATCTCACGTTGCCTAAATATATCTTAACCCTGGATTTGTCAATCGTTGAGATGGATCAAATATCTTGAGGTGTAAACCTCTTTTTTTAGTGAAAAACTTGAGAAAAGGATTGCACCTTGAGAGATTTGATCCCTCTCGTCACTTGATAGATCTGGGGTTAACATGGATCTAGGTTGGTTTCAGTCATGTGTGGTCATACAAAATTTGTTGAACATCTAATTATTTTGATAATTCTAAATATGCTAAATATGTATAAGATTAATTTGGTCAAATTAATTTTAACTTTGCTTAGTTACCTCAATTTGTTGAAAGAGAGAGACTTTTAGTTACTTGAATGATAAAATAAAAAATTTAAGTGCAAAGTGACAAAGTAACAATGTTGAATGATATAAAATGTGAATAATAATAATATAGTCAATTACAAACAATATTCATTACAATCAATCTCAAACTATTTTCGTCTCTACTATTCTTATTGTCACACCTATTAGTTATTTTATATTATTTCGTTTGAATGTAAAGTGATTAACAATGTTGAATGATGGAAAATCGTAATAATAAGAATGTAACCAATTACAAATAGTTTATAGTTTAAGGAATAAGACATTTTGGGTAAGTGAACATTTTATTTAGGATGAAAATTCAAGTATTGTATTTATGGTTGAATTACTCTAACACAAAGGTCAATTCATGTTATGAATAGTGTTTATGTGCTTACACTAAGAGAGAGAGTGTGTATGTTTTGGGGGTTAAATATAGATATATATGGGCGTGGGCGGGTTTGGGGTGGTGGGGCGTGGGGGGGAAGAGGGAAGAAGAGAGAGGAAAAGATAAGGAGGGAGGAAGAGATATAGATATGGAGAGATAAATGTTAAAGAGAGAGAGAAGGGGAAGAGAGAGAGAGAGAGGGAGTGTAAAAGGGAGGGAGAGAGAGAGAGAGTATGTGTGTGTTTGGGGTGTGAGATAGAGAGATAAAGAAGGAGATACAATGTGAGATAGAGATAGAGATGGAGGGGGCAAAGATGTGCTTACACTAAAATCAATGCACACCATTAGTTGAATTACTTTGAAATTAATGTACATCATACATATAGTTGCATCGAATCAGAAATAAAATTCTACGCTGAAATCAATGCATCTGGTGCAAACAATAAAATAGGATTATAAATCAATATCTAAACTAAAATCAATGCATTTAGTGCAAACAATAAAATATGATTAGAAATCTATAGCTACACTAAAATCAATGCATCTACTGCAAGCAATCAAATAGGATTTCAAATCAATATCTACATTGAAACTAATCTGAATGGGAAATATTAGTTTCTATGCTAAGATCCTTATTCAAATACAAAAAATTCTTGAGGTTTGTACTCCAAAATAGCAATTAAAAGCATGAGTTTTATGTGTTTTCTTTTTTAATTGCATGAAAACTTTAAACATGAATTAAAAATAGAGAATGGAAGTATGCATAAATCAGTAATACACCATCCATTGTTGAAGGAGTTCACCCCTGTTGGGCTACATCTCCTTGGATCATCTCTAATGGCATGACCCATTCTCATTATGCTCAATGTTTAGGAAAATAAGAGTACATAAACTGTTGAGAAATGGAGTGGTTAGTTTCTCCTTCAAAGAAACAAACTTATGCTAGAGTTATCATTCCATCCACATGTTAACCTACAGTCAAACATGTAAAATTTTAGCAAGAAAAGCCATATTTCACCAAGACCCCATAACCCAACCTCAAAGAGCATAAACAGTACCACAATCCACTTTAACTACATAAATAAGTCTCTCGTCAAAAACACGTAGAGAAAAGAGGAACATAGGCTACATCACTGGTGTAGTAGCTGTTGCAGAAAGCACATGGAGGCTAGAAAATGCCCTACAAGGTCATCTCCATCTTCAGACCCCTCCATAAACTGATTCAACCCTCTGGTTGACCATGGCACCCATAGATTTCATCCTGCAAAAAAAATATCTAAAAGTTCCCTATTGGCTCTGAAAAATTCTCTAATGAGTCCAAAATGCCCAAAAATTCTTGTCTAACTTCTTTCTACATCAAATTTAAAGCAAAACTATGAAGTTATGATCTCCCCATGTTTTGGCACTAACAGCTCCACAAATCCCCCAAAATTCAGACTGATTCTATAAATTCGCCCCATTTTCGGCTAACAGAGCGACAAGTTCTCGTAATTCCACACAAAATTATCAGACCGCTTAAATGCATAATGAGGCTTTAAAAATTATTTTCAAACCATAACATTATAATTAATTAAAAAATAAATTTAAACAAAAAAAATTTGGCAGTTAGACTAACCATTGGTGTTAAAGTCTTTGCAGTCACAAGGAGAATATATCATTTATGTGGTCAGTTAGGATCCATGCCCATGGTTCCTAACAACATGGTCATCTGTACACATTTTTTTTTTTTGTGGGGGGGTGGGGGGCGGAGGGGGGTGAAGGATAAGCCCTGGCCCCTTTCCCCACACTCTTCTTGAATACACCATAAATAGCATTTCAGACCTTATTTTATTAAGACATGAAGTCTAGTGTAGCATAATTTTGCATATTTTGTTGGAAAAAGGTTGGGTGTTCAACCCCCACCTAGTCTACTCCACCCTTGACAAACGTTTGGTGGGCTCTCATGCTTCCATGTGGCAGCATATGGTTGGTCATCACTTCAACCAATCAAATTACACCATCCAACAACTAATGAAAAATAGACAAGTGGCGAAGCCTGAAAGGCTAAAAAAATTACATTTCAATGAACCAGAAGATGCCACATGGTAGCCTGTCATTGGCCCAAATATTTTCCCTATCAGCTTCAATTTCTGAAAAATTTGCATGTTTCGGAAAATGAACAGAACACTTTTATAGGATCATACAGTGTCGGTTTTCCATGAAACGAGTTGTGGCAGATTTAGGACAAAGAGATCTACGTGGTCGTTCAGGTTCCATACCATTCCAACAAATTTAATTTTTGAGCACCTAATCACGCCTCCCCACTGGAAGCTTTTGAATCCAAAAATATGATTTGTTTCTCAACATGTGGATGAGGTATAGTCCCCTCACCGTTCTAGTCTCAATCCATTAGAATTTTCTAAAATTCAACAATTTGAGAATTTCATGAAAACTGATCTTTTTCCTTGATTCTGGAGACCTTGTCTTACTATTGTAGACACTAAGATGTTGCAATTTCCCAGAATTTATAGAATAGAAAGATTTCCTTTAATAAAAAATATTATTACCACCTCGGTCGTCAATCAAAGGAAACTTGAATAACTTGAAAAAATTGTCACCTCGAACACTATCGATATGGCGATGTTTATCTTGTCTTTCTGTGTACTTGCGTCAACCTTTGACCAAGTGTTTTCGCCATTTCCATGTCCATGTATCCATCAAAATCAACACCCTTATTACCAATATGACACAAAAAATTATGATGCAAATGGTAAACAAATTCCACTACTTGGTTTAATTGACTCAATCTTGAATGTACATCTTGAAAGTATGGATATTGTTGGACATAACTTTCATGTAAAACAAAATGATGCTTGAGTACAATAATGATAGAACCAATAGGCCTAGAAGGGAACAAACTTGTCGCTTATACCTCTCTTATACCTTTGCACCAAGTGTAGTTGTTGACGAACACCCGTCAAATGAAAGTTCCTTAATCGTTGCAACTTAATCATTGCACCATTAAAATTTTATGAATGCAGTGAAATGGCAAAGTCACTTGCATCAACTTGAAGCTAAAATGACCTTTTCAAGTTTAAAAGAGAAAATAAAAGAGTTGAAATGATCTGTTGCTTCGAAGCATCACATGCCTCTTATTGTTTTCCTCCCCATTGGAATACCTCTTGCACACATGTCAATGCATGCCAAGGAGCTACAATAGAAGAAATATTGACAAAAAATTTCCTTCAACATTGGGCTACTCCCCAAAAAACCTCTTATCGAGATGACCATCTTGGGCATTAACCAATCCAAAATGGTGTCAAACTTGGACAGGTCTACCTTCAATTTACCTCCTCCAACATTATAGCCCAAGTACAACAAATAAGTTTTTCCCAACTCATACTTTGACATCTTCACAAACAAATGTTCATGCCTTACGACATCAAGTAGTTTTTTCTCATACATGACATGTTCATAACGATATTTTCAAAAAATGACAATGTCATACAAGTGGATTATTACATCTTGAAATGGATCCAATTCATTCTTCTTCGTATGCATGAAAGTAGTAGGAGTGTGGAAACTACCATAAAATATAATAAGTCATTCAAAGAAACCTTGTTTGATCTAAAATATTTTCTTCCACATACCTCCTTCAACAACTCTTATTTGATGAAAGCCACTCCTTTACTGCTTCACAATACAATGCTTTCCATTATTTTTGGGCACCAAAACCATAGGTGCACTACATGGAAGAAGTGATGGTTGAGTGATTCCCTTGTTCAACAACTTTTGGCTTTTCTTTGGTATTTATGTACTTTTCATTTTTTACATTTGATGTATGCTAATGTCACAAAAAAACATTCTTGCTGCAAAATATTTACCAAGGATAAAATCAAAAAAGACTTTGCAAAATAAACCAAACAAGTTTTGCATAGTGAATACTTGTGTAAATGAGTTCTTAACACATTTGTAACATACTGAATGTGTTGCAACTACTCATTAAAATTTTTTTAAATGCTTTCTTAAACTACAAATAGAAATTCATTTCAAGATGGAATAAACTTGACTGCCAAATTTTCCATTCAAATTGACTATTAACAAGCCAAACTAGCATAACAATGCCAAAGAAAACATTGTTGCATATAAGTGATTTAGTTATGAATATCACTTTTAAAAATTTCCCAACTATGGGGATATGCAACTAGTGAAAAAAAAATATTTACAAACTTCAGTTGGACAAAGAGTCCACCCAATTCTTACGCAATTAGGTAAATTATCCCTCTATTTAAACTTCTCTTTTTGGAGCTACTTTAGGGATGGTCACATCTTCCACCACTTTTTATTTTTTTATTCCTCTTCAGGTGCTTGCATGATTTGATTTCCCTTGCCAGGATGAAGTTGCAAATGAAATTTCAAACACTTTTTGACCTAATGCCCATTGAGATTCCAATGAGTGAAAAAAAAATTGTGATCCTTTCTTGGCACAAATGTCTTTAAACTTGGATGAGAATTTCCCTTCTTGGTCTCAATTCCAATTGACATATTCATCTTCTTGACTAATGCTTTCCTTTTGTGGCACTTAGCTACACAATGGTTAGGTGCATGACATAAAGTGCATGGAAAAACATTCCACAACATGTTATTCAAATCATCATGTGGTTTTTCATCATAAAAATCCTTTGAATAATGGCGAGAAGAACTTGTATCAATCTCTTCTTCAACTTGCTCATCTTTATTTGAAGAATTTTTGCACTTCATGCCCTCCTTTTTATTTAGAAACCAAGCTATTACAGATTCTGGATGCAAATCCAAATATTTTTCCTCCTCATGTCCTCTCTTATGCCAAAAAGAACAATATATCCAAGATTTATTGTTGGAAGACCATTCTTCCTTTTTGACATAGCGTAAGCCTTCATATCTAGGCCTCTCATTTGAGTCAATTGGATTTTTAATGCCTTGATGGTTCACTCCAAGGCATCCTCCCTCACTATTCTATGTAGGCTTTATAGAAAATGCCATCCATATTACTTGAAACATTGCTTCTACTTCTTGGGTTCTCTTTTTACCCGTTGATGAACTAGTGATATTTAGAGGCATCTATATTAGCCCCGTGACCAAAATTATGGTGGAGTATAGTATTGTCATTTAACTCTTATCTGGAGATATTTCACTTGGTATCCACCACTCAGTTGTTAAATTAGACTCAAACCCCATGGTGTCATAACTAAAAAGTTTCTATTTCATGAGGAATCCTATTTTACTTCATCAATATTTAAGGATATGTCTCCTTCAATTATATTTCACTAATATTAAATATATGCACATATCAAGATATTCTAATACATTGGATAATTTGTTAGATAATAACATGTTAGATTGGAATTTGTCACACTAAGTTAATATTCATCAGAATCATGCATGCATGTACATAATCCATGTTAGTAACCAAGTTTTATCATTTGCATACCATAAGAAGAGGTCATAGAACAAATTTTGCATGTGTGTATATCCAAATAAGAATTTGATACTTCAATCACAAAACTAGGTGCAATGTCCAAAACTAGGGGTACAAGGCTTGGGTTTCTAAGCCCATTTATTTATACATAGACTCCTAGTTCCATCAAGCTAGAAATATCTTCTCGTAAATTATTTTAAGGCTAATCATCTGTGTCAATGATAACAAGAAAAAAATAAAACATGAATGGGTAAGAATAGGACCATATACATGTATGCATGTATGTATGTATGTATGTATGTATGTATGTATGCATGTATGTATGTATGTATGTATGTATGTATGTATGTATGTACATATGTATGTATAATGTTTGTGCACACTTTCATTATCACTAACACTAGTCATGCATTGTTGACATAGAAGTGACACCATTCTAACTCCCCGGTCTATCACCATACGATCATTGAGGAGCAATAAAAGTGGCGCAGGAGGTGGATGAGGAGGCCCTTAAGGAAGAGGAGAATGATGTTATTTTACTCATGATTTTCAAGAATTGATAATGGGGAGTCAATGATTGGCCTTTGATGTTGTTCCATTTCACTTCCACTGACACAATGTGGGGGTAAACTCCATGTGCTGTATAAGTCATTTCATTCTACAACTTGGTTTGAATTCA
Source organism: Pinus albicaulis (assembly GCA_034641835.2). NCBI lineage: Eukaryota > Viridiplantae > Streptophyta > Pinopsida > Pinales > Pinaceae > Pinus > Pinus albicaulis. Next base: position 913,484,516 of record CM076573.1, on the reverse strand, counting down.
AAAACTTTTCTTCAAAGTCTGGGTTTGAAAATTTTTTTTGGAAGACATTTTTTGGAGGCGGCGTGATTTTTCTTGGAGGTTCAAAGTTTGAGTTTAAAGAACAAGACATTTTTTTGGAGGTGACTTGATTTTTCTTGGAGGTATGTAAGTGTTTTGTGTTGAAATAAATCTTTTGAGCTTCTTTGTACAAAAATTTTTCTTCACATTTTAGAGACTGTGTGATTTTTCTTAGAGGTATGTACGTGTAGGATTACGTATTTTTTAGAAAAGATTTTTTTAAATTAAATATTTTGTGATATTGTTTGTAATTGAGTTATTGTCTAATTTTTTAAAGGAAATTTTTTGAACCTCATACTCTATTATCATGGGAAATCGAAGAACTTGTGTGAGAAAATATGATAGAAAAAGAAAGCCTGAAGAACGTAGAGAAGAGACGAGACAATATTGCAAAAGAAAGTTAGAAGCTCTCTCAAATATTGAAGAGGAAAATCAACCTCAAGCAGAAATTGAAGGAGGTATGTAAATGTAAATATTACATGATCTATTGATATATATTTAAAATTTTCCTAATATAAAATATGAAGCTTAATTTTTATTTGATGAACTAGTTTGAAAAATATTTTGTTTGATGTAAACAGACAGAGATATTCCTCAAAATATTGAAGAAGAAAATCAACCTCAAGCAGAAATTGAAGCAAGTATGTAAATGTAAATATTATGATCTATTGATATATTTTTAAAGTTTTCCCAATGTAGAATGTGAAGCTTAATTTTTATTTGATGAACTAGTTTGAAAAATATTTTGTTTAATGTAAACAGACAGAGATACTCCTAAAAATATTGAAGAAGAAAATCAACCTCAAGCAGAAATTGAATCGGGTATGTAAATGTAGATATTATGATCTATTGATATATTTAAAATTTTCCTAATATTTATTGACATATTTATTAATTTAGTTATTTATTGAATATGTACTATTTTTTCGAATATGTACAAATGAAATCACTATCGATAATGAGATGTTAGAAAATGTCGACACTCACACACATGGAGATAAAAAACCTGACTATATTATACGATATCGTGTCGATAAAATTTTGGAATTGTTTTTCAAACCTGAGCAAGTGACAGTTCAAGCTCAAATATTGAAAGGTCTCCTATCATCAAGGAAATTAAAAGAAGCGACGACACTATTGGGTATTCGAAAATCAACCAAAGATAAAAAAAATGAAAGAAGAGGTGATAAAAAATATGAGTTGTGCTATAGAGTCAATTAAGAGATCTAGAGATAAAGAGGTTTCAAATATACGTAGAGGAACACAAATAGCAATGGTTTCACCAAGTACTCAAGAGAACCGTTTGAATCTAACATCTATGGCACGAGCACTGGGAACCTCGCGAAAAACTCTGCACAAACATCGAAAATTTCGACTGCAAATAGACGTAAATGATGAACTCGCTTGTTGGAGAGCTATTTGTAGGCAAACATACAAAGATAGACTTGGAGAAGATGTTAAAAAAATAATATATGAATATTGGAAGAACAATTCGCGTGTTTCACCCACTGCAAGACATGTGATGCGAAGAAGAATAGCACGAAATCAATACGAAGAACATGAAAAACATCTTTTTGGAAACCACTCAAATAGAGTTATTCAACAAGTTCAAAGAAGAGAATCGTCAAATTCAAGTTTCACTCAGTGCTTTTGTTCAACAAAACCATGGTATGTAAAACCTATCACCGTACGCGACACTTGTTGTTGTCGTTATCATGTGGAATTTGAGTTATATTATGACACATTCCTTGATTTCGGTAGAACATTATGGAAGGATTCACCTCCTCCTTCCACTATCCGTGAATCCATATCTCAAATTCTATGTGAAAGAGAAAGCGATGAACTATTTTACAAAAAAGAAATGTGTTGGTGGTAAAAAATGCGATGATTGTGGAAATTTGACTAAATTTCAAAACAAATATCGTATTGATATAAATGATCAATCATTGTCCAACATGAAAGTGAAATGGAAGAGATATGAATATACCAGTACATCGATTCAAGGTGCAGATAGTGTTAAAAGAATCGAATTACGAGAAGACGAAATTTTTCTAACAGACTTTTTGAGAAAGTTTGAAGCAAAAATTTACAAATACACCATGCATTCCCATAGTGCTCGATGGCAAGACTTGCAATTCAAAAAATCTCGTGAAGTTTTTCCACCAGGAACCATTTTGTCAGTGATTGATTTTGCAGAAAACTACACATTTGCTCCACAAAAAGAAATTCAGAGTGAATACTATCACTCTGACCAAGTCTCCATGCTCGTCCATATTCTATATAGACATGCTGAACAAAATTTCGATCATATAGAAAGCATGAGTGAAAATCGACATATCATTAAAGAATATCACTTTTATATCAGTGACGATCGTACACATGATACATGTTTTGTACAACATTGTTTTGGAAGAATTTATGATTCATTGAAAAATCGTGGAATAACATTCAATAAACATTGGATATGGTCAGACGGATGTGCAGGTCAATTCAAATATGCACGATCATTCTTTTGGTTGTGTTGTCTTCATAAGAAAACCTGCATTAAACATTGTTGGAATTTCTTTGAGACTGGCCATGGAAAAGGAGAACATGACGGTGCAAGAGCATGCATAAAACGAGTACTTCGAAGATATCAAATGAACCACTTTGCACGCCGACTTGCGAACGCTGAAGAAGTTGTTCAATGGTGCAAAAATGCTCTAAGCCATGAAATTAACCCATCACGAGAAGTGCAAAGGTACATTCAATTTAATTTATATTGGTAATCTAATTTTAAACATTGTACATTTATCATGCAATGATTATTTTTAATTTTATTTTGATATCATATTTACAAATTCTTTTTCTAATTTTCCATATAAAGGTTTTTCTGGCATATTGGAATCGGAGACGTAAATAGATCAATTGGAAATGAAGATGGAACAATAAAAGGGACTCGAAAATTGCATTCAATTCAAACAAAATTGTCCACAAATGTGTTTGCATTGGATAAAAGAAAATATTCTTGTTTTTGTGATGTTTGCACAGACAACACAAAATCCAATGACGTCTGTGAAAACAAAATGTATGTGAACGATTGGAAACATACAGAGCTAAATACAAAGGGAAAAATGTCTGTTGCAATGATTGAAGAAATGGAATCAAAGGAAACTACAATATCATCCGATGGTGATCGAGTTTCTGATCTTGTTAGAGAAGGTAACATTTGAATTACTTTTTAATGATTTAAAGATTTACAAATTTAAATTTAAATATGCATAATTAAATGTTAAATTTATTTTATTGTGCAGGAGATGTTTTTGCCGTAATTGCACCTATTGACAACGATGAAAATGTGAAGTATTATTTGATGCGTTGCACTGAACAAAAAATGAAATTATTACAAGACTATAATGATCACGGATTTCAGTATGACAAAGGGTCTATTATACTGAAAGGTTATTTTTTCAAACAAACTTGTCAAAGTGGAGACTTTGTTTACTTCGAAGACTATGAACCCGATTCCATAAGTTGTCAATATAGTCACTTGGTGTGTGCAGCAGGCATAAAGTTGATAGAAGTTCAATCAAAGAAAAAATCAAAAATTAAGAAATGGAAAATGTCAAATTCCGATCATGAACGGATTATTGAGGATGGAATTCCATTAGAATTTTTTTGAGTGAAGTGTCAGGACAACAATTTATTATCTTTTAAACCTTTCAGTACTCAACTAAAAATTGAACTGCTTATGTTATTTGTGTTTTGCAAATGTTACAAATTGTTTGGGTACAAGCACGTGCTCTAGTTTCCACTGAAAATAGTTTTTCTATACATGTGCATTGATTAAAAATGTTAAATACGTATTGGATATATATATTCTAGAATGAAATTAATTGTTCTTGTATATTAATTGTTTTTGTATATGTTCTCCGACCATATGGTACAAACTATTTCACTTTATTTTGTAAAGTCAGATTCGGTCCCCATATTGCCTAGCCTCCAAGGGACGAGATAACAAGTGGTTGTCCCCACTTGCCCGAATCTCGGCTTTTAAGTACAATTTTACTGTTTATGTCGAGCATCTTACATGATGTCCTAGCCAAAGATAGATTCTCCTTGTTTCAAGTTTCTAGTAAAAGTTGTCACCGAATGCCCTGCTCGAACTCTTGTAGTAAACACCATACCTCATCTCTCTTGCTCTCCAATATTATTAGGTTTAATTATTATAACACAAAAATCGTTCTACATTATCAATAATTTTTTGCGCTTAAAGTAAAATCAATGAACACTATTAATCCAATGTCCTTACAAGTAATGTACCATCATACATGCAATTATATCAAATTAGAAATCAACATATACAATGAAATCAATGGGGATTGTCTTGTTGCAAGTAACATAATTTCAATTTACCATATGTGCAAATGTAGGTTGAAACCATCCAAAACTTTAAGTTGTAAATTTAAACCATCCAAAACTTTAAGTCTTAAAACCCTTTCGATTATATATTGTGCATCATTAAAACATTTAACATTTAAAGTTCATTAAATATCACATGCAAAATGTAGATTGAAACCATCCAAAACTGGAGTTTTAAAAACTTCACATGCCATGCCAATTATAATTCAACAATCCAACAAAAACATTTAACAAATTAAATATCACACGCCACACTAAGACGACCACACCAAGAGGATTGGTGCACTTCGTTTGGAAGGAGTCAATATATGTCGTATTGGAGCGATTAGACAGAATTCGAAAAGGAAAGAGCTTGAACCAATTCAAGCAAGCCCAGGATCAAATTGTTATATGGAGCTTCATGAGAAGAGATATGTGAAAAGCACTGTTAAGCCATGCCAATTATAATTCAACAATGCAACAAAAACATTTAACAAATTAAATATCACACGCCAAAGTCGTTTCAAGTTTTTGGTAAAAGTTGTCGCCAAATGACCTACTAGAATATTATAAATAGTAACTTTGTAAGATCATTTGGTATTCGGAAAAATTCGAAAGTCTTAGACTGTCAATCAATTTAAAGTATCATTCACCATAGGGAGTGTAAAATATTCAATGTAGGTTGGTGACGATGCTCACTCCTAGCTTGAAGCAGCGCCAATGACCAATTCTTTAATGAATTCCAATGCACTAGACCAACGTTGGTTCAACCTACTTGGTTTTTCACGCAAGAAATTCCAAGGATGGACTTTCTAGACAAACCGCTGAAATTGAAAAGCTTGACATGGAGATACGACAAGGTGAACAAAGACTTCAGGAACTCTTTATGGAAAGGGCTCACTTGAAGGAAATAAGCACCACGTTGCAGGGTAAAGTCAAGAACATGGAAGATAAGATCAAGAGGGACTTTCTTGATCCGAAACCCATTGGTTTGAAGAAAGAAAATGCATGTGTTGGCACACTTGGAAAAGAAGACGACCACACTAAGAGGATTGGTGCACTTCGTTTGGAAGGAGTCAATATATGTCGTATTGGAGCAATTAGACAGAATTCGAAAAATAAAGAGCTTGAACCAATTCAAGCAAGCTCAGGATCAAATTTTTATATGGAGCTTCATGAGAAGAGATATGTGAAAAGCACTGTTAAACCAAGGGCTAGTTCGAAAAACATATTGGAAGAGGAAATGTTGAAGAAGATTGCGAAAGTAAGGCACAAGACAAGGAGGAGGAATGATGATGAAAGTTCCTTGGACTTGAGATTCATGTCTACAACCATACATGGGAAAAAGTTCTCTGCTTTGATAGACACGGGGGCTACCCATAGCTTCCTAAGTCGAAAGGCAGCTTCATCTCTTAAAAAGAGGAAGGCTAGCATCGAGAAAGAGTTGAGTGCTTTCAAGGCAGTCAACTCGAGGATAAAAGCAGCATGACTGGTGTCATGAAAGGCACACATGTGAGAGTAGGGTCATGGTTTGGAAATATAGACTTAAGAGTCATTAACATGGATGATCATTCTATGATGGACCATACCAATGATGGACCGAGACATTCTCTTAATTCTTGTGATCAATCTTAAACTATTTTATGAAAGATAGATAAACCATTTAAATATTTAGCTCAAACTCTTGTAGTAAACACCATACCTCAAGTCTCTCTTGCTCTCCAATATTATTAGGTTTAATTATTATAATACAAAAATCATTCTACATTGTCAATAATTTTTTACGCTTACACTGAAATCAATGAACACTATTAATCCAATGACTTTACAAGTAATGTACCATCATACATGCAATTATATCAAATCAGAAATCAACATATACTACATAATGAAATCAATGCGGATTGTTTTGTTAGAAGTAACATATCAATTTACCACATGTGCAAATGTAGGTTCACATTCTATCATTCATGTAGTTTTAAAAACTTCAGATACCATTAGAATTATAATTCAACTATCCAACAAAAACATTTAACATTAAATATCACATGCCATGCCAATTATAATTCAACTATCCAACAAAAATATTTAACATTAAATATCAAATGTCAAATGTAATTCAATGACAACATTACTTCACATTCACATGCCAAAAGTACTAAAACCATCCAAAGAACACCGAAATCAATGAACAAGTTATTAATCCAATGACTTTACAAGTAATGTACCATCATATGTATGCAATTATATCAAATCAGAAATCAACATATACTGTAATGAAATAAATGGGGATTGTCTTGTTACAAGTAACATTTCAATTTACCACATGTGCAAATGTAGGTTCACATTCCATCATTCATGTAGTTTTAAAAACTTCAAATGCCATGCCAATTATAATTCAACCATCTAACAAAAACATTTAACATTAAATATCACATGCCATGCCAATTATAATTCAACTATCTAACAAAAACATTTAACATTAAATATCACATGCCATGCCAATTATAATTCAACTATTCAACAAAAACATTTAACATATGTCCAAAAATATGTCCAAAAAACATATTGTAATAAAATATGTCCAAAAATTGTAAATCTCACTCAAGTATCAAACTGTATCAAGTTAAAAAATTTTTAAAACCATCTAAATTTTGAAATAAAATCAAATCTACTGTATATCTTGTCCATCAAATGGAAGATCTAGCCTCTGGGTCTCGGTTGGCTCGCTATCTTGTAAAGGGAAAACCTACATACACAATGTACATGTACTTGAACATTAAAATTTGAAGTTTTAAAAATGAACAAGAATATATATATCTAGAACTTCATGTAAAAAAAAAAATATAACAAAAAAATCGCGCAATACCTCGTAAGGTTGCCTCTCCATTTGATGAACAGGATCTGCCATAGAAACATCTCTAGTGGTAACCTGTACAATATACATGTACAGTTAAATATAAATATATATATATACAGAAATAATTTATATAAATTAAAAACTTTCAAATGAAAATGCACATGTGTACATATATATAAACTTATTTGAACAATAATATTAAAAAAAAGAACTAAAGACAACTTCTTCAAATGTTGTGGATGTCCCTATCTCCGTCGCTAAAGTCCTCGGATTAAAAAAATCTTCTATACAAACCTAAATTCAAAAATTTTTAAATAACTCAAAATATAGATCTCTCTCTATATATCTCAATTTTTTATGGAACTTTTTGAGGTAACATAAATTTTGAACTTGTGAAAAATTTTCCATACTTGTGCATCTCCCAATGAAGTAGAAGGTATATCTCCTAAAGAAGAAGAAGGTACCGACATCCCAAAAACATCAGACGGAATCGGTACCTGTTAAAACATTTTATCGAATTAAATATATATACATACATGTACATGTGTGGCAACAATTATTTATTTTAGAGTCACTTAAAAAACACTAACATACATGTGCCAACATATCATGATGGGTAGACCCATCTGCATCGTTTGAGCCAGAGGTCCCGAACGTAATATTAACATTTTCATCACGCATCATGCCTGAGAACTGCAAATGGTGTTTTAACATATAATCATACTTTTTTGTTAGATTAATGTACACATACAAATAAATGTATACATGTGTACATACACATGTATTTATTACAAATTGTACACATGTATATGTAAATATAATTTCAAATCCCAAGGTCACTAACACATACCGTTCCGGTGCCCTCTTCCTCACGAAAAATTAGGTCTTGCAGACCATTGCGACAATTTATTGCGTATGTTCGGAGATCTTCAACATTCATGTTGTAAATCTCCTCATCTGTATGATAAAAAAAATTGGCACGTGCATTTTCACGTGCTCTTTGTCGATTTAAGCCAATATTGACTCCACTCAATCCGCTATGAACATTTTCGATCATAACATCTCTTGCTTCACGACTTATTTGAGAAGTCGCATCCATCTCTGATCGCAGGGTTTCGACTCGAGACGGTCGACTCACCAATGGCGGCTCAGGGCGAGGCACCTCCACATCTCGCTTAGCGCCCTTACGTTGATATAATCGACCTCTCCCCGGGCCAAAAAATTCTGAAGGAAGGTCATTGTAGTCTGGTTTCATATCCAAAAAAAATTCTGCATAAAACATTTGTGCAAAATAAAGAGGAACCTCATCGTTCCATGGAAGCCTTCCAAAGGCCGCAAGATGTCGATTATACAAATATTTTGCTTTGTCTGGGTGCTTGAAATACTGCACCTTCAACATCTTTCTTTTTGGCCCTTCCTTATAATTAAACATTGACTTAGCCTGCTCTCTTGAAACTTGTTTTTTTATGTCCTGCCATTTATCGGGACCTATCACTGTTTCTCTTCTCTGTCTCATCACTTCTACAAACGAATCAGTGGTTGGCCCCAAATCTTTGTACACTTTTACCATTTCACTCAATGATTGTGTAACTATCTGTAGGCTTTGTCTACTCTCAGCAGGTAGAGTCAAATCCTGGAGATCTGTCTGCAATTTTGCATAAAGGCTTTGACACCTTTGTAAGGTGCATTCCGCCATGTTCCTTTCCCATGGTATATCAGTAATCTCAGCCGGATAAGTTGTGCTAGGTTGACAGCCTTCTTCTTCAATGTAGCGCACTGCCCTGCGTCTTTTTTGACCACTGGCTCTAACATTTTCAGCCTCTGCATCAATATATATAAAATTTCGTATATTAGAAAAAACACGTGTAAAAAAGGTCGTACAAATTTAATGAAAAAATATTGAAATTGATGGCAACCTTGATGTTGTTGGTTAACATCATCTCCAACTTGACCCTGCTGAGAACCAACCCCAGAATGATGCTGCTGGGAACCAGACCCACAGTGACCCTGTTGAGAACCAGCAGTCGTTGATTGCTGGCCTTGGGGGGAATAAATATCACCCTCTTCCCGCACCCTGCTACCTCGACCGGTTGAACCTTGGCCACGCTCCATGGATGGAGTAGAAAGCCTTCTCCTCTCGCCTCCTAAAAATTAAAATATGAAACTTATTAACAACTAATTTCACTCACAAAGTTAATAAAAAAATCACTTCCATATGTACACACATGTATGGAGATTTAAGATTATATTTAAATACCGTGAACATCTTCCATATGGGATTCCGCTGATCTTCTTCTTTTATCCTCCATGATATATATCTATTGGCCGACATTCACAAAATAGATTTCAAAAAATCAATACCTCAGAGTAAAATCCAGTTTGGGGCTGTTAAATCCAGTATGTTCTATATTTCTTAGAACAATAGAAGGTTTATAAAATAACATGAGAAGCAACATGAGACTTAGAACAATCATTTTCATTATCTATATGGAAGGCAAGAATGATTATATCCCCTTGAGCTTAATCTTATGTAGTTTGTCAATTTTTATCATATATTTTTTGGTAAGTGTAAATGTTTTTTTTATCTATAGTACAAGTCATGAGTTCCCCAATTTTACCTTATGTAAAGCATGATTCTAGGATTACTAAAATTTGTACTTGGTTTTTTAAGAATATATCAAATAAATTTTTTGAGAAGCAAATATGGCTTGTTCCTTAGAATTTGGCACTTTGAATTTCCTTCCCCATATTTCTTGTTAATGATTATAACCTTAAAATGGCTAATATTGGTTTGTCATCATCATCTAAAAATGACTTGGCAGATGAAAATTTACCATGTCCATCATCATCACTTCACACCATCTCATACATGACCCCTTCTACATATTATATGCATGAATTTTTGAAATGTCATCCTCTACCTATCCCATGAATGGATTGTGACAACAGGTGAATAAAATACAATTTATAAGCAGAAGATAGTTTCTAGCTTGTCCTCCTCCATCTGCCCCATAGCTAGTGATTTCTCAATTTTCCACTTCCAACTTTCTATTCTCGAAATTCATTAGCAGCTAATTTTATCGATAGCCACACCACTATAAATATAATTATCATATACACTACTACATTAATGAACTCTACGTTGTTTGTTATTGTAAAGTCCAATAACAAACAATGTTAATTGAGTTTAGTAGTGTATATATATAACAATTTCTTTGACTTCCAGGTGTGTTGTGACTATTAGTAGAATCAACTACCAAAATGAATTTCCAAAATAAAATGTTGGAAGAGAAAAATAGGCAATCATTAGATATGGAGTGCGTGGAGGAGGACAAACTTATACTGATCATTTCCTTATCAAATTTCCTTTATTCACCTAATGTCACAATCAATCGTGGTCTAGATAGAAGGGATGACCTACCATAAATTCAATCATATAATGTGTATAAGGGTCATATGTAGATGGTGTGAAACGATGATTACAAACATGATAATTTTTCATCTACTAGGCCATTTTGAGATGATGATTACAAACTAGTGCTAGCCCAGTAAAGGTTATAATCATTGGTGCCTAATGTGGGGTGGACAATTTAAATCAAGTTCGTATCAAAGTACAATTTAGCTCATTTTAGTCAAGGTTAGTTAGAAGAATTATCTATTGGTTTCTACCTTCAATTTCCTCTGAAAATGAAGGTGTACGTGCTTTTGAGAGACATTAGAGACATTAGAGGAACAAGGTCCAAATTTTTTATGAAAATGTGCTATGAAAGTAAAGGGTTTTAAAGGCAAGCATGTACAAGGCATAGTTGAGCCAAATGTTCTTCAAGAAGGGCCTAATTATTTGGGTCTTGGTTATGAAAAACATGGAAAATGCTCCAAAGCCAAGGAGGCTTGTGAGGTTTGTGTTCATGATGAATGGAACATGTACATAGTTTACCTTAAAGTTGTTGTGTTTTACGAATATTAAAAAATGAAGAACTTCTATTTAGATCCATTCCAGAGATTGACTGCAGGGGCATTTACTAGATATGTCACCTTTCATAAAAGATGAGATCCAGAGGCTACCCGGCCCTTTACAGACTCTGCCTATAGAACTTGTAGAAGTAAACACTAGAGGCATTAACAATATCAAAGAACTAGACATGGGAATGTGTCTCTTTCCCTACGCAAAAAAATAATTATTGAGGTAGTTAATCTTCATAGACAGGTCATCAAGCAAGTCAATGTGATCATCCCTCCTTCCCTCCCTTCTAAAATAATTATGTTTTGCGGGTCAGAAAGCCAAAATATGGAGACAATTATCACCAAATCCAACGTACGATTATGCATGATGGAGAATATCTAGCGCTTTCCCTTGTTAAATATATTAACAAGGGAAAGCACTGGAGATTCTCCATCATGCATAATCGTACGTTGATGCTTATAGAGTGAAAAAACTAAAAGAATCAACTTGTAGGGTCATTTTAATGGGGGGTGGAGAATTCCTGGGTCTTTGCAAATTCAAAGTATGGTGTATGTTGCATGAAGCAAGATGTTGAAAGTAGAGTTATATGTTAGACACACATAAATGCAACAAATATGGAAATTTGTACATGAGCTCTATTATTTGACTTAAGAGTCAGTTGTTTGAAAAGGCATGTTTTGTCAACTTGTGTTTGGTTGATGGTTTTGTACACCAATATGTAAGAGTACACGGACATATTCACATGATGTGAATTTTTTTTTTCTTTGAAGGAGAAAAATGATGTGTTTTCAATTTGATGGTTTTGTTTGTGACAATACGTCACAAGATTTTGCGAAGGTCCACTCTTGAGCGAGAGCCTCATGATTACAACATATCCGTGAGAATCAAATGGGAGTGCATCCTCATTTTGAAAACAAGTAGGATTCTAAGCTACCTAGGACTCAAACCATCATTTTTAAATTTGAAATATAATGGTGTTGTTTCAATGCCTGAATCCACAACCCTAACACATGAAATCACTAATCTAAATACACATGAAATAAATAGTTATTTTCTCCAAAATTAAAAATATAACTAAAAACTAAATTCAACATAGTTGAAAGAAAAAGAAGCGCCATTGAAATGGTTTGTTGAAAAATGGTTAGATTTCTTATCCAATTAAGGCGTAGCATGTATTTTGATGTTTCATGAATTTCTTTGCAAATTCAAAGTATGGTGCATGTTGCATGAAGCAAGATGTTGAAAGTACATGAGCTCTATTATTTGAGCTAAGAGTCAGTTGTTTGAAGAGGCATGTTTTGTAAACTTGTGTTTGGTTGATGGTTTTGTACACCAATATGTAAGAGTACATGGACATATTCACATGATGTGAATTTTTTTTTTTCTTTGAAGGAGAAAAATGACGTGTTTTCAGTTTGATGGTTTTGCTTGTGACAAGACGTCACAAGATTTTGCGTAGGTCCACTCTTTAGCGAGAGCCCCATGATTACAACCTATCCGTGAGAATCAAATGGGAGTGCATCCTTATTTTGAAAACAAGTAGGATTCTAAGCTACCTAGGACTCAAACCATCATTTTTAAATTTGAAATATAATGGTGTTGTTTCAATGCCTGAATCCAAAACCCTAACACATGAAATCAATAATCTAATTACACATGAAATAAATAGTTATTTTCTCCAAAATTAAAAATATAACTTAAAACTAAATTCAACATAGTTGAAAGAAAAAGAAGCGCCATTGAAATGGTTTGCTGACAAATGGTTATCTATTTCTTATCCAATTAAGGGCCTAGCATGTATTTTGATGTTTCATTAATTTCTTTGCAAATTCAAAGTATGGTGCATGTTGCATGAAGCAAGATGTTGAAAGTACATGAGCTCTATTATTTGTCTTCAGAGTCAGTTGTTTGAAGAGGCATGTTTTGTCAACTTGTTTGGTTGATGGTTTTTTACACCAATATGTAAGAGTACATGGACATATTCACATGATGTGAATTTTTTTTTCTTTGAAGGAGAAAATGATGTGTTTTCAGTTTGATGGTTTTGTTTGTGACAAGACATCACAAGATTTTGCGAAGGTCCACTCTTGAGCGAGAGCCTCATGATTACAACCTATCTGTGAGAATCAAATGGGAGTGCATCCTTATTTTGAAGGAGAAATTTCAATAGGCTTTAGGAAATTTAATTTCAAGTCATTTAATTTCATTAGAAATAATTCAGAGGTACATGATATGAATAGTATTTAGGAAGAACAATAGTCCCTCATGGAATATGAAGAAAGTAGCCACTTCATTTTGTATATATGCATGCTTTGAGTTACTCCTCAAAAAATTTCAAAACATGTGTATTTATTACTCTACCCATCCCGATTTTCATAGGATCCATAGCACATACATTTCTATATGCACCCTAGTTGTTGTAAGGCCTAATTATTTCATCACTTTCAAAGGAATTACATTAGTTGTTTCTCCTAAATCTAGCATATAGTTGTGTAATAATATTTTATTTATAAATAGGAATATATGAAAATGTTTATGAATTACATTTTTATTCCCTTGATTCATCTTTTATAACTCTATAGGATAATCCTCAAAAGTAGGGTCATCTACTTCATCAAATTTTAAGAAATTCTTAACCTTATATCTTTATTTCATATTTGCATAACTTCCACAAATGGGATAGAAACAAGATATTTTCCAAGTGTTGAAGTAAACCAACATTAATTTCATTGTACACTCTTTATATAGGTATGGTTGAATGTTGTACATCTGGTACATAGATCAATTTGTTGTTTTCATTGTTTACTCTTAGAAATTATTTGAAGTGGGAGCGAAGAGTTGGTTTCTTCCTAGGTTGGCTTACATTTCCTTTAATATGTGATCCATGCCTTTCTCTAATTCATATTTTTATCTCTTCTATTAATTATGTTATTCTTTCTATGTATTGTTCAAGTACAAGGGGGTGAAATAATTTCTTATCATTTTCTAAGTGGTGAGGTCGTTTGAATCTCCAATAGTTGTGTTGGTGTGGTGGGAACCATGCTAGGAGTTGGGCATTCCATTGATATGGTCAAGGTACTTAGCGTATGAGGAGCATCCAAAATTAGGCGGATTGGGATCTTGATGAGGGGGATATGTCACTTGATGCATGCAGTGATGATGGTATTTGATGAGTAAAGGACACATATAGATGAGATGAGTGTCTTTAACATAGAGCACTCAAGGGCATGACAAATACTAATTAACCGAGTTCGTGACATAATAAATGGTGGAAGAGGAATCATCAACATATGAGGTTGGTGTAAGTGGTGGTGCTACTATTGAGGCATGATGTATGGTGACCAACACATCTTGATATCGTCAGAGATTGAGACAATGTTGTGTATAATGTTTGTGTTTCACATAAATAGACAAGAGGTCGTTGGTTCTTAAACCCTTGTTACGTGATGAGGTGGCAACATCACATGATGGAGTGGGGAGAAATGGGGGTGCTTAAGGGGTATGAAGGATACCCTTCAACTCATGAAGCATGGGGCATGAATTGGTGGGATGACCTAATGTGTCTCAAAGGGCACACGGGGGACTAACCTTGGGTATTTTTGGTTGAAGGTTCTTTATAAAATAAAAATTATAAATAACTATGGAAACTTGCATTAACAAATTATCCTACAAAAATTATTGTAGAAAATTTTCAAAATTGAAATGCAACCTTAAATTCCTTGCATTTTTTCATCAACTTTGTTAATAATTGAATAGTCTACTAGTTGACTATATTACCAACCGCAATGAATATTGTCTTTTCCTAATGTTCATTGTGAAAATGGATCCTCACGTTAATGTGATAGGATCTTTTTCATCTCTCAAGTTACTAGGTCAAAGCATCCTAATGGGTAAATTAATTGTGAGATAAATTACTTGCATTAAATGTCAATCCAGGTTCTTATACTTCTGAAGTACACTTGCACAATATATGCTAAGAAATTAACTCTCAATCAAAAATGGAAATGTAGACATAATGTATACACACTTTACATTAAGAAAACGTGTATATGCACATGCTTTTGAAGAAAGAAAGGCATTTAGCATGCTTCTTCATTCAAAATAAGTATTTAAAAAGCCCTAAAAAGAAAGGCATTTAGCATGCTTCTTCATTCAAAATAAGTATTTAGAAGGCCCTAGAAATGAGATAAAATATATGAAGTGCTGGAGAAATTCCAAAGTTTTGGTTCTTAAAGTAAAAAAAAAAAAAAATCATATCATATCTAACTAACAAAAATCAACGTTTAAGGCTAATACTAAGAGAAAAGAAACGCAAAAAGGAATAAAGTAATAGAGTTCCTCATTAGTGGAGTTTCTAGTTTTGTGATAAAGAATAATACCATATTGACTAGGGTCAAACCAATTGAAAACATGATAGAGAATAAATCATTGAACTTTTTATGATCCAATTATTTTTTCAAATACACAACAAGGATAAGTTAAATTTAACTTCTACAAACACTACAATGGTTCATAAAATTTAGAAAAAGTTAAATTAATTTCCTATAATATGGTTTTTATAATTCCTATCTAAACCAAACCAAAATCTATTACTTTCCAACAAACTAATCATTTACTTAATCCTACTATGAAATTGACAATGTTCATATCTTCTATAATAACAACATTTGATATTTAATTTAACAAAATATAAACTACGTGGTAGGTAAGAGGGATGCTCTTTAGTGGATGAAAATTAATCTTTTGAGGATTGTTCTACTGTCTTGTTTTGGGTATTGCTAATGCTTTAATGCTTGCTTATGATTGAAATACATGTTCAGGAGTAGGATCTACGTATCTGTTTATTTGTTGCTCAATATTTACGAATGTTTCGTTTGCCATCACAATCTTTATCTTATTTGTTGTCAAGTATTGATTTGTAGAATAACATTGGTTCCTTTAACTGGGTGGCTGTTGTAGTTCTAAAAAAAATGAATTCATATGGTATGGGTTTGTAGAATATTAACATTGCTTCCTTTAACCTGCATTCTCAAAAAAAAAAAAAAATCATATAAGGTTGATGAATGAAAGGATATTCAATTTGAACATCTGATAAACAAAATAATCTCCATTGTAATCTTTAAAAGTCATAGTTCTCTCCTTTACTCACCTAAGGAATTTGAATAGAAATAAGGTTGAAATTATTGTTGATGGGCATGCTTTTTATCATTTAGAACCATTCACCTTTTAAACACGTTTGATGAGTTTCCTACAAATCATTTAATTTACTTTACTGTAAATCATTGGGACAGTGTCTATGTAACCTGTTTTTACTTTCTTACATATATTTGGTGACAGTCAAAATTGGCTATGTCCAGCTGCTCCTTAATCATATACAAATTCATTGATCATCAAAATTGGACTGACAGCTGCTGTCCTTGCAACATTTCTCATATCAGTCTAATTTCAATTGAAAGTTAATATGAAGTTAGAACAGACATTGATCATCAAAATTGGACAAACAGCTGCTGTCCTTGCAACCATTCTGCTATGATTCTAATTCCAATTGAAAATTAATATGATGTTAGAACAAGCAAAAGGGAAAAAATTAAACAAAGCCAAATTTATGCTATTGTATTTTAGTCTTTTTTATTATTGAAAAAATGAGATTACATAGATTTATATAAATTTAGCTGTAAAAATATTTTATTAATGTTATAATAAGTGAAGGGATACTATGGCGTGGGTAACAGAACGTACCCGGCAGATTTTAACGGTGGCGCCCCTAACAACGACCAGCAGAACCTCGACCAGATGCGGCAATCAGACCAGCAGAACCTCGACCAGCAACTTGCCCAAGAACCTGTAACAAGAACCGAACCCGTAAATATAAAAGCCATCAAAAAATGTACAGACATGAGATAGAAGAACGGCAGCGTTTGCAATAGAAACATAACATACCAGCAGAACCTCGACCAGCAACTCGCCCAACGCAATCAGACCAGCAGAACCTCGCCCAACGCAATCAGACCGGCAGAACCTCGACCAGCAACTCGCCAGAACAGAAAAAGTCGCGCGGAACTCGCCCAACGCAATCAACGACAGAACAGAAAAAGTCGCGCGAAAACAATGAAAACAGTAAACTGAGACCTTTCGCGGGCGATTTATTTATAAAAACGTAGTTCGGCCGAACTTTCAACTGAGTTCGGCCGAACTACCATTGCCGGTTTTCCAAACCTCCGGCAAAAATTCTGTTTGCTGGGCCGTCACTGTGCCGTCAATATAAACGGACTCAAAAGTTCGGCCGAACTATTGCCGAAATTTTTTTTCTGCCCCCGATTCTCACAAAAGTGTAACCCAGCTTCACGTTTCCGCCCATTTCTACATGGATTTTACAAGATAGGGTGGAATTTTTATTGTGACATAAACTGGACGTTAGGGGAATTTTCTTGGCCTAAACATATAGGGTTAAGTATTCCCCCACATATCTCATTGCATTATTGACATTATACATCATTTTATTGCACCTTAGGCTTGATCCTACCAAGTTGTAACATTTATTTCTTATTATTTTCATGTTGTATCTTAAGTGGTAGATCATATCCTTCATGGATACCCTAGAATAACACCTTATTTTCATTTTTGTGTACATGCTACAATTTTTTGTATGCTGAAGATTCCTCCTACAGACCCGACATAAATTAAAAGTTGCATGATTGAGTGGTAACTTTCAATTAATATGTTACAAGTGGAAATAGAGTAATGTTTCTGATTTGATTTCAAATAAAATGTTTGACACAATGTATAAAAGAAAAAGGCTACAAAATTGGTTGTATAAAAGGTATTTAAAGACAGGTTTACATGTAAATATTTGAAAAAATTTATGAGAGATGAAAATCAGGTTTTTTCAAGTGTGGTTAGCATAAATTTAGCAGGGGTATGTGACAAAGTGGTAACAAATCTTATTGTCAACCTAGTAAAAAGTGAAGGAAAATTTTGGGTACCTCGTAACCTATGTAAATCATTAAGGGAATTGGGTATGTGACAAAGTGGTATTAGAGTTGATTGTTAAGTTTGAGAAAAGGAAAAAAAATGATACCATGTACCCTTAATCAAGCACTAAGGCACTAAGTATGTTACAAAGTAAGATAAATAATTTTTTTCATTCCCCATATCATGTATAAGTCATTGTGGAAACTAGCTATGTGACATACCCCTTTCCACTTGCATCATCACTTTCCTTCACTTGGTGCCCTTACCTTTCCTAGAGAGTACGTTGCAATGAGTTGATTTACCTTGCTATCATTTTTTCTTCATTTTACTTATGGTGGTTCCAAACTCAAAACTAGATGCTTCTAATCTATACCACTTATTTCTCTAGGATGAGAATCCTTTAATTCTTCTTATGCTCATTAAAAATATATATATATGATGAGATTACTCTTCTCCATTTATTCCACTTGTAAAAAATGATAAAGATATTGATCACACTTTTATCTCTTTTTCGAGCTTGATAAAATCTCATGGAAAAAATATGCTATGAAGTATCCTTTTATTCTTTTTTGGGCTCATTAAAACTAAATGAAAAAGGCAATATCGAGCATATTTTTTTTCTCTTTCATGCTCATCAATATGTGAAGGAGATCCAATCAAACAAGGCAACTGGGGGGGGGGGGTGGGTATTCTATAATCTATTTGTAGAAAAGTAGTGGCAACAATCGTGTTGGGCCTTGAATATGACACTTGTTTAAATTATTTTTGTATATATGGGTTATATATTTCCTAGGAACCGCACCATACATATGAGATTTTTACTCCTTGGATTGGTTACTCTTCTAGTCATTTTGCAGAATTATTCAATACCTCCATCACTATTGCATGATATCACATTGTTCTCATTGATTAATTTTTCCAAGTGAATTTTATTTATTGTAGCTATATGTTGAAGGGAATTATAAACCTCAATCGACCATGTGTAGTCCTTGTCACCCTTTTTTTCTAGCCATCCCTATGTTAGTTGTACTTTGTAACTTCATCTATTCACATGATATATCCGTATGTTTCATGTCATTTGATGAGGGAGACATTAGGGCCCTCTTTCAAAAATCTCCTAATATAGATGTGTGACTCATTATTTATAAGCCTGGTCTATAAACTAGTACTACTTTGGATCTTGTAGTCCTGAGTGATAGGTTTCCTTGTAATAAACAATAGATTTTTCTCATTGATCCATGATCATTCGAGTCTCCAATTTTTTAGCCAAGGTATCATAATTCACTATTTTATCAATGGGTAACATAATTGTATTAATATGTGTATGCTGTCATGTATGTAGGTTATAGGGATTGCAGCAAGAGTAGAGTCTTTAAAGCTAGAGTAGCGTATACCATGGTTGGCCTGGTCAGAAAAAAAAGATCAACAAAGGAGAAAAGCACACCACTTATCTATGTTATTGATCTATGTTATTTTTATCATGAATATGAAGACATATGTGTGACATGGGGGATATGCAATGCTGATTTATTATTACTTCCTGGTAGATATATAGGAAAGGTTTATGGAGCAAAATCTCCTTTGCCAATAGGAAAATTGTACGCAAATAAATGGAAAAGTGATTGGTTATAGTTTCACTCTCAAGTATAGAACTTGAATACATGGAAACCAGACATGCAAGTAAGTAATCTATATGGTTATATATCTTTTTTTTATGTATTAGGTTTGTACAAGTAGTAAGGATATATTGTGAGAGTAAGAGTGAAGCATTTCTAGAAAATAACACTTCTTATCATTATAAAATGAAACAAATTCATATTTAGTACCACTTTTAGAGAGGAAAAGTTGGAGACAACAAGATATTTTCGTGAAGGTTAACTCTTTGAAGAATGTTACAGGCTAATTACATAATTTTGTCAACATTAATAAGTTCTCTTGGTGTAGAGAAGTATTGGGCATTGTCACCCTGAATTATTGATAATAAAATATGAGTCACGTATTTGTGAAAAAAAAAAAATTGGAGAAAGTTGGCAATGTGTTATATACATTTCACAATCATCTCCACATTTTTTTTGCACACCATCAATTGTTTGGGGCTGGCTAATTTTTTTACCCAATTCTACACTAATGTCATTTAAGGGGTTGTGATTGTAATCAAATTCAATGGATTTTATGAAATGCCTAGATATTGTATTATGTATAGCCAATTTAATACAACAAAGATGATAGAAGTTTAGCTCTAAAGGTTATTTATTTTCGTAGTTAAGATTTTTCAAGGTAAATATCTCTATATCAGTTGTATTTCATTGTTGTTCTTCATATTTTGTTTCAAAATATATATACATTGTTTTCACTTTAAAGTTTTAAAAATTACATTAGGGTATGCATATCCATTCTCTTTAGTCCTTGTCATGTACCCTATTTTATATGTTTTCCTTAATTAAAACTAAAATGACATCTTCATTTATTCATTATAGAAGCAATTTCATTTTATTTTTTCTTCACCTTATATGGTTAGGCTCATGTCATTGTTGTTTTTTCTTCTCCATCAAATCTAATTGTTGGGAGTGGAGCTTGACTTTCATCCTGATTCAGAGATCCTTGTTTTAGTTAGATGTATACCCAAGGAAAATTATACACCCCTGCAGCAGGGGGGTGCGGGGGGGAATTGTCCCCCCTACGGGTTCTGCGGAGGTTGACCCCCCTGCTAGGGGGGCTAGGGGCAGAGCCCCCGAAGCTAAAAATAGATGTAAAATTGCCTTGTAAAAGTATAGTAATTTCTAGTCAATCTGGGCCGTTCACTAGGCAAATGATTTAACGGTAGAACTTATGTTTATTTTAGGGTTTTTTTCCCTAGAAGGAAACCCCTCACTTTGTATGAGGGTATTATATTGAAAATGTGTATTGTATGTGTATTCTTAGAGCAAGAACCAGATAGGGAGACTATGAGAGAGAACAGAGGAGATTACAACGGATCTGTTGTAGGTTGTGTCTTTTCATTTTGCTGGATAATAGAAAGGAAGGACTGGTTGTTTGGGGTGGACGTAGCCCAAACTGGGTGAACCACATGTATCTGTGTATCTCTATTTTTATGTGTTTTGTGTGCTAGTGTTTTATCCATATTATATGTGTTGTATTGCTCTGTAATATATGAATTTCTAACAACTAGTATCAGAGCCAAAGGTCTATTTGGCTGATAAACTCATAGGAAAGAAGGGTTCCTGGTTTGAGTGGGAGAAATGGTGGAAGATGGTAAGTTTAGGGTCGAGAAATTTAACGACCAAAACTTCCCGCTATGGAAGATGCAAATGGAACATTATCTGTATCAGAAAGACCTGTACCTACCATTGAGCAGAAAAACAAAGAAGCCGACAGCTATGAGAGATGCAGAATGGGAGATTCTTGATAGAAAGGCACTTGGAATAGTAAGGTTGTGCCTTACGGAGTTGGTAGCCTTCAATATTTCGAAGGAAACAACAACCGAGGGCTTGATTAAGGCATTGGATAAACTATATGAAAAACCCTCATCCTCAAAAAAGGTATTTCTTATGAAACGTTTATTTAATATGAAGATGTTGGAAGGTAGATCTATTGTGGACCATTTAAATGATTTTAATACAGTTACCAGTTAGTTAAGTTTTGTAGGGGTAAACTTTGATGATGAAGTTAGGGCTCTTTTCTTTCTATGCTCATTGCCAAAAAGCTGGAATGGTTTAGTTATGGCCTTTAGTATCTCTGTCTCCGGGTCTAGTACTTTAAAGTTTGATGATGTTGTCGGTGCTATCCTTAGTGAGGAAATGCGATGAAAAAGCTCCAGTGAAACATTGGGTAATGCTTTGAGTGTAGAGTCTTGGGGAAGAAAAATGGAAAGAGGAAAGAGCTCAGGATATCACAGTAAATCAAGGAAAGGCAGATCCAAGTCCAGATCAGGGATAGTCTACTAGAAATGCGTAAAGAAAGGACACCTGAAGAAAGATTGTAGGTCTCAAAATGGAAAAGAAGGAGACGCACAGCAGGAAAACAATCATGAAGCAAATGTGATAGGTGATGTGCTACAAGATGCTTTGATTCTTTCTTTCAAAAATGTTAATAATTCCTGGGTAGTAGATTCAGGGGCCTCATTCCATGCCACACCTGATAATAAATATTTTCATGACTATGTTCAAGAAGATTTTTGACAAGTCTATTTGGCTGATGATAAACCCTGTAAAATTGTTGGAATGGGTAAGGTTCTTGTAAAACAACAGAATGGAAACCAATGGCTATTAAAGGAGGTAAGGCATGTTCCAGATCTGAAGAAAAATTTGATTTCGATAGGGCAGTTACGTAGTGAAGGTTGTGTGACAACTTTCATAGATAAAACTTGGAAGGTCACCAAAGGAGCCCTGGTAATAGAAAAAAGTGAAAATTTTGGTACATTGTATTTATGTAATAGTATTTCTAACTCTGTTAATGCTTTAACTTCCAAAGGAGTAGATGTAGCATTATGGCATCATAGGCTCGCACACATGAGTGAGAAAGGGATGAAGATTCTTCACTCAAGAATTTTGTTGCCGAGTTTGAAGAATATCGATATAGATTTTAGTGAGAATTGCATTTATGGAAAACATAAAGAGAGTCAGATTTCTCAGATTTGGGAAAGAAAAGAAGAGCGAAAAATTAGAGCCTGTGCATATAGATGTATGGGGACATGCTTAGGTATCATCTCCTAGTGGCTCTCGTTATTATGTTAGTTTTATTGATGATGCAACTAGAAAAAAATTGATTTATTGTATTAATTATAAATTTGATGTGTTTGATACTTTCAAAAAATGGAAAGCTTTAGTTGAGATTGAGACAGGAAAGAAGTTGAAGTGTCTCAAATTAGAAAATGGAGGTGAATATTGCAGCAAAGATCTTGATAGGTACTGTTCGAAGAATGGAATTCACAGAGAAAAGACAGTTCTAAGAACAGTAGAATAAAATGGTGTGTTAGAAAGGATTAATAGAACAATCATGGGGCGTGCAAGATGCATGAGATTGCATGTAGGATTTCCTTTACAATTTTGGGCAGATGCTGTAGATGCTACTATTTATCTAATAAACAGAGGGCCTTCAAGTTCCTTATATGGTGGTATTGCAGAGGAAGCATGGACAGGTAAAAATCCAAAATAATTTTTTTTAAAGCCTTTTGGATCTGAGGCATTTATCCATATTAATAAATAAAACAGAAAAAAGCTTGAGGCAAAATCAAATAAATGTACCTTTATTGGATATGGTGTTAATGATTTTGGTTATCTCTTATATGATTATGAAAATCACAAAATCATTAGGAGAGGAGATGTAATATTCAATGAAAAGGTCTTGTATAAGAATCAGTTGCAGGAAAAGAAACAGGAACAAGAAAACAAAGAATACACAGTTCTTGATGAGATCACAGAAAAAGTAAAGGTGCCTAAAAATAATAATAATCAACAACCACAACAAAAAAAACCACCACAATAGCAACAGGCACCTCAAACACCTGAAAATGGTGTTATAAGATCTACCAGGATAAGTAGATCCCCTGAACGATACTCTCCTTCATTATATTATTTATTTTTGACTAATGTTAGTGAACCTGAATGTTATGAAGAATTAATGCAGTTTGAAATAAGGAAGAAGTGGGAGCTGGCCATGGAAGAAGAGATGGAATCCTTAATGCATAACCAGACATGGGCTTAGTCAGGTTGCCTGCAAGTAAAATTAGATTGTAGAATAAATGGGTTTACACACTGAAAGAAGAAGATGGAGGAAAATAAAGGTACAAAGCTAAACATCTGGTGAAGAGGTTTGCACAAAAGAAATGTATTGATTTTGATGAAATATGTTCTCCTTTTGTTAAGATGACTTCAATTATAACTATTTTAAGTCTTGTAGTAGTGGAATATTTACATCTTCAATAGTTAGATGTAAAGATAGCATTTCTCCATGGAGATTTGGAGGAAGAGATCTATATAGAGCAACCAAGGATATGAGGTCAAAGAGAAAGAAAAATTAGTGTTAAAGAAGAGATTGTATGGCTTAAAACAAAGCCCAAGGCAAAGTGGGTATCTAAGATTTGACAAGCTTATGTCCGAACAAGGTGAACTAAGGTTATAATAGATGTCACTCCGATCATTGTGTTTATCTAAAAAAAAAAATGATGGCAGTTATATTATATTGTTATTGTATTTAGATGACATGCTTGTTGCAGGGTCTAACATGTGGGAAATAAATGTGCTCAAAGGAAAATTGGAAAAATCATTTGTAATGAAGGATTTGGGAGCTGAAAAACAAATTCTTGGTATGAGAATAAATAGAGACAGGAAAATTCACAAATTAACATTGTCTCGGAATGAGTACATACAAAAGGTGTTGGAAATATTTAATATGCAGAATGAAAAACCATTTAGTACACATTTGTCTAGCCATTTCAATCTTAGTAAGGAGATATGCCCTAAGACCCAAGAAGAAATGGACTATATGTCTAAAGTTCCACATGTATCGAAAGAACAAAGCTAATGTATTCATGGGTTCCAGACAAGGCTTGATATTGCAACAGTTTACCGAGTTGTGCGTGCACATGAACAATCCAGAAAAGAACATTGGATGGCAAGAGAATGGATTCTCAAATATTTGAGAGGTACCACAAATCGTTACTATGCTCTGGTGGTTCAAACATCAGTTTGAGGAGATACTACGATGCGTATATGGAAGGTGTTAGGATATACTGTGAGGAGCACTATAGGATATGTATTTACTATAGGTGGAACAATTGTTAGTTGGGTTTCAAAAATCCAAAGTGTTGTTGCACTTTCAACAACAGAAGTAGAGTATGTTGCTGCTACAGAGGCTAGTAAAGAAATGTTACAAAGGATTATGGATTAATTGGGTAAGGATCATGATATGGGCACATTATACAGTGATATCCAAAGTGCCATCCATCTTGCAAAGAACTCAAAATTTCATTCTAGGACTAAACACATACAGCTAAAGTACCATTTCATACGGTCAGTATTGGAAGATGGACAGTTGAAGCTAGAAAAGATACACACTAGCCAAAATCCTGCAGATATGCTAACAAAATTTGTAACCAAGGAGAAACTGAGAATATGCTCAATTTAATTTGGTATTCAAGGATGACAATAAATATTAGAAACAATCAGGTCCAAAGAGGAGTCATTGTTCAGAAAATGAAGCAGCAGTGGAGTTTCTATAATTAGTCTCCAAGTGGAAGATTGTTGGGTGTGGAGCTTGATTCAGAGATCCTTCTTTTAGCCAGATGTATACCCCAGGAACACTATACACCCCTGCATCCAAGGGGACTTGTCCCCCCCACGGGGTCCACGGGGGTTGACCCCTTGGCTGGGTGGTCTGGGGGCCAGCGCTCTGCCAGCGGGGTTTTTGGGGGTAGCGCCCCCAAAGCTAAAAACAGATGTAAAATTTCCTTGTAAAAGTATAGTAATTTCTAGTCAATCTAGGCTATTCATTAGGCAAATGATCTGATGGTAGAAGTTATGTTTAGTTTATGGTTTTTTTCCCTACAAGGAAACCCCTCACTTTGTATGAGGGTATTGTATTGCGGTTGTGTATTGTGTGTGTATTTTCAGAGTGAGAAACAGATAGAGAGACTATGAGAGAGAATAGAGGATATTACAGTGGATGTCTCTTCATTTTTCTAGATAATAGAAAGGAAGGACTGGCTGTTCGGGGTGGACGTAGCCCAAATTAGGTGAACATGTATATATGTGTCTCTCTAGTTTTATGTTTTTTGTGTGCTTGTATTTTCCACATATTATATGTGTTGCATTGCTTTGTAATATATAAATTTATAACACTA
This sequence comes from Pinus albicaulis, assembly GCA_034641835.2. Classification (NCBI taxonomy): domain Eukaryota; kingdom Viridiplantae; phylum Streptophyta; class Pinopsida; order Pinales; family Pinaceae; genus Pinus; species Pinus albicaulis. Next base: position 913,458,443 of record CM076573.1, on the reverse strand, counting down.
ATAAATAATGACAATAACATAGTATTTAATATAATTTTGAAATTGAACAATAATTTACCACAATGATTTCCATTATTTTGGGGCACCAAAACCATAGGTGCACTGCATGGTGGAAGAGATGGTCGAGTAATTCCCTTGTTCAACAACTTTTGGCTTTTATTTGGTATTTTTATACTTTTCATTTTTGACATCCGATGTATGCCAATGTCACAAGAAAATATTATTGCTGTAAAATCTTTACCAAGGATAAAATCCAAAACTACTTTTGCTAATAAACCAAACAAGTTTCACATAGTGAATAATTGTGTAAATGAGTGCTTAACACATTCTTAACATACTGAATGTCTTGCAATTAATCATACAACAGTTTTAAATGATTTCTTAAACTACAAATAGAAATTCATTTTTCAAGATGGAATAAACTTGACTCCCAAATTTTCCACTCAAAATGACTATTAACAAGCCAAACAAGCATAAAAATGCCAAATAAAACATTGTTTCATATAATTTATTTATTTATGAACATCACTTTTACAAATTTCCCAAGTATGGGGATATGCAACTAGTGCAAAACAAAGATTTACAAACTTCACTTGGACAAAGAGTCCGCACATTTCTTACCCAACCAGCTAAACGAACCCTCTATTTGAAATTCTTCTCCTTCTGGAGTTGCTTCAGGGATGTTCACACGTTGCACCACTTTTTATTTTGTTGCTTCCTCTTTAGGTTCTTGCATGACTTTCTTTCCCTTTTCAGGATGAAGTTGTGGATGAAATTTCAAACACTTCTCGACCCAATGCCCATTGATATTGCAATGAGTGAAAAAAAATTTGTGAGCCTCTATTTGCACAAATGTCCTTAAACTTGGATGTTAATTTCCCTTCTTGGTCTCAATTCCAATTGACATATTCATCTTCTTGACTAATGATTTCCTTTTGTGGCACTTAGCTACACAATGGTTAGGTGCATGACATAAAGTGCATGGAAAAACATTCTACAAAATGTTATTCAAATCATCATGTGGTTTTTCATCATAAAAATGATTTGAATAACAAACACACTTATACCTCTCATGGTTGTTCATTTATCTTATGCTTTTTATGCGAGAAACTTGAACGGAGAGAAGAACTTGTCTTAGTCTTTCCTTCAACTTGCTTATCTCTCTTTGGAGATGTTTTGCACTTAATGCCTTCCTTTTGCATTAGAAACCAAGTTGGCAGCAATTTCAGATGCAAATCCCAATATATTTCCTCCTCTTGTCATCTCTTATGACAACAAGAAAAAGATACCAAAGGGCTATTGTTGGAAGACCATTCTTCCTTTTTGACATAGCCTAAGCCTTCATATCTAGTTCTCTCATTTTCCTCAATTTAATTTTTAATGCCTTGATGGTTCACTCAAAGGCCTCCTCCCTTGTAACCCATCTTGGTTAAGAGCTTGGATCCAATTCGTTTACTATGTTTTTCAAAAGCTGCAGATGAAATTACATCAACACTTTCATGTAAAGAGGAAGAATATAAATGCTTACCATTTTCCTCATATTTTGATTTAGGTGCAAATATGTTTTTAAATTATTTTTTTATTCTGGATGTGTCCTCTTGGAATCTTGGGTTCTCTTCTTTCATCTCCTTGCACTTGGGTGTTGATAGAACCTAATCCTCCACATCATGTGTATAAAAGGTACAAACTTGTCCATATTCCTTCTCTGAGGGACTTTATACATTATAATCTTGCATAATAGTTGTAGAAAATCAAGAATATTGTGGAGAAGATGGTGGTTTATCACCATTCTTATTACCCTCTTCTCTTGGAGAACATTCTCCTCTTGGAGGTCTAGAGCTTTCACATTGCAATTTGGTGTTCCTCTCTTCAAAGAGGACTTTCACCATTTCTTCCATGTCTAAGAAAGCCTTTCTAAAATTCTTCACATCCTCTGGCATATTTGTAGGCTCTCCTCCTTGGGACATGCTTTGCTTGAAGCTTCAACTGCAACTTGAGGTAGAAATTGTGGTAGATATTGTAACAATATTGTTCTCCTTTCCAAAACCTTCTCGTCACTTGAGCTTCAAAACTTGTAGCTTCACATTCACTTGCAAACAACAGTCAAATCCTCCTTGCACAAAGTAAACCTATGCTCTAATACCAACTTGAGATGAATGGGAAATATCTATTTTGCTATGCTAAGATCCTCATCCAAATACAAAAATGTGCTTAAGGTTTGTACTCCAAAATAATAAGTAAAAGCATAGGTTTTTAAGTGTTTTCTTTTTTCAATAGCATGAAAAATTTAAACATGAATTAAAAATATTGAATGGAAGTATGCATAAATTAGTAATACACCAACCATTGTTGAACAAGTTCCCGCCTTCTAGGCTACATCTCCTTGGATCATCTCTAATGGCATGAACCCTTCAAAGAAACAAAATTATTCTAGATTTATCACTCCATACAAATGTTAACCTATAGTCAAACATGTAAAATTTCATGAAGAAAAGGCATCTTTAACCAAGGCCCTATACCACTGCCTCCAAGAGCATAAACAGTGCCATAATCCACTTGAACTGCATAAACAAGTCTCTCCTCAAAAACACATAGAGAAAATAGGAACATAGGCTACATCATTGATGTAGTAGTTGTTGAAAAAAGCACATGGAGGCTAGAGAGACCCTTACGAGGTCGTCTCCATCTTCAGACTCCTCCATAAATTGATTCAACACTCTAGTTTACCATGGCACCCATAGAATTCATCCTACAAAAATCCAATCTAAAAGTACTCCATTAGCTCTAAAAACTACTCCAATGAGTTTAGAATGCCCAAAAATTCATTGCTAACCTCTTTCTACATCAAATTTGGATAAAAAATGGAGAATTTATGATCTCCCCAAATTTTGGCACTAACTGCTCGACAAATTCCTCAAAATCTACACCGGTCCTACAAATTTGCCCCATTTTTGGCAAAGGGAGTGAAAATTTCCTGTAATCCACGTGAAAGTGTTGGATTTTTTAAATGCATAATGGCCCTTAAGAATCGATTATCAAACCATAACATCATGGTTAATTAAAGAAAAAGTTTAAACAAAAAAATTTTGAAGCTTAGACTAACGGTTTGTGGCTAAGTACTTGCAGTCATATGGAGAATAGATGTTTTATGTTGGTAGTTAGGATCTACGCACATGGTCCCTAGCATAATGGTTATGCATACACGTTTTGGGCGGGTTGCGAGGGGGAGGAATCCCTCGCCCCTTTCACCACACTCCACTTGAATACACCACAAATTGAATTCCAGACCTTAGTTTATTAAGACATGAAGTTTGGTGTAGCAGCATTTGGCATAGTTTGTTGGATAGAGGTCTGGTGTTCGACCCTCAGCCGATGCAGTCCGCCCTTGCCAAGATTTTGGTGGTCTCCCGTTTTTCCACATGGTAGCCTCCGATTGGGCCATGTGGCAACATGTGGTTAGACATCACTTCAACCAACCAAATTAAACCATCCAAAATCCAATGAAAAAAAGACAAGTGGCGAAGCCAGAAAGGCTAAAAAAATTTACATTTCAACCAACTAGAAGAGGCCACATGGCAGCCTGCCACTAGCCCAAATTTGTTCCCTGTCAGCTTCCATTTTTGAAAAAGATACTTGCTTGGGAAAATGAATAGAACATGTTTACGGGAGCATACGGTGTCTGTTTTCCACAAAAAAATTTACGGCATATTTAGAATGATGAGGTATACATGGTCGTTCAGGTTCCACACCATTTCGACAATTTTGATTTTTGAGCATAATTTTGAGGACATTATCAGAAACCAATGCATCCAGTGCAACCAATCAAATAGGAGTAGAAATAAACATCTAGACTAAAATCAATGCATCTAATGTAAGGTATTAAAAAGGATTAGAAATCAACATCTAAACTAAAATCAATGCATCTTGTGCAAGCGATCATATAGGATTAGAAATCAATATCGACATTGAAACCAATGCATCCAGTGCAAGAAATCAAATAGGAGTAGAAATCAACATCTACATTGAAATCAATTCATTTAGTGTGAGGTATTAAAAGGTATTAGAAATCGACATCTACAATGAAATCAATGCATCTAGTGCAAGCGATAAAATATGACTATAAATCAATATCTACAGTGAAACCAATGCATCTAGTGCAAAAAATCAAATAGGAGTAGAAATCAACACCTACATTGAAATAAATGCATCTAGTGTAAGGTATTAAATAGGATTATAAATTAACATCTACACTGAAATCAGTGCATATAGTGCAACCGATCAAATAATATTAGAAATAAACAACTACAATGAAATCGATACATCTATTTTAGTGAAAAACCAAAATATTCATGACTGTCTAGATCTAACTTCTATGTATGTATGTGTCTGTGTGTGTATTTTTCTTCTTCCCTCTCTCTGAACCTTCCATTTTATGTCTATATCCCTCCCTCTATCCTTCTCTCTCCCTGCCCTCTCTCCTTTGTCTCTCGTCTATCTCTCTCTACCTCTCCCTCCCTTTCTCTATATTTCTATTATTCCCTCTCCCCCCTACAATACATATGTATATATACCACCCTTCATCTCTCCTTATTTGTCTCTCTATCTCATCCCCCTAAACACATGTCATGCTCTCTCTCTCTCTCTCTCTCTCTCTCTCTCTCTCTCTATATATATATATATATATATATATATATATATATATATATATATCAGATTACATACAAACTCTCTCTCTCCATCTATATCTATATCTCCCTTTGTCTCTCCTTCTTTATATCTATTTATTAGCTTGCATACTCTCTCTCTCTCTCTCTCAACAAATTTACTGAACAAGTGAGAAATATTACGTAAAAACAAGAACTTTAACCTAAAAATGCCAAAAAAAGATGAAAAAATAACCCAAAAACAACCCAAAAACGAAAAGTTTGTATTGTAGAACGATGTTTTTTTAAGGGTAAAATTTCAACATTTTTTTAAAAACCAATTTTATTTTTTTTGCAAAAAGGATTAAAACAACACCCTTGAAACAAAAAGTGTTGATGTTGGAATAACAAAAAAAATCGGGATACAATTTTTTCTCTTTCTAGCAATGGAATTAAAGATAAAATATTAGGACTTTGAAGAATCGTAAAATTCCAACAATTCTCATACATGATGTTAAAGATAAAATATCATGTCTCAAAGCCTTATAATTTCCAACAAGTTTCATCCATATTGTCAAATATAAAATATCGTGACTCTAAAAAACCCTAAAATTGTAATTGTTTTCATTATTCCACAAGTAAGATTCATTATTCCACAAGTAATTTTTATTTTAAAGGCTAAAATTATAGCTCTTTTCAAATATTAGCATAAGACAACTTATCTTATTACAACAAAAAACCTAAGAATCAACCATCAAGATGAAATGTCCCTTTCAATGAGGCATTAAATTTTCAACATTTTTAAAAGTATCTTATAGCAAATGATAACAATAAATAATATCATGGCAATAACACTGTATAATTTAAAAAGTCAACATTAATTTATAATATTTTTTTTACTTTTAATAAAAATATCAACAAATGATAAGAGTAAATAATATCATAGAAATATCACTGCATAATTTAAAAATTCAACATTAATTCCTAATATTTTTTTACTTCTAATCAAAATATCAATAAATGATAACAATAAATAATATGATGGAAATATCACTGCATAATTTAAAAATTCAACATTATTTTCTAATATTTTTTTACTTTTAATCAAAATATCAAAAAAATATAATAATAAATAATAGCATGGAAATATCACTGCATAGTTTAAAAATTCAACATTAATATCTAATATTTGTTTACTTTAATCAAAATATCAATTTTGGTGTGTTGAACATAAACTAAATTATTTTTGTAATTCTTTGCTACATTTTGGATATTCTAAAGAGATGAATTCTTCATAGTTAAAACATATAATCCAACAAACATATAAATGACTCATAACTTCGTGTAAGATCATATGGAAGTCAAAATATCTATTTCAAGTTACCATGCAAACATCATTTACATAAAATGTATTAGAAATTTATTCAAAATCAGTCATAGGTTCTGGCACACCATCAAAACCTACATCTTCAGATGAATTACTAGATGCAGATGAAGATGATCCATATTCTTCTCTTTCATCAACTAGTGCTTCATCTGAGTCAACATGCATGCCCACCATTTCAGGTTTCAAAAGTCTTCTATATATATGACTAGATTCAGCAGACTCCCATCTCAACATTGTTTCTTCTGCTAGAAATTTCTTCAAAATATCCATGGTCTTCAAGAAAAGAGTTCCTCTCTTTGTTAAATTGAATTCATACACAAGTATGTCAACATCCTCCAATTTTAAGAGGTTTTTGCGACGATGATTTATATTTTTATATTTGAATTGTAGTAGCCCATGGGCCATGGGCCATACTTCTTTGTACTTGGAGCTATTTTCCATTTAGATAAAGAGAGTAAAGTAACCTCACCTTCCAAGTAGGTTTTATCTTGAAAGGATTTCCTAATTTATCATAGAGAATACTCCAGAAACTATTACAAAATAAAGAATTAAGAACTCTTAAATATGTAAATGGAAAATAAATCTCAATAAGAAGTTGAACCGCGTATGTAAATGTAGATATTATAAACGATAGAAGAACCAATGATTGATGATGTTGAAAGAGATTCAAGTAAAGATGAAGTTGAACCACCCATAGCTATGTATATATATGTCATGCATTATTGAAATTGTACATATTTATTAGTTTCAATTTCATCAATTCAGTTTTGTAATTTAATTATTTAATGTACATACTTATACTCATTTACATTAAATTATTATATGTACAGATGAAATCAATGTCGATAATGAGATGTTAAAAAATATCGACACTCACACATATGGAAATAAAAAAAATCACCATGTTACATGGTATCGTGTTAAGATAATTATTGATAAGTTATTCAAAGGTGGAAATGTGACAATTCAAGCTCAAATTTTGAGAGGTATCTTAACATCGAAGAAATTAAAGGAAGAAAAACCACTATTGGGCATTTGAAAATCAACAAAAGATAAAATGGTGAAGGAAAATGTGATTCAAAATATAAGTAGTGCTATAAAGTGAATTGGAAGATCTAGAAAGAAAAGTGATATAGATGTTTCTAGAGAAATACAAACAACAATGTCTTCATCAACTAATACAGAAAATTGTTTGATAAAATATATGGAAAAATCATTAGGGACGTCACAAAAAGCATTGCACAAGCATAGGAAATTTTGATTTCAAATATATGCAAATGATGAACTTGTTTGTTAGATAGATATTCTTAGGAAACCATACAAATATAGACTTGGAGAAAATGTGGAAAATATTATATATGAATATTGGGAGAAAATTTCACATGTTTCACCAAAAAAAATGGATGTGGTGTGACAAAGAATAAGACAAAATTAATATGAAGAACATGCAAAGCATTTATTGGACACCACTCAGATAAAGTTGTTCAATAAGTTCAAAGAAGAGAATCATGGAATTAATGTCTCAATCAGTACTTTCGTAAAAAAAAACACGACATGTTAAACTTATCATTGTACGTGACATTTGTTGTTGTCGTTATCGTGTAAAATTTCAATTATATTATGGCACATTCCTTAATTTTGGTAAAATTTTTTGGAAAAATTCACCTCCTCCTTCCACTATCCATGATTTCATATCCCAAATTCTACGTGGAAGAGAAAATCATGAATTATTTTTTCAAAAGAAATATTTTGGTGGTAAAAAATGTGATTATTGTGGAAATTTAACTTTTTTCCACAATAAATATCCTATTAATATGAATGGTCAATTACTTTCCAACATAAAAGTGGTATGGAAGAGATATGAATATATTCATACATCGATTTGCACAAGTGGTAGTACAAGTCCTAAAGGGATTGATTTACAAGAAGAATATTTTTTTGTGATAAAGTTTTTGAAGTTTGAGACATAAATTTATAAATACACCACGAATTGTCATAGAGATCGATGGTAGGACCTACAATTCAAAAACTCTTGTGCAAAGTTTCCACGAGGGACCATTTTGTCGATAGTTGCTTTTGTAGAAAATTACACATTTATTGCACAAAATTAAATATAGAATGAATATTATCATTGTGACCAAGTCTCTATTCTTTTCCATGTTCTATATATACATATTGAACAAAATGTTGATAATACATAAATCGCCAATAAGAATCAATAGTTATTAAAGAATATCATTTTTATATCAACAATGATCGTACAGATGATACACATTTTGTAAAACATTGCTTTGATAAGATATATGACTCATTGAAAGGTCATGGAATAAAATTCAATGAACACTAGTCATGGTCAGATGGATGCGAAATTCAATTTAAATATTCATGATCATTATTTTGGTTGTGTCATTTTCATACATAAACCAACATTAAACATTGTTGGAATTTCTTTGAAACTGTTCATGGAAAAAGAGAACTTGATTGTGTAGGAGCATGTATAAATGAGCAGTTCGAATATATCAGATGGAATTGTTATGTAACTAGATCACAAAAAATATAGATCAACGACTTCAAAATTAGCCTCTTCGAGGGGGACTCTCTTTTACATCATATAAATGAACAATTCTTGAATCATACAAATGAATAGACCTCCATCTTATATATAGTAGTCTAAGGGGTCAGAATATAACCAAATCCTACATAACATTAATAATGTAATGACACAAAAATAACAATAGTGGGATTTTATGGGGCATAAAAATTACAATAAAGGGGCTACACTAGTATTATAGAGATCTAACATGCCCCTCTCATTAAAAAAAGTGTTGTCCTTAATGATTTAGTAGTCTTGGATGCTTATGCATAAAAATTATCATCCTCCCACATGGAATCTTCAGTAGGTAAGCTCTTCCACTTAATGAGATACTCTGAAATTGATCAATTTCGTAGTTGTCAGGTTCTTGTTTCTGTGACTGCTTCAGGATCAAATATGAATTTTCCTCTGTTGTCAAGTTCTGAAAATATTGTTTGAATTAGGAGCTTGTTGCTGATAACCTTTTTTAAGCATGAAACATGGAAAACTAGGTGTACTCGGGAAGATGTAGGCAGCTCCAATTTGTATGTCATAGTACCAATCTTTTGCAAAACCTTATATGGACCATAGTACTTGTGTGATAATTTATTATCATTCTTAGCTTGCTTGAGGGAAATTTTTTTGTATGGTTGTAGCCATGGAAATACTTAGTTTCCTACATAAAAAATTCTTTCAATGCAATTTCGATCGACTTGTTGTTTCATTCAATTTCATGTGAGAGTGAGGTTATCCTTTAAGAATTGGAAAAATTCTTATTGATGATCGATGTGATAATCCACTACTTGAACCTTAGAATTTTCTCTTAAAGATGATGTGATGGGTGGTGAATGATATCCATAGAGTGTCATAAATGGAGTCATTTTTGTTGCAGTATGGAAGGAAGTGTTATATCACCATTTATCTAGGGGTAACCACTTGACCCATTATGTTTTTCTGTCAGATAAAAATCAACGAAGATATCCTTCCAAACATTTGATCACTATCTCAGTTTTCCCATAAGATTAAGGATGGTGAGATGAGCTATGAGCTAATTGAGTAGATGTGAGGTCCCTCAATGGTCTATGTAGGCTTTGTAGATAATGCCAACTATAATACTTGAAACATTTCTTCTACTTCTTGGGTTCTCTTTTCACCCATTGATGAGCTAGTAATATTTAGAGGCATCTACATTGGCCCCGTGACCAACAATATGGTGGAGTATAGTGTTGTCATTGAACTCTTATCTGAGGCTATTTCACTTGGGTTCCACTAGTGAGCTGTCAAATTAGACTCACAACTCTTGGTGTCACAACTAAACTGTGTCAATTTCATGAGGCATCCTATTTTACTTCATCATGATTTAAGGATATGTCTCCTTGAATTTTCTTTCACTAATATTGAATATATGCACATCTCAAGTTATTATAATACATTGGATCATTTATTAGCTTATAACATGTTAGATTGGAATTTGTCACAGTAAGATAATATTCATCAAAATCATGCATGCATGCATGTACATAATCCACATGGGTAACCAATTTTTATCATTTTCATACCATAAGTAGATGTCATAGAACAACTTTTGCATGTGTGCATATCTAGATAAGAGTTTGATACTTCCATCACAAAACTAGGTGCAATGTCCAAAAATAGGGGTACAAGGCTTGGGCTCCTAAGCCCATTTATTTATACATAAACTCCTAATTCGATCGAGCTAGAACTATATCCTAATAAACTATTTCAAGGCTAATCATCCTCGCGTAAATGATAACAAAATGCAACACATGGAGTTTACCCCCACATTGTGCCAGTGCAAGTGATATGGAACAACATCAAAGGCCACAGATTGAATCACCATTATCAATTCTTGAACATCATGAGTAAAATCACATCATTCTACTCTCCCTTAAGGGCCTTCTCAGCCACCTCATGTGCCACTATCGTTTCTCCACAATGATTATATGGTGATGAGCCAGGGAGTTAGTTTGGTGTCACTTCCATGACAACAATGCATGACTAGTGTTAGTGATAATGTAAGTGTACACACACATTATACATACATACATACATAAATACATACATGCATACATACATACATGCATACATGCATGCATACATACATATATATGGTCCTATTCTACCCGAATTCATGTTTTATTTTTTTCAATATATGATTTAACCATGGGTTTAGTCCTTCTACTTCGATTTTACAAGATAGGGTGACATTTTTGTTATGACATCCACTAGATGTTAGGGGAATTTTATTGGAATAAACATATATGGTTAATTATTCCCCTACATATGTAATTGCATTATTCACAATATACCTAATTTTCTTGCAACTTAGGTTTTATCCTACAAAGTTGTAACATTTCTTTCCCATTATGTGCATGTTGTATCTTAAGTGGTATATCATATAACACTTTATTTTCATTTTGGTTTGCATGCTACAATGTTTTCAGGCTAAAGGTTCCTCCTACAAACCCGACATAAATTAAAATTTCCAGGATTGAGTGGTAAATTTCAATTAGTAGGTAAAACTACATTGCATAATAAATGGGTTTACAGGCTAAAGGAAAAAGATGGAGGAAAAAAGAGGTACAAAGCTAGACTTGTGGTGAAGGGGTTTGCAAAAAAGAAAGGTATTTATTTTGATGAAATATTTTCTCCTGTTGTTAAGATGACTTCAATCAAAACTATTTTAAGTCTTGTAGCAGCGAAAGATTTACATCTTGAATAGTTAGATGTAAAGATAGCATTTCTCCATGGAGATTTGGAGGAAGAGATCTATATGGAGAAACTAGAAGGATATGAGGTCAAAGGGAAAGAAAAATTAGTGTGCAGGTTAAAGAAGATCTTGTATGGCTTAAAATAGGCTCTAAGGCAGTGGTATCTAAAATTTGACAAGTTTATGCCTGTACAAGGTTATACTAGATGTCACTTTGATCATTGTGTTTATTTGAAAAATCAAAATGATGGAGCTATATTATAATGTTATTGTATGTAGATGACATGCTTGTTGCAGGGTCTAACATGCAAGAAATAAATGTGCTAAAAATAAAATTGGCGAATTCATTTTCAATGAAGGATTTGGGAGCTGAAAAACAAATCCTTCGTATGAGAATAACTAGACACGGGAAAAATAAAAAATTAACACTATCTCAGAAAGAGTACATACAAAAGGTGTTGAAAAGATTTAATATGTAGAATGAACAACCAGTTAGTAAACCTTTTGCTAGCCATTTCAAACTTAGTAAGGAGATGTGCCCCAAGACCCAAGAAGAAATGGACTATAATGTTCAGCAGTCATATGCATTATAGTTGGGTTTAATGTACAGCAAGAACGTATCCTAGTAGCTTGATATCACCAGTGGAGTTGTAAGAAAAAGAAGGAACAGTCCAGGTAAATATTGAATGAAGAATAGTTTGTATACTGAGAGAAGGCACCAAACTTTCCAGAACACATTAGTGTTCAAATACTGTTTGTAGGAGCCTTGACAAGATAATAAGGTAAGATAGATATAGCGAGGAGCACTATAGGATATGTATTTATTTTAGGTGGAACAACTGTCAGTTGGGTTTCAAAAATTCAAAGTGTTGTTGCACTTTCAACAACAAAATTAGAGTATGTTGCTGCTACAGATGCTAATAAAGAAATGATTTGGTTATGAAGGTTTATGGATAAATTGGGTAAGAAGCATGATATGGGCACATTATACAATGATAGCCAAAGTGCCATTCATCTTGCAAAGAACTCAACATTTCATTCCAGGACTAAACACATACATCTCAAGTACCATTTCATACGGTCAGTATTGGAAGATGGAGAGTTGAAGCTCGAAAAGATACAAACTAGCCAGAATTCCTGTATATGCTATCATGCTGTGGTCTGTGGAGAAACTCAAGAATATGTTCAATTTTATTCTGAGTCTTCATGATGATGAGCAATGCTGGGGAAGCAATTCTTAGGTCCAAAGAGTGAGTCATTGTCCACAAATGAAGCAATGGTGGAGTTACAATCAGCCTTCCAAGTGTAGATTAGCCCGTGTGGAGCCCGATTTTCATCCTTATCTTGCAGATCCTTGTTTTGGCGTATGTGTACCCAAGAAAATTCATACACCCCCGCAATGGAGGGACTTGTTTCGCGGGTCTACAAATACCCTCGACTAGGGGTCCAAGGCCATGGTCCATCAGTTGGGGCTGGGTGTCACTCAAGCTGGTAAGTCAGGATGTAAAATTGCCTTGTAAAAGTATACTAATTTCTAGTCAATCTAGGATGTTCATTAGGCAGATGATCTGATGGTAGAAGTTATGTTTAGTTTAGGGTTTTTTTCCCTAGAAGGCAACCCCTCATTTTGTATGAGGGTATTGTATTGCAACTGTGTATTGTATGTGTATTCTTAGAGCGAGAAACAGATAGGGAGACTGTGAGAGAGAATAGAGGATATTACAACAGATCTATTGTAGGTTGTGTCTCTTCATTTTTCTGGATAATAGAAATGTGAATATCAGTTGTTCAGAACGTAGCCTACCCAGGAACTACTTATTATCTCGGAGTCTCTGGTTTTATGTGTTCTGTGTGCTTATGTTTTCCACAAGCATATTATATAAACATTGCTCCCATAACTGATAAATTTCTGTAACACCAATAAATAATAATAATAACATAGTATTTAATATAATTTTGAAATTTAACAATAATTTACCATAATTATTTCCATTATTTTTGGGTACCAAAACCATAATTGCACTGCATGGTAGAAGAGATGGTCGAGTGATTCCATTGTTCAACAACTTTTGGCTTTGCTTTGGTATTTCTACACTTTGCATTTTTGAAATTCAATGTATGCCAATGTCACAAGAACATATTCTTGCTACAAAATCTTTACCAAGGATAAAATCCAAAAATACTTTGGAAAATAAACCAAACAAGTTTCTATGTAAATTAGTTCTTAACACATTTGTAACATATTGAATGTGTCTCTATTTATACAATAGGAGGAGTAACAAACTCATAATGATCATCCACTAATATCTCTAACCATCTAGACACATAACCCTATCCTCCATGATTTCCTCCATGATCTTTTCCATGAGGTTTATCTTCTTAACTTCGAATTTGATCATCCAAGGCCACATAAAGGTGTCTTAGAAGCTTCCTTTGAGCCTACACATGTCAACAAACTCATGCTAATTGTTAGGCATAAGTATAAGCATATTATTTTCTAAGTTTTAGCCATAAATTCACTTTAAAATGTTAAGAATTAATAAACTTTGGAAAAACATAGTTATGACCCAATAATGAAGTGAATGTAATGATATGGAGGTGTAATGGAGGTGACATGAAGGTAAAATGTGAAGATATTGATGAATAATGGAGTGAAAATAGGGACTATTTTGAGGCCCAACAAACTACAAATACAAATTCATTTTTCAAGATGGAATAAACTTGACTCCCAAATTTTCCATTCAAAATGACTATTAGCAAGCCAAACAAGAATAAAAATGCCAAATAAAACATTGTTTCATATAAGTGATTTATTTATGAACATCACTTTTACAAATTTCCCAACTATGGGGATATGCAACTAGTGCAAAACAAAGATTTAAAAACTTCACTTGGACAAAGAGTCCGCACATTTCTTACCCAACTAGCTAAATGAACCCTCTATTTGAAATTCTTCTCCTTCTGGAGTTGCTTCAAGGATTGTCACACCTTGCACCACTTTTTATTTTGTTGCTTCCTCTTCAGGTTCTTGCATGACTTTATTTCCCTTGCTAGGATGAAGTTTTGGATGAAATTTCAAACACTTCTTGACCTAATGCCGATTGATATTGCAATGAGTGAAAAAGTTTTTTTGAGCCTCTATTTTCACAAATGTCCTTAAACTTGGATTATAATTTCCCTTCTTGGTCTCAATTTCAATTGACATATTCATCTTCTTGACTAGTGATTTCCTTTTGTGGCACTTAGCTACACAATGGTTAGGTGCATGACATAAAGTGCATGGAAAAACATTCTACAAAATTTTATTCAAATCATCATGTGGTTTTTCATCATTAAAATGCTTTGAATAGAAAAGACACTTATACCTCTCATGGGTGTCCTTTATCTTATGCTTTTTATGCAAGAAACTTGAATGGAGAGAAGAACTTGTCTTAGTCTCTCCTTCAACTTGCTCATCTCTCTTTGGACATTTTTTTCACTTCATGCCCTCCTTTTGCTTTAGAAAAAAAGTTGGCACCAATTTCTGATGAAAATCCCAATATTTTTCCTCCTCATGTCATCTCTTATGACAAAAATAACAAGATACCCAAGGGCTATCTTCGGAAGACCATTCTTCCTTTTTGACATAGCCTAAGCCTTCATATCTAGTTCTCTCCTTTGCCTCAATTTAATTTTTAATGCCTTGATGGTTCACTCAAAGGCCTCCTCCCTTGTAACCCATCTTGGTTAAGAGCTTGGATCCAATTCGTTTACTATGTTTTTCAAAAGTTGCAAATGAATTTACATCAACAGTTTCATGTAAAGAAGAAGCATATAAATGCTTACCATTTTCCTCATATTTTGATTTAGGTGCAAAGATGTTTTTAAACACTTTTTTGATTCTGGATGTGTCCTCTTGGATTCTTGGGTTATCTTCTTTTATCTCCTTGCACTGGGGTGCTAATAGAACCTCATCCTCCACATCATGTGTACACAAGGTACAAAATTTTCCATATTTTTTCTCTGAGGGACTTTCTACACTAGAATCTTGCATAATAATTGTAGAAAATCATGAATATTGTGGAGAAGATGGTGGTTTATCACCATTCTTATTACCTTCTTCTCTTGGAGAACATTCTCCTCTTGGAGGTCTAGAGCTTTCACCTTGCAATTTGGTGTTCCTCTCTTCAAAGAGGACTTTCACCATTTCTTCCATGTCTAAGAAAGCCTTTCTAAAAGTCTTCACATCCTCTGACATATTTGTAGGCTCTCCTCCTTCGAACATGATTTTCTTGAAGCTTCAACTGCAACTTGAGGTAGAAATTGTGGTAGAGATTGTAACAATATTGTTCTCCTTTCCAAAACCTTCTCATCACTTGAGATTCAAAACTTGTAGCTTCACATTCACTTGCAAACAAAAGTCAAATCCTCATGGCACAAAGTAAACCTATGCTCTGATACCAACTTGAGATGAATGGGAAATATTATTTTTGCTATGCTAAGATCCTCATCCAAATAAAAAAATGTTCTTGAGGTTTGTACTTCAAAATAGCAAGTAAAAGCATGGGTTTTTATGTGTGTTTTTTTTTTTAATAGCATGAAAAAATTAAACATGAATTAAAAATATTGAATGGAATTATGCATCAATCAGTAATACACCAACCATTGATGAACAAGTTCACCCCTTCTAGGCTAGATCTCATTGGATCATCTCTAATGGCATAACCCCTTCAGAGAAACAAAATTATGCTAGAGTTATCACTCCATACAAATGTTAACCTACAGTCAAACATGTAAAATTTCATGAAGAAAAGGCATCTTGCACCAAGACCCCATACCATAGCCTCAAAGAGCATAAACAATGCAACAATCCACTTGAACTACATAAACAAGTCTGTCCTCAAAAACACATAGAGAAAAGAGGAACATAGGCTACATCATTGATGTAGTAGTTGTTGCAAAAAGCACATGGAGGCTGGAGAAACCCCTGCAAGGTCATCTCCATCTTCATACTCCTCCATAAACTGATTCAACACTCTGGTTTACCATGGCACCCATAGAATTCATCCTACAAAAAGCCAATGTAAAGTACTCCATTAACTCTGAAAACTGCTCCAATGAGTTTAGAATGCCCAAAAATTCCTGGCTAACCTCTTTCTAAAACAAATTTGGCCAAAAATTGCAAAATTTATGATCTCCCCAAATTTTGGCACAAATCGCTCCACAAATTCCGCAAAATCTGGACTGGTCCTACAAATTCGCCCCATTTTTGGCTAACGGAATGAAAATTTCCGTTAATTCCACATGAAATTGTAGAACTTTTTAAATGAATAATGGCCTTTAAAAATCAATTTTCAAACCATAACATCATGGTTAATTAAAGAAAAAGTTTAAACAAAAACAATTCGGCCCTTAGACTAACCGTTGGTGGCTAAGTCTTTGCAATCATATGGCGAATAGATGGTTTATGTGGGCGGTTAGGATCTGCATGCATGGTCCCTAGAATAATGGTCATGCGCACACTTTTTGGGGGGGTTGCGGGGGGGGAAGCCCTCGCCCCTTTCCCCACACTCCGCTTGAATACACCACAAATTGAATTTCGGACCTTCGTTTCTTAAGACATGAAGTTTGGTGTAGCGACATTTGGCATGGTTTGTTGGACAGAAGTCGGGTGTTCATCCCCTGGCCGATCCAATCCACCCTTGGCAAAATTTTGGTGGTCTCCCATGCTGCCACATGGCAGCCTCTGATTGGGCCACGTGGCAACATGTGGTTAGGCATCACTTCAACCAACCAAATTACACCATCCAAAAGCCAATGAAAAAAAGACAAGTGGTGAAGCCAGAAAGGCTAAAAAAAATTACATCTTGACCAACTAGAAGAGGCCACATGGCAGCCTGCAACTAGCCAAAAAAAGCTTCCATTTTTTTAAAAATTTCTTGTTTGGGAAAATAAACAGAACGTGTTTATGCGAGCATACGGTGTTTTTTCCACTAAACGAGTTGCGACAGATTTATAATGATGAGATATACATGGTCGTTCATGTTCCACACCATTCCGACAACTTTGATTTTTAAGCATAATTTTGAGGACATGATCAGAAACCAATGCATCTAGTGCAACCAATCAAATAGGAGTAGAAATAAACATCTAGACTAAAATCAATGCATCTAATGTAAGGTGTTAAATAGGATTATAAATCAACATCTAAACTAAAATCAATGCATCTTGTGCAAGTTATCATATAGGATTATAAATCAATATCTACATTGAAACCAATGCATCCAGTGCAAGAAATCAAATAGGAGTAGAAATCAACATCTATAGTGAAATCAATTCATTTAGTGCAAGGTATTAAAAGGTATTAGAAATCGACATCTACAATGAAATCAATGCATCTAGTGCAAGCGATAAAATACCACTATAAATCAATATCTACAGTGAAACCAATGCATCTAGTGCAAGAAATCAAATAGGAGTAGAAACCAACACCTAAATTGAAATAAATGCATCTAGTGTAAGGTATTAAATAGGATTATAAATTGACATCTACACTAAAACTAATTCATCTAGTGCAACCGATCAAACAGGATTAGAAATCAACAACTACAATGAAATCGATACATCTATTTTAGTGAAAAACCAAAATATTCATGACTCTCTAGATCTAACTTCTATGTATGTATGTGTCTTCGTGTGTCTTTTTCTTCTTCCCTCTCTCTGAATCTTCCATTTTATGTCTATATCCCTCCCTCTATCCTTCTCTCTCTCCCCGACCTCTCTCCTTTGTCTCTCGTCTCTCTGTCTCTACCTCTCCCTCCCTTTCTCTATCTTTGTATTATTCCCTCTCCCCCTTGCAATATATATGTATATATACCACCCTTCATCTCTCCTTATTTGTCTCTCTATCTCAACCCCCTAAACACATTTCATGCTCTCTCTCTCTCTCTCTCTCTCTCTCTCTCTCTCTCTCTCTCTCTGTGTACACACACACACACACACACACATATACATATAGGTATATATCAGATTACATACACACTCTCTCTCTCCATCTATATCTATATCTCCCTTTGTCTCTCCTTCTTTATATCTCTTTATCAGCTTGCATACTCTCTCTCTCTCTCAAAAAATTTATTGATCAAATGAGAAATATTACCTCAAGACAAGAACTCTAAACCAAAAATTCCAAAAATAACATGAAAAAATAACCCAAAAACAACCCAAAAACGAAAAGTGTGTATTCTAGAAAGATGTTTTTTTAGGGTAAAATTTCAACATTGTATTGAAAACCATTTTTTTTTTTGCAAAAAGGATTGAAACAACACCCTTGAAACAAAAAGTGTTGATGTTGGAGTAACAAAAAAAGATTGGGTTACAATTTTATCTCTTTCTAGCAATGGAATTAAAGATAAAATATTAGGACTTTGAATAATCGTAAAATTCCAACAATTCTCATACATGATGTTAAAGATAAAATATCATGTCTCAAAACCTTATAATTTCCAACAAGTTTCATCCATCTTGTTAAATATAAAATATCGTGACTCTAAAAAACCCTAAAATTAATTGTTTTCAACCATAGCATTAAAGATAAAATATCGTAACTCAGAAAAACATTATTATTTTGACAAATTTTCAACCATGGAATTAAAAACCTTAAGTTTTTAACATATTTGAACCATGAAATTATGGACAAATTATATGACTAAAACAATTTTTAAAAATGAACAAGTAAATGAAAGATTCATTATTCCACAAGTAATTTTTATTTTAAACGAAAAAATTATAGCTCTTTTCAAATCTTAGCCTAAGACAACTTATCTTATTACAAAAAAAAACCTAAAAATCAACCATCCAGATGAAATGTCAGTTTCATTGAGGCATTAAATTTTCAACATTTTTAAAAATATCTTGTACCAAATGATAACAATAAATAATATCATGGCAATATCACTGTATAATTTAAAAATTCAACATTAATTTATAATATTTTTTTTACTTTTAATAAAAATATCAACAAATGATAAGAGTAAATAATATCATAGCAATATCACTGAATAATTTAAAAATTCAACATTAATTCCTAATATTTTTTTACTTCTAATCAAAATATCAATAAATGATAACAATAAATAATATCATGGAAATATCACTGCATAATTTAAAAATTCAACATTATTTTCTAATAATTTTTTTACTTTTAATTATAATTTCAACAAATTATAACAATAAATAATAGCATGGAAATATCATTGCATAATTTAAAAATTCAACATTAATTTCTAATCTTTTTTTACTTTAATCAAAATATCAACTTTGGTGTGTTGAATATAAAATAAATTATTTTTGTAATTCATTGTTGCATTGTGGATATTCTAAGGAGATTAATTCTTCATAGTTAAAACATATAATCCAAAAAAAAATATAAATGACTCATAAATTTGTGTAAGATCATATGGATGTCAAAATATTTATTTCAAGTTACCATGCAAACATCATTTACATAAAATGTATTAGAAATTTATTCAAAATTAGTCATAGGTTCTGGCACACCATCAGAACCTGCATCTTCATATGAATTACTAGATGCAGATGAAGATGATCCAGATTCTTCTATTTCATCAACTAGTGCTTCATCTGAGTCAACATGCATGCCCACCATTTTAGGTTTCAAAAGTCTTCTATATATATGACTAGATTCAGCAGACTCCCATCTCAACATTGTTTCTTCCAGTAGAAATTTCTTCAAAATATCGATGGTCTTCAAGATAAGAGTTCCTCTCTTTGTTAAATTGAATTCATACACAAGTATGTCAACATCCTCCAATTTTAAGAGGTTTTTGCGGCGACGATTTATATTTGTGCCCTTTCCTTTTCTCTTTCTACCAATTTATTTATACTCTACCATCTCTAGCTTGTACAGACCATTGAATGGCTGGGTATTTGTGGCATACCAATGTACTTCAACAACTCTAATATCTTTATTTTCTTTAATGACCATTATAACCTTGGCAACGCATCATGGATAGCCAAGTGTATCTCCATCTGCTAACACTGCTATCATGCAACCTTCCTTAACATCCTACACAAAACCTCTGCAAATGTCTTCCATGGCTTCATGTTGTGCACATGATCTTCTAGAACCAATATATATTTTTGTTTCCTCTACCTGTGGAGAATTAATAATACCTTGAGATTGTTTTTTGTGCACAATGTGTCTTTCCTTATGTTCATTTGACATATTTTGTGGCCAAATAAATGGAGACATCAAAACTGTATGTTTGTTTATTGATCTTGAAATCATATCACTTTGATTATTGAAAAAATACTCCCACCAAATTGAATCAAAAACATCAAAGTAATCATATGTATCTCTAATATATCTTTTAATTTCTTCCAGGCATTCAAAATAATTTATATATATTTTAATCCTTTGTGCATTATGGATTTCAGCAACTAATTGTAATAAAAATATCTTTGATGCAAATATTGGATGGTCTAGAATGAAGTTCAAAAATGCTAAACCTGATGATGACACCCATTCTGCAACATTTGAAAACTTCTTGCCCCATATAAGTGTTTTCCAATCAATTTTTTTAATACGAAATTGATTTTGGAAGCTAATTCCATTAAGTTGTTAAATGAATTTCTCCTCACCATGTGATCCCATAATAAACCTTTGCATGTTAATATTTTCTTCCACTACATGAAAAAAGACTCTGGAATGTATGATTTATTAATACATTCAATTAATGATCGTGGGATCCCAACATCTTTCCTCCTCAGTGTTGTTAGTTCCCTGTGATTTTAGCAGATTGGCAAGACCAAAGCTGCAGAGAGAACATTGTGAACCACTTTGGGATTCTAGGATCTAGCCCTCCTGAATCCACAGAGGGATCTCTCTAAAAGTGCAAATATTGATTTATTTTTAAGGTTTTTGGTATGATATTAGGCTAGTTATTAAGAACGAGGGTTTTTGTTTTTTTTAGATAGTTGAGCATGATTTTTGGTTGAGTGGAAAGTCCTAAAATGAAAGAGTTTCAAAGGGGTGAAGATGTAAACAATCAGAACAAGATTTGGCTGATAGGATAGATATGAAACTGGTTCTAGTCCGTTGGGCTATGGAGTCATAAAAGGGTTTAATTGTGTAACAATTTCAAGAGTGGTCCAAGGGGCAAGTCATCTATATCAAAAGATCTTTTAGATTAAATGATGTAATGGAACATTAAGAGTGTTGAAAAGGTGGAAAAAGTCAATAATTTCAATAAGGATTTATTAACTTTCCAAACAAGAAAATCCTTTTAAGCAACTGTTTGAAACCAACCAAAGGACAGGGCTAACCATAAACTTCTTTGCAAAAGCTTGTATTAAAGCTAACTTATCAAACAAACAATCCAGCAGTCCACATGACTACTTTCAGAAGGGATGAAAACAGATAAGAAAACAAAGTGCAGCTTAAGATCAAGCAAGATACTTTATAATCTAAACTTGCTTTCAGATTACTCTTAGGGAAACCTTCAGAACAACCTTTGGAGAAAGAAACTAGAAGACAAGGCAAACCATACACTTTTCTAGTCTAACTCTACTCAGCACAATGAAAATATCATTCAAGAACTTCCTTTCAATTTTGGCACATCAAGAAAAGGGAAAACCAACATTCCTTGATAATGTTTACACTTAACTTAAGTCATTCTTAAACACACAAAAGGAGGAAAACATAAAGATAAAGCTTATCAGTGAAATTAGGGTACTTTTGACAGTAAATCCTAGCTCTATATTTGTTGTTCTTTATCAGAGAATAAGTGAAAAAAATGGCATACGTGAAAGGAAAACAATAACACAGTAAGAATTAATTCACCAATGATATATACCAGGATCCCAAGAATAAGCTTGTATATTGATGTCAATCCAGTTACATACTTCAATTCCAATGTTTCAGTACAACAATCATCTTTTCTTCTCGGCCTAACTTATTTGATCACAAACAGAGCTTCAAAGCCTCTGAACACTTTTTACATGTAGAAATTTTTGAGCACAAGTATTATATCAAAATCTAGCAACCAACCCTTTACAATGTGCTCCTTAAGAAGATTTTATAGGAAAATTAGGAGGTGGAAGGGTTTCTAGGGTTCAAGTATCATATATTCTATATTTAATGCAATTCTATGCCTTGAAACCCATGCAAGGCATAAGGCAGGAATACATTCGATCTATATCTTTGTTTCATAACTCTGTTCTACTTTCGAGGCTTAGTGGATTAAAATATTGACTTCAGGGAACTTCCTTATCTTTGTAATAACTTCTCTAATAGTTTGAAATTAGTTTCTTTGATTGTAAATAACTATTCATTTGTCTTTATGTTAATATGTTTTGTTCTGGTAATAACTAGGCCTTATTTGATTGCTTTGAGGCTACAGGTGTCTTTCTGGTAGCTGGAGAGGATTCAATTAGCCTCTGATGTGGTGGTGGAGGCTTTCTCGGACTGATAGATATTATTGTTTTGACCTAAAACATGGCTAATTCAATTTTGATTTGTGTTCCAGGTTTTAATTTTATTTAATCTCTGTCTTCAGGTCTTCAAACTATCTTCAATTATGTGGATTAGGCTTTTTATAATTGAACTTAGGCCGTAATCCTTTAAAAACCATATTAAAAATATTCAAACCTGTTTCTTCTTCGATTTCATCCCTAGATATTGATACTCTTTGCTTTAATTAATGTTTGTTGTATTCTTTTGCTGTGCAGGCGTACAGAGGGTTTTATAATGTCGCCAGTGTTCATGAGACACTGGTGAATCAATATGTGAAACTCTGTGGAGTGATCCTTTTGATGAATAATGGCTTGGGGGATCATCATCCCCAACCTTTGATTTTCTTTTAAAACAATGGAAAAACCATTAAAACCTCCACAGAAAAACGAAATTATAAAAAATCCTGCAGGGTAAGACTTAAACTACTTCAGAGGTTTAGGTCGGATTGTCACCGTTGGATGAAAAGTCATCAATGGTGAGGATTGCTCGTTGGGGTCAGATGGGGAGGCGGTGGATAAATGGTGGGGGAGATTAAGTCTAGGCTGTTGATCTGCAAAGATCAACTGTTGGAAATATGATGCAGAGTGTTGTCCTTGATGGCAACCCACTAAATGAAGATGAAGACATGCGACTGTTGACATGTGTTGTCCTTGTTGGCAAACCACCTGATGAAGTTATTCTTGACTTAATGGACTTGGTAAATGATGTAAATCTGATGTTTGTTGACAATATGATGCTGAGTGTTGTCCTTGAAAGGCAACCCACTTGATGAAGATGATGACAACTTACTTGATGAAGTTGTGCTTGAGAGAATATGTTCCTGATGAAGAAAATATGATGTTTCTACAGTGTGTACGGAAGGCAATGAAGAAAGGAATTCAGAATGTGCTCAAAATATGAGGAAAAAAGTATGTCTCTTTGTATACGCGGATTTGACTAGGGGAAGTCGCGTATGCACGCAGAAAAGAACGTGCCAAGTTGCGTATGGGCTAAAGCGCTCAAAAAGTGCAAAACCAAGGGTAACCACCATGGTATTGACCCATTGTATTGGGTAATGATCCACCTAATTGACCCCGTCCAGGTAGTTTTGGGCTCATGGTATTGTTTTGGCCCATGGTATTGAAAAAAGGGGCTCATGGTATTGAAAAGGATAAACCTATATAAGGAGAAGAAATTCATTGTGAAAATCATGAGTGTGGGTGCAAGATGTCTGAGCTTGAATGAATACTTCTCTCTGAAGTATATCTGAATGGAAAGGGTTACACTTGAATGATAAATTTGAATGTATGATGCACCAATGATGAAGAAGGGGATCTAGATCTGAATTGCTCTTGTATTTGCTAGATCTGATTATGGAAGGCTTAGATCTGTGATGAGGCAAGCATCTAGGCGAACATCTGTCTGAAGCAAAAGGGTAGATCTGAACTGAATATCTGATCTGATGAAGTATGCTGCTCTGTAATGATTGAAGATCTATACGCTACTTAGCCGCGGAGGAAGCGCCTATATACGCGGCTTCAGCGAAGAGAAAGCGTGTATGCGCAATAAAATCTACACTGAGGTATACGCTGGTTTGTGTGGACGGAAGCGCGTATATACGCGACATCAGTGAAGTGAAAGCGCGTATGCAAACTAGGGTTTGCTGAAGACTGTGTGATGTTCTATTGAAGTGGTTGGATCCAGTGTGAAAATTGATGAAACGTGGTCCAAGGTGGTGCTGAGGGTTGTAGCCTTCAGTCAGGGGGTTGTAGCTCCCTTCCAGGTGAGGCTGGTAAACGAGATCAGGGGGTCGTAGCTCCCTTCCAGGAGAGGCTGGTAAACGAGTCAGGGGGTTGGAGCTCCCTTCCAGGAGAGGCTGGTAAACGAGCGCAGGTGGGTGCCTGCG
>CM076573.1:913314795-913433613 GCA_034641835.2 Pinus albicaulis | reverse complement strand
CGCAGGCACCCACCTGCGCTCGTTTACCAGCCTCTCCTGGAAGGGAGCTCCAACCCCCTGACTCGTTTACCAGCCTCTCCTGGAAGGGAGCTACGACCCCCGATCTCGTTTACCAGCCTCACCTGGAAGGGAGCTACAACCCCCTGACTGAAGGCTACAACCCTCAGCACCACCTTGGACCACGTTTCATCAATTTTCACACTGGATCCAACCACTTCAATAGAACATCACACAGTCTTCAGCAAACCCTAGTTTGCATACGCGCTTTCACTTCACTGATGTCGCGTATATACGCGCTTCCGTCCACACAAACCAGCGTATACCTCAGTGTAGATTTTATTGCGCATACACGCTTTCTCTTCGCTGAAGCCGCGTATATAGGCGCTTCCTCCGCGGCTAAGTAGCGTATAGATCTTCAATCATTACAGAGCAGCATACTTCATCAGATCAGATATTCAGTTCAGATCTACCCTTTTGCTTCAGACAGATGTTCGCCTAGATGCTTGCCTCATCACAGATCTAAGCCTTCCATAATCAGATCTAGCAAATACAAGAGCAATTCAGATCTAGATCCCCTTCTTCATCATTGGTGCATCATACATTCAAATTTATCATTCAAGTGTAACCCTTTCCATTCAGATATACTTCAGAGAGAAGTATTCATTCAAGCTCAGACATCTTGCACCCACACTCATGATTTTCACAATGAATTTCTTCTCCTTATATAGGTTTATCCTTTTCAATACCATGAGCCCCTTTTTTCAATACCATGGGCCAAAACAATACCATGAGCCCAAAACTACCTGGACGGGGTCAATTAGGTGGATCATTACCCAATACAATGGGTCAATACCATGGTGGTTACCCTTGGTTTTGCACTTTTTGAGCGCTTTAGCCCATACGCAACTTGGCACGTTCTTTTCTGCGTGCATACGCGACTTCCCCTAGTCAAATCCGCGTATACAAAGAGACATACTTTTTTCCTCATATTTTGAGCACATTCTGAATTCCTTTCTTCATTGCCTTCCGTACACACTGTAGAAACATCATATTTTCTTCATCAGGAACATATTCTCTCAAGCACAACTTCATCAAGTAAGTTGTCATCATCTTCATCAAGTGGGTTGCCTTTCAAGGACAACACTCAGCATCATATTGTCAACAAACATCAGATTTACATCATTTACCAAGTCCATTAAGTCAAGAATAACTTCATCAGGTGGTTTGCCAACAAGGACAACACATGTCAACAGTCGCATGTCTTCATCTTCATTTAGTGGGTTGCCATCAAGGACAACACTCTGCATCATATTTCCAACAGTTGATCTTTGCAGATCAACAGCCTAGACTTAATCTCCCCCACCATTTATCCACCGCCTCCCCATCTGACCCCAACGAGCAATCCTCACCATTGATGACTTTTCATCCAACGGTGACAATCCGACCTAAACCTCTGAAGTAGTTTAAGTCTTACCCTGCAGGATTTTTTATAATTTCGTTTTTCTGTGGAGGTTTTAATGGTTTTTCCATTGTTTTAAAAGAAAATCAAAGGTTGGGGATGATGATCCCCCAAGCCATTATTCATCAAAAGGATCACTCCACAGAGTTTCACATATTGATTCACCAGTGTCTCATGAACACTGGCGACATTATAAAACCCTCTGTACGCCTGCACAGCAAAAGAATACAACAAACATTAATTAAAGCAAAGAGTATCAATATCTAGGGATGAAATCGAAGAAGAAACAGGTTTGAATATTTTTAATATGGTTTTTAAAGGATTACGGCCTAAGTTCAATTATAAAAAGCCTAATCCACATAATTGAAGATAGTTTGAAGACCTGAAGACAGAGATTAAATAAAATTAAAACCTGGAACACAAATCAAAATTGAATTAGCCATGTTTTAGGTCAAAACAATAATATCTATCAGTCCGAGAAAGCCTCCACCACCACATCAGAGGCTAATTGAATCCTCTCCAGCTACCAGAAAGACACCTGTAGCCTCAAAGCAATCAAATAAGGCCTAGTTATTACCAGAACAAAACATATTAACATAAAGACAAATGAATAGTTATTTACAATCAAAGAAACTAATTTCAAACTATTAGAGAAGTTATTACAAAGATAAGGAAGTTCCCTGAAGTCAATATTTTAATCCACTAAGCCTCGAAAGTAGAACAGAGTTATGAAACAAAGATATAGATCGAATGTATTCCTGCCTTATGCCTTGCATGGGTTTCAAGGCATAGAATTGCATTAAATATAGAATATATGATACTTGAACCCTAGAAACCCTTCCACCTCCTAATTTTCCTATAAAATCTTCTTAAGGAGCACATTGTAAAGGGTTGGTTGCTAGATTTTGATATAATACTTGTGCTCAAAAATTTCTACATGTAAAAAGTGTTCAGAGGCTTTGAAGCTCTGTTTGTGATCAAATAAGTTAGGCCGAGAAGAAAAGATGATTGTTGTACTGAAACATTGGAATTGAAGTATGTAACTGGATTGACATCAATATACAAGCTTATTCTTGGGATCCTGGTATATATCATTGGTGAATTAATTCTTACTGTGTTATTGTTTTCCTTTCACGTATGCCATTTTTTTCACTTATTCTCTGATAAAGAACAACAAATATAGAGCTAGGATTTACTGTCAAAAGTACCCTAATTTCACTGATAAGCTTTATCTTTATGTTTTCCTCCTTTTGTGTGTTTAAGAATGACTTAAGTTAAGTGTAAACATTATCAAGGAATGTTGGTTTTCCCTTTTCTTGATGTGCCAAAATTGAAAGGAAGTTCTTGAATGATATTTTCATTGTGCTGAGTAGAGTTAGACTAGAAAAGTGTATGGTTTGCCTTGTCTTCTAGTTTCTTTCTCCAAAGGTTGTTCTGAAGGTTTCCCTAAGAGTAATCTGAAAGCAAGTTTAGATTATAAAGTATCTTGCTTGATCTTAAGCTGCACTTTGTTTTCTTATCTGTTTTCATCCCTTCTGAAAGTAGTCATGTGGACTGCTGGATTGTTTGTTTGATAAGTTAGCTTTAATACAAGCTTTTGCAAAGAAGTTTATGGTTAGCCCTGTCCTTTGGTTGGTTTCAAACAGTTGCTTAAAAGGATTTTCTTGTTTGGAAAGTTAATAAATCCTTATTGAAATTATTGACTTTTTCCACCTTTTCAACACTCTTAATGTTCCATTACATCATTTAATCTAAAAGATCTTTTGATATAGATGACTTGCCCCTTGGACCACTCTTGAAATTGTTACACAATTAAACCCTTTTATGACTCCATAGCCCAACGGACTAGAACCAGTTTCATATCTATCCTATCAGCCAAATCTTGTTCTGATTGTTTACATCTTCACCCCTTTGAAACTCTTTCATTTTAGGACTTTCCACTCAACCAAAAATCATGCTCAACTATCTAAAAAAAACAAAAACCCTCGTTCTTAATAACTAGCCTAATATCATACCAAAAACCTTAAAAATAAATCAATATTTGCACTTTTAGAGAGATCCCTCTGTGGATTCAGGAGGGCTAGATCCTAGAATCCCAAAGTGGTTCACAATGTTCTCTCTGCAGCTTTGGTCTTGCCAATCTGCTAAAATCACAGGGAACTAACAACACTGAGGAGGAAAGATGTTGGGATCCCACGATCATTAATTGAATGTATTAATAAATCATACATTCCAGAGTCTTTTTTCATGTAGTGGAAGAAAATATTAACATGCAAAGGTTTATTATGGGATCACATGGTGAGGAGAAATTCATTTAACAACTTAATGGAATTAGCTTCCAAAATCAATTTCGTATTAAAAAAATTGATTGGAAAACACTTATATGGGGCAAGAAGTTTTCAAATGTTGCAGAATGGGTGTCATCATCAGGTTTAGCATTTTTGAACTTCATTCTAGACCATCCAATATTTGCATCAAAGATATTTTTATTACAATTAGTTGCTGAAATCCATAATGCACAAAGGATTAAAATATATATAAATTATTTTGAATGCCTGGAAGAAATTAAAAGATATATTAGAGATACATATGATTACTTTGATGTTTTTGATTCAATTTGGTGGGAGTATTTTTTCAATAATCAAAGTGATATGATTTCAAGATCAATAAACAAACATACAGTTTTGATGTCTCCATTTATTTGGCCACAAAATATGTCAAATGAACATAAGGAAAGACACATTGTGCACAAAAAACAATCTCAAGGTATTATTAATTCTCCACAGGTAGAGGAAACAAAAATATATATTGGTTCTAGAAGATCATGTGCACAACATGAAGCCATGGAAGACATTTGCAGAGGTTTTGTGTAGGATGTTAAGGAAGGTTGCATGATAGCAGTGTTAGCAGATGGAGATACACTTGGCTATCCATGATGCGTTGCCAAGGTTATAATGGTCATTAAAGAAAATAAAGATATTAGAGTTGTTGAAGTACATTGGTATGCCACAAATACCCAGCCATTCAATGGTCTGTACAAGCTAGAGATGGTAGAGTATAAATAAATTGGTAGAAAGAGAAAAGGAAAGGGCACAAATATAAATCGTCGCCGCAAAAACCTCTTAAAATTGGAGGATGTTGACATACTTGTGTATGAATTCAATTTAACAAAGAGAGGAACTCTTATCTTGAAGACCATCGATATTTTGAAGAAATTTCTACTGGAAGAAACAATGTTGAGATGGGAGTCTGCTGAATCTAGTCATATATATAGAAGACTTTTGAAACCTAAAATGGTGGGCATGCATGTTGACTCAGATGAAGCACTAGTTGATGAAATAGAAGAATCTGGATCATCTTCATCTGCATCTAGTAATTCATATGAAGATGCAGGTTCTGATGGTGTGCCAGAACCTATGACTAATTTTGAATAAATTTCTAATACATTTTATGTAAATGATGTTTGCATGGTAACTTGAAATAAATATTTTGACATCCATATGATCTTACACAAATTTATGAGTCATTTATATTTTTTTTTGGATTATATGTTTTAACTATGAAGAATTAATCTCCTTAGAATATCCACAATGCAACAATGAATTACAAAAATAATTTATTTTATATTCAACACACCAAAGTTGATATTTTGATTAAAGTAAAAAAAGATTAGAAATTAATGTTGAATTTTTAAATTATGCAATGATATTTCCATGCTATTATTTATTGTTATAATTTGTTGAAATTATAATTAAAAGTAAAAAAATTATTAGAAAATAATGTTGAATTTTTAAATTATGCAGTGATATTTCCATGATATTATTTATTGTTATCATTTATTGATATTTTGATTAGAAGTAAAAAAATATTAGGAATTAATGTTGAATTTTTAAATTATTCAGTGATATTGCTATGATATTATTTACTCTTATCATTTGTTGATATTTTTATTAAAAGTAAAAAAAATATTATAAATTAATGTTGAATTTTTAAATTATACAGTGATATTGCCATGATATTATTTATTGTTATCATTTGGTACAAGATATTTTTAAAAATGTTGAAAATTTAATGCCTCAATGAAACTGACATTTCATCTGGATGGTTGATTTTTAGGTTTTTTTTTGTAATAAGATAAGTTGTCTTAGGCTAAGATTTGAAAAGAGCTATAATTTTTTCGTTTAAAATAAAAATTACTTGTGGAATAATGAATCTTTCATTTACTTGTTCATTTTTAAAAATTGTTTTAGTCATATAATTTGTCCATAATTTCATGGTTCAAATATGTTAAAAACTTAAGGTTTTTAATTCCATGGTTGAAAATTTGTCAAAATAATAATGTTTTTCTGAGTTACGATATTTTATCTTTAATGCTATGGTTGAAAACAATTAATTTTAGGGTTTTTTAGAGTCACGATATTTTATATTTAACAAGATGGATGAAACTTGTTGGAAATTATAAGGTTTTGAGACATGATATTTTATCTTTAACATCATGTATGAGAATTGTTGGAATTTTACGATTATTCAAAGTCCTAATATTTTATCTTTAATTCCATTGCTAGAAAGAGATAAAATTGTAACCCAAATTTTTTTTTGTTACTCCAACATCAACACTTTTTGTTTCAAGGGTGTTGTTTCAATCCTTTTTGCAAAAAAAAAAAATGGTTTTCAACAAAATGTTGAAATTTTACCCTAAAAAAACATCTTTCTAGAATACAAACTTTTCGTTTTTGGGTTTTTTCTGGGTTATTTTTTCATGTTATTTTTGGCATTTTTGGTTTAGAGTTCTTGTCTTGAGGTAATATTTCTCATTTGATCAATAAATTTTTTGAGAGAGAGAGAGAGTATGCAAGCTGATAAAGAGATATAAAGAAGGAGAGACAAAGGGAGATATAGATATAGATGGAGAGAGAGAGTGTGTATGTAATCTGATATATACCTATATGTATATGTGTGTGTGTGTGTGTGTGTGTACACAGAGAGAGAGAGAGAGAGAGAGAGAGAGAGAGAGAGAGAGAGAGAGCATGACATGTGTTTAGGGGGATGAGATAGAGAGACAAATAAGGAGAGATGAAGGGTGGTATATATACATATATATTGCAGGGGGGAGAGGGAATAATAGAAAGATAGAGAAAGGGGGAGAGGTAGAGAGAGAGAGAGACGAGAGACAAAGGAGAGAGGGAAGGGAGAGAGAGAAGGATAGAGGGAGGGATATAGACATCAAATGGAAGGTTCAGAGAGAGGGAAGAAGAAAAAGACACACGAAGACACATACATACATAGAAGTTAGATCTAGAGAGTCATGAATATTTTGGTTTTTCACTAAAATAGATGTATCGATTTCATTGTAGTTGTTGATTTCTAATCCTGTTTGATCGGTTGCACTAGATGAATTAGTTTTAGTGTAGATGTCAATTTATAATCCTATTTAATACCTTACACTAGATGCATTTATTTCAATGTAGGTGTTGGTTTCTACTCCTATTTGATTTCTTGCACTAGATGCATTGGTTTCACTGTAGATATTGATTTATAGTGGTATTTTATCGCTTGCACTAGATGCATTGATTTCATTGTAGATGTCGATTTCTAATACCTTTTAATACCTTGCACTAAATGAATTGATTTCACTATAGATGTTGATTTCTACTCCTATTTGATTTCTTGCACTGGATGCATTGGTTTCAATGTAGATATTGATTTATAATCCTATATGATAACTTGCACAAGATGCATTGATTTTAGTTTAGATGTTGATTTATAATCCTATTTAACACCTTACATTAGATGCATTGATTTTAGTCTAGATGTTTATTTCTACTCCTATTTGATTGGTTGCACTAGATGCATTGGTTTCTGATCATGTTCTCAAAATTATGCTTAAAAATCAAAGTTGTCGGAATGGTGTGGAACATGAACAACCATGTATATCTCATCATTATAAATCTGTCGCAACTCGTTTAGTGGAAAAAACACCGTATGCTCGCATAAACACGTTCTGTTTATTTTCCCAAACAAGAAATTTTTAAAAAAATGGAAGCTTTTTTTGGCTAGTTGCAGGCTGCCATGTGGCCTCTTCTAGTTGGTCAAGATGTAATTTTTTTTAGCCTTTCTGGCTTCACCACTTGTCTTTTTTTCATTGGCTTTTGGATGGTGTAATTTGGTTGGTTGAAGTGATGCCTAACCACATGTTGCCACGTGGCCCAATCAGAGGCTGCCATGTGGCAGCATGGGAGACCACCAAAATTTTGCCAAGGGTGGATTGGATCGGCCAGGGGATGAACACCCGACTTCTGTCCAACAAACCATGCCAAATGTCGCTACACCAAACTTCATGTCTTAAGAAACGAAGGTCCGAAATTCAATTTGTGGTGTATTCAAGCGGAGTGTGGGGAAAGGGGCGAGGGCTTCCCCCCCCGCAACCCCCCCAAAAAGTGTGCGCATGACCATTATTCTAGGGACCATGCATGCAGATCCTAACCGCCCACATAAACCATCTATTCGCCATATGATTGCAAAGACTTAGCCACCAACGGTTAGTCTAAGGGCCGAATTGTTTTTGTTTAAACTTTTTCTTTAATTAACCATGATGTTATGGTTTGAAAATTGATTTTTAAAGGCCATTATTCATTTAAAAAGTTCTACAATTTCATGTGGAATTAACGGAAATTTTCATTCCGTTAGCCAAAAATGGGGCGAATTTGTAGGACCAGTCCAGATTTTGCGGAATTTGTGGAGCGATTTGTGCCAAAATTTGGGGAGATCATAAATTTTGCAATTTTTGGCCAAATTTGTTTTAGAAAGAGGTTAGCCAGGAATTTTTGGGCATTCTAAACTCATTGGAGCAGTTTTCAGAGTTAATGGAGTACTTTACATTGGCTTTTTGTAGGATGAATTCTATGGGTGCCATGGTAAACCAGAGTGTTGAATCAGTTTATGGAGGAGTATGAAGATGGAGATGACCTTGCAGGGGTTTCTCCAGCCTCCATGTGCTTTTTGCAACAACTACTACATCAATGATGTAGCATATGTTCCTCTTTTCTCTATGTGTTTTTGAGGACAGACTTGTTTATGTAGTTCAAGTGGATTGTTGCATTGTTTATGCTCTTTGAGGCTATGGTATGGGGTCTTGGTGCAAGATGCCTTTTCTTCATGAAATTTTACATGTTTGACTGTAGGTTAACATTTGTATGGAGTGATAACTCTAGCATAATTTTGTTTCTCTGAAGGGGTTATGCCATTAGAGATGATCCAATGAGATCTAGCCTAGAAGGGGTGAACTTGTTCATCAATGGTTGGTGTATTACTGATTGATGCATAATTCCATTCAATATTTTTAATTCATGTTTAATTTTTTCATGCTATTAAAAAAAAAAACACACATAAAAACCCATGCTTTTACTTGCTATTTTGAAGTACAAACCTCAAGAACATTTTTTTATTTGGATGAGGATCTTAGCATAGCAAAAATAATATTTCCCATTCATCTCAAGTTGGTATCAGAGCATAGGTTTACTTTGTGCCATGAGGATTTGACTTTTGTTTGCAAGTGAATGTGAAGCTACAAGTTTTGAATCTCAAGTGATGAGAAGGTTTTGGAAAGGAGAACAATATTGTTACAATCTCTACCACAATTTCTACCTCAAGTTGCAGTTGAAGCTTCAAGAAAATCATGTTCGAAGGAGGAGAGCCTACAAATATGTCAGAGGATGTGAAGACTTTTAGAAAGGCTTTCTTAGACATGGAAGAAATGGTGAAAGTCCTCTTTGAAGAGAGGAACACCAAATTGCAAGGTGAAAGCTCTAGACCTCCAAGAGGAGAATGTTCTCCAAGAGAAGAAGGTAATAAGAATGGTGATAAACCACCATCTTCTCCACAATATTCATGATTTTCTACAATTATTATGCAAGATTCTAGTGTAGAAAGTCCCTCAGAGAAAAAATATGGAAAATTTTGTACCTTGTGTACACATGATGTGGAGGATGAGGTTCTATTAGCACCCCAGTGCAAGGAGATAAAAGAAGATAACCCAAGAATCCAAGAGGACACATCCAGAATCAAAAAAGTGTTTAAAAACATCTTTGCACCTAAATCAAAATATGAGGAAAATGGTAAGCATTTATATGCTTCTTCTTTACATGAAACTGTTGATGTAAATTCATTTGCAACTTTTGAAAAACATAGTAAACGAATTGGATCCAAGCTCTTAACCAAGATGGGTTACAAGGGAGGAGGCCTTTGAGTGAACCATCAAGGCATTAAAAATTAAATTGAGGCAAAGGAGAGAACTAGATATGAAGGCTTAGGCTATGTCAAAAAGGAAGAATGGTCTTCCGAAGATAGCCCTTGGGTATCTTGTTATTTTTGTCATAAGAGATGACATGAGGAGGAAAAATATTGGGATTTTCATCAGAAATTGGTGCCAACTTTTTTTCTAAAGCAAAAGGAGGGCATGAAGTGAAAAAAATGTCCAAAGAGAGATGAGCAAGTTGAAGGAGAGACTAAGACAAGTTATTCTCTCCATTCAAGTTTCTTGCATAAAAAGCATAAGATAAAGGACACCCATGAGAGGTATAAGTGTCTTTTCTATTCAAAGCATTTTAATGATGAAAAACCACATGATGATTTGAATAAAATTTTGTAGAATGTTTTTCCATGCACTTTATGTCATGCACCTAACCATTGTGTAGCTAAGTGCCACAAAAGGAAATCACTAGTCAAGAAGATGAATATGTCAATTGAAATTGAGACCAAGAAGGGAAATTATAATCCAAGTTTAAGGACATTTGTGAAAATAGAGGCTCAAAAAAACTTTTTCACTCATTGCAATATCAATCGGCATTAGGTCAAGAAGTGTTTGAAATTTCATCCAAAACTTCATCCTAGCAAGGGAAATAAAGTCATGCAAGAACCTGAAGAGGAAGCAACAAAATAAAAAGTGGTGCAAGGTGTGACAATCCTTGAAGCAACTCCAGAAGGAGAAGAATTTCAAATAGAGGGTTCATTTAGCTAGTTGGGTAAGAAATGTGCGGACTCTTTGTCCAAGTGAAGTTTTTAAATCTTTGTTTTGCACTAGTTGCATATCCCCATAGTTGGGAAATTTGTAAAAGTGATGTTCATAAATAAATCACTTATATGAAACAATGTTTTATTTGGCATTTTTATTCTTGTTTGGCTTGCTAATAGTCATTTTGAATGGAAAATTTGGGAGTCAAGTTTATTCCATCTTGAAAAATGAATTTGTATTTGTAGTTTGTTGGGCCTCAAAATAGTCCCTATTTTCACTCCATTATTCATCAATATCTTCACATTTTACCTTCATGTCACCTCCATTACACCTCCATATCATTACATTCACTTCATTATTGGGTCATAACTATGTTTTTCCAAAGTTTATTAATTCTTAACATTTTAAAGTGAATTTATGGCTAAAACTTAGAAAATAATATGCTTATACTTATGCCTAACAATTAGCATGAGTTTGTTGACATGTGTAGGCTCAAAGGAAGCTTCTAAGACACCTTTATGTGGCCTTGGATGATCAAATTCGAAGTTAAGAAGATAAACCTCATGGAAAAGATCATGGAGGAAATCATGGAGGATAGGGTTATGTGTCTAGATGGTTAGAGATATTAGTGGATGATCATTATGAGTTTGTTACTCCTCCTATTGTATAAATAGAGGTTTAAGAAAGCATTTAAAACTATTTTATGATTAATTGCAACACATTCAATATGTTACAAATGTGTTAAGCACTCATTTACACAAGTATTCACTATGTGAAACTTGTTTGGTTTATTTGAAAAAGTATTTTTGGATTTTATCCTTGGTAAAGATTTTGCAGCTAGAATATTTTCTTGTGACATTGGTATACATCGAATGTCAAAAATGAAAAGTAAAAAAATACTAAAGCAAAGCCAAAATTTGTTGAACAAGGGAATTGCTTGACCATCTCTTCCACCATGCAGTGCACCTACGGTTTCGGTGCCCAAAAATAATGGAAATAATTTTGGTAATTTATTATTCAATTTCAAAATTATATTAAATACTATGTTATTATCATTATTTATTAGTGTTAGAAATTTATATATTACAGAGCAATGCAACACATATAATATGCAGAAAACACAAGCACACAAAACACATAAAACTAGAGAGACATAGATATGCGTGGTTCACCCAGTTTGGGCTACGTCCACCCCAAACAACCAGTCCTTCCTTTCTATTGTCCAGAAAAATGAAGAGACACAACCTACAACAGATCTGTTGTAATATCCTCTGTTCTCTCTCATAGTCTCCCTATCTGTTTCTCCCTCTAAGAATACACATACAATACACAGTTGCAATACAATACCCTCATACAAAGTGAGGGGTTGCCTTCTAGGGCAAAAAGCCCTAAACTAAACATAACTTCTATCATCAGATCATCTGCCTAATGAACATCCTAGATTGACTAGAAATTAGTATACCTTTACAAGCCAATTTTACATCTGTTTTTAGCTTCAGGGGCGCTACCCCGAAAACCCCACCAGTGGACCACTGGCCCCTGGACCCCCTAGCCAGGCGGTAAACCCCTGTGGACCCCACGAGGGGAAAAATTCCTCCCAGCTGCAGGGGTGTATAGTTTTCTTGGGGTATACATCTGGCGAAAACAAGGATCTTTGAATCAAGATGAAAATTTGGCTCCACACCCAACAATCTCCCACTTGGAGACTGATTATAGCAAATCCACCACTGCTTCATTTGCTGGACAATGAATCCTCTTTGGACCTAGCTGTTTCTAATATTTATCATCATCCTTGAAGACCAATTGAAATTGAGCATACTCTCAATTTCTCCGTGGTTACAACTTTTGTTAGCATATCTGTAGGATTTTGGCTAGTGTGTCTATTTTCTAGCTTCAACTGTCCATCTTCCAATACTGACCATATGAAATGGTACTTGAGTTGTATGTTTTTAGTCCTGGAATGGAATGTTGAGTTCTTTGCAAGATGAATGGAACTTTGGATATCACTATATAACGTGCCCATATCATGATCCTTACCCAATTAATCCATAAACCTTTGTAACCAAATCATTTTTTTACTAGCCTTTGTAGCAGCAACATACTTTGCTTCTGTTGCTGAAAGTGCAACAACACTTTGGATTTTTGAAACCCAACTAACAGTTTTTCCACCTATAGTAAATAAATATCCTATAGTGCTCTTCTTGTTATATCTATCTCCTGCCATATCTGCATCAACATATCCCTATAGAGCAATGTTTAAACCACCAAAACATAATGCTTGATTTGTGGTACCTCTCAAATATTTGAGAATCCATTTCACTACCATCCAATGTTCTTTTCCTGGATTGTTCATGTACCTACTTGCAACTCCCACTGCATGTGCAATATCAAGCCTTTTGTAGACCATTGCATACATTAAGCTTCCAAATGCTGATGCATATGGAACTTTAGACATATAGTCCATTTCTTCTTGGGTCTTTTGGCACATCTCCTTACTAAGTTTGAAATGGCTAGCAAAAGGTGTACTAACTGGTTTTGCATTCTACATATTAAATCTTTTCAACACCTTTTGTATGTACTCATTCTGAGATAGTGTTAATTTGTGATTTTTCCTGTGTCTAGTTAATCTCATACGAATGATTTGTTTTTCAGCTCCCAAATCCTTCATTGCAAATGAATTTTCCAATTTTATTTTGAGCACATTTATTTCCTGCATGTTAGACCTTGAAACAAGCATGTCATCTACATATAATAACAATATAATATAGCTGCCATCATTTTGATATTTCAAATAAACACAATGATCAGAGTGACATCTAGTATAACCTTGTACAGGCATAAACTTGTCAAATTTTAGATACCACTGCCTTAGAGCCTGTTTTAAGCCATATAATATCTTCTTTAACCTGCACACTAATTTTTCTTTCCCTTTGACCTCATATCCTTCTGGTTGATCCATATATATCTCTTCCTCCAAATCTCCATGGAGAAATGCTATCTTTACATCTAACTATTCAAGATGTAAATCTTTCGCTGCTACAAGACTTAAAATAGTTCTGACTGAAGTCATCTTAACAACAAGAGAAAATATTTCATCAAAATCAATACCTTTCTTTTGTGCAAACCCCTTCACCACAAGTCTAGATTTGTACCTCTGTTTTCCTCCATCTTTTTCCTTTAGCCTGTAAACCCATTTATTATGCAATGTAGTTTTACCTACTAATTGAAATTTACCACTCAATCCTGCAACTTTTAATCTATGTCGGGTTTGTAGGAGGAACCTTTAGCCTACAAACATTGTAGCATGTATACCAAAATTAAAATAAAGTGTTATATGATATACCACTTAAGATACAACATGCACATAATGGGAAACAAATGTTACAACTTGGTAGGATAAAACCTAAGTTGTAAGAAAATTAGGTATATTGTGAATAATGCAATTACATATGTAGGGGAATAATTAACCATATATGTTTAGTCCAATAAAATTCCCCTAACATCTAGTGGATGTCATAACAAAAATGTCACCCTATCTTGTAAAATCGAAGTAGAAGGACTAAACCCATGGTTAAATCATATATTGAAAAAAATAAAACATGAATTAGGGTAGAATAGGACCATATATATGTATGTATGCATGCATGTATGCATGTATGTATGTATGCATGTATGTATGTATGTATAAAGTGTGTGTACACTTACATTATCACTAACACGAGTCATGCATTGTTTTCATAGAAGTGAAACCAAACTAACTCCCTGGCTCGTCACCATATAATCATTGTGGAGAAACGATAGTGGCACATGAGGTGGCTGAGGAGGTCCTTAAGGGAGAGTATAATGATGTGATTTTACTCATGATGTTCAAGAATTGATAATGGTGATTCAATCTATGGCCTTTGATGTTATTCCATGTCACTTGCACTGGCACAATGTGGGGGTAAAATCCATGTGTTGCATTGTGTTATCATTTACACAAGGATGATTAGCCTTGAAATAGTTTATTAGGATATATTTCTAGCTCGATGGAATTAGGAGTTTATGTATAAATAAATGGGCTTAGAAGCCCAAGCCTTATGCCCCTAGTTCTGGATATTGCATCTAGTTTTGTGATGGAAGTATCAAACTCTTATCTAGATATGCACACATGCAAAAGTTGTTCTATGACATCTACTTATGGTATGAAAATGATAAAACTTGGTTACCCATGTGGATTATGTACATGCATGCATGCATGATTTTGATGAATATTATCTTAGTGTGAAAAATTCCAATCTAACATGTTATTAGCTAATAAATGATCTAATGTATTATAATAACATGAGATGTGCATATATTCAATATTAGTGAAAGAAAATTCAAGGAGACATATCCTTAAATAATGATGAAGTAAAATAGGATGTCTCATGATATTGACACAGTTTAGTTGTGACACCAAGAGTTGTGAGTCCAATTTGACAGCTCACTAGTGAAACCCAAGTGAAATAGCCTCAGATAAGAGTTCAATGACAACACTATACTCCACCATATTGTTGGTCACAGGGCCAACGTAGATGCCTCTAAATATCATTAGCTCATCAATGGGTGAAAAGAGAACCTAAGAAGTAGAAGCAATGTTTCAAGTATTATAGTTGGCATTGTCTACAAAGCCTACATAGACCATTGAGGGACCTCACATCTACTCAATTAGCTCATAGCTCATCTCACCATCCTTAATATTATGGGAAAACTGAGATAGTGATCAAATGTTTGGAAGGATATCTTAGTTGATTTTTATCTGATAGAAAAACATAATGGGTCAAGTGGTTACCTCTAGATAAATGGTGATATAACACTTCCTTCCATACTGCAACAAAAATGACTCCATTTATGACACTTTATGGATATCATTCACCACCCATCACATCATCTTTAAGGGAAAATTCTAAGGCTCAAGTAGTGGATTATCACATCGATCATCAATAAGAATTTTTCCAATTCTTAAAGGATAACCTCACTCTCCCATGAAATTGAATGAAACAACAAGTCGATCGACATCGCATTGAAAGAATTTTTTATGTAGGAAAATAAGTATTTCTATGGCTACAACCATACAAAAAAATTTCCCTCAAGCAAGCTAAGAAGGATAATAAATTATCACACAAGTACTATGGTCCATATAAGGTTTTGCAAAAGATTGCTACTATGACATACAAATTGGAGCTGCCTACATCTTCCCGAGTACACCCAGTTTTCCATGTTTCATGCTTAGAAAAGGTTATCAGCAACAAGCTCCTAGTTCAAAAAATATTTTCGAAACTTGACAAAAAAGGAAAAATCATATTTGATCCTGAAGCAGTCACAGAAACAAGAACCTGACAACTACGAAATTGATCAATTTCAGAGTATCTCATTAAGTGGAAGAGCTTACCTATTGAAGATTCCATGTGGGAGGATGATAATTTTTATACATAAGCATCCAAGACTACTAAATCATTAAGGACAACACTTTTTTTAATGAGAGGGGCATGTTAGATCTCTATTATACTAGTGTAGCCCATTTATTGTTATTGTTATGCAACATAAAATCCCACTATTGTTATTTTTGTGTCGTTACATTATTAATGTTATGTAGGATTTGATTATATTGTGACCCCTTAGACTCCTATATATAAGATGGAGGTATATTCATTTGTATGATTCAAAAATTTTTCATTTATATGATGTAAAGGAGAGTCCCCCTCGGAGAGGTTAATTTTGAAGTCGTTGATCTATATTTTTTGTGATCTAGTTACATAACAATTCCATCTGATATATTTGAACTGCTCATTTATACATGCTCCTACACAATCAAGTTCTCTTTTTCCATGACCAGTTTTAAAGAAATTCCAACAATGTTTAATGTTGGTTTTTGTATGAAAATGACACAACCAAAATAATGATCATGAATATTTGAATTGAATTTCGCATCCATCTGACCATATCTAGTGTTCATTGAATTTTATTCCATGACCTTTCAATGAGTCATATATCTTATCAAAGCAATGTTTTACAAAATGTGTACCATCTGTACAATCATTATTGATATAAAAATGATATTATTTAATAACTGTTGATTCTTATTGGCAATTTATGTATTATCAACATTTTGTTCAAGATGTATATATAGAACATGGAAAAGCATAGAGACTTGGTCACAATGATAATATTCATTCTGTATTTAATTTTCTGCAATAAATGTGTAATTTTCTACAAAAGAAACTATCGACAAAATGGTCCCTGGTGGAAAATTTTCACAAGAGTTTTTGAATTATAGGTCCTGCCATCGAGCTCTATGAGAATTCTTGGTGTATTTATAAATTTATGTCTCAAACTTCAAAAAATTTATCACAAAAAAATATTCTTCTTGTAAATCAATCCCTTTAGGACTTGTACTACCACTTGTAGAAATCGATGTATGGATATATTCATATCTCTTCCATACCACTTTTATGTTGGAAAGTAATTGAACATTCATATTAATAGGATATTTATTGTGGAAAAAAGTTAAATTTCCACAATAATCACATTTTTTACCACCAAAATATTTCTTTTGAAAAAATAATTCATGATTTTCTCTTCCACGTAGAATTTGGGATATGAAATCATGGATAGTGGAAGGAGGTGAATTTTTCCAAAAAAATTTACCAAAATTAAGGAATGTGCCATAGTATAATTGAAATTTTACACGATAACAACAACAACAAATGTCACGTACAATGATAAGTTTAACATGTCGTGTTTTTTTTTTTACAAAAGTACTGATTGAGACATTAATTCCATGATTCTCTTCTTTGAACTTATTGAACAACTCTATCTGAGTGGTGTCTAATAAATTATTTGCATGTTCTTCATATTAATTTCATCTTATTCTTTGTCACACCACATCCATTTTTTTTGGTGAAACACGTGAAATTTTCTCCCAATATTCATATATAATATTTTCCACATTTTCTTCGAGTCTATCTTTGTATGGTTTCCTAAAAATATCTATCTAACAAACAAGTTCATCATTTGCATATATTTGCAATCGAAATTTCCTATGCTTGTGCAATGCTTTTTGTGACACCCCTAATGATTTTGCCATATATTTTATCAAACAATTGTCTGTATTAGTTGATGAAGACATTGTTGTTTGTATTTCTTTAGAAACATCTATATCACTTTTCTTTCTAGATCTTCCAATTGACTTTATAGCACTACTTATATTTTGAATCACATTTTCCTTCACTTTTTTATCTTTTGTTGATTTTCGAATGCCCAATAGTGGTTTTACTTCCTTTAATTTCTTCGATGTTAAGATACCTCTCAAAATTTGATCTTGAATTGTCACATTTCCACGTTTGAATAACTTATCAATAATTAGCTTAACACGATACCATGTAACATGGTGATTTTTTTTATTTCCATATGTGCGAGTGTCGATATTTTCTAACATCTCATTATTGATATTGATTTCATCTATACATATAATAATTTAATGTAAATGAGTATAAGTATGTACATTAAATAATTAAATTAAAAAATTGAATTGATGAAATTGGAACTAATAAATATGTACAATTTCAATAATGCATGACATATATATACATAGATATGGGTGGTTCAACTTCATCAATATAAATCGTCGCCGCAAAAACCTCTTAAAATTGGAGGATGTTGACATACTTGTGTATGAATTCAATTTAACAAAGAGAGGAACTCTTATCTTGAAGACCATCGATATTTTGAAGAAATTTCTACTGGAAGAAACAATGTTGAGATGGGAGTCTGCTGAATCTAGTCATATATATAGAAGACTTTTGAAACCTAAAATGGTGGGCATGCATGTTGACTCAGATGAAGCACTAGTTGATGAAATAGAAGAATCTGGATCATCTTCATCTGCATCTAGTAATTCATATGAAGATGCAGGTTCTGATGGTGTGCCAGAACCTATGACTAATTTTGAATAAATTTCTAATACATTTTATGTAAATGATGTTTGCATGGTAACTTGAAATAAATATTTTGACATCCATATGATCTTACACAAATTTATGAGTCATTTATATTTTTTTTTGGATTATATGTTTTAACTATGAAGAATTAATCTCCTTAGAATATCCACAATGCAACAATGAATTACAAAAATAATTTATTTTATATTCAACACACCAAAGTTGATATTTTGATTAAAGTAAAAAAAGATTAGAAATTAATGTTGAATTTTTAAATTATGCAATGATATTTCCATGCTATTATTTATTGTTATAATTTGTTGAAATTATAATTAAAAGTAAAAAAATTATTAGAAAATAATGTTGAATTTTTAAATTATGCAGTGATATTTCCATGATATTATTTATTGTTATCATTTATTGATATTTTGATTAGAAGTAAAAAAATATTAGGAATTAATGTTGAATTTTTAAATTATTCAGTGATATTGCTATGATATTATTTACTCTTATCATTTGTTGATATTTTTATTAAAAGTAAAAAAAATATTATAAATTAATGTTGAATTTTTAAATTATACAGTGATATTGCCATGATATTATTTATTGTTATCATTTGGTACAAGATATTTTTAAAAATGTTGAAAATTTAATGCCTCAATGAAACTGACATTTCATCTGGATGGTTGATTTTTAGGTTTTTTTTTGTAATAAGATAAGTTGTCTTAGGCTAAGATTTGAAAAGAGCTATAATTTTTTCGTTTAAAATAAAAATTACTTGTGGAATAATGAATCTTACTTGTGGAATAATGAAAACAATTACAATTTTAGGGTTTTTTAGAGTCAAGATATTTTATATTTACCAATATGGATGAAAATTGTTGGAAATTATAAGGCTTTGAGACATGATATATAATCTTTAACATCATGTATGAGAATTGTTGGAATTTTACGATTCTTCAAAGTCCTAATATTTTATCTTTAATTTCATTGCTAGAAAGTGACAAAATTGTAACCCGATTTTTTTTT
This sequence comes from Pinus albicaulis, assembly GCA_034641835.2. Lineage (NCBI taxonomy): Eukaryota > Viridiplantae > Streptophyta > Pinopsida > Pinales > Pinaceae > Pinus > Pinus albicaulis. Next base: position 913,414,154 of record CM076573.1, on the reverse strand, counting down.
TATTCCAGCATCAACATTTTTTGTTTCAAGGTTGTTTTTTCAATCCTTTTTGAAAAAAAAAGAATTGCCTTCTAATAAAATGTTGAAATTTTACCCTAAAAAAAACATTGTTCCGGCATACACACTTTTCGTTTTTGGGTTGTTTTGGGTTATTTTTTCATGTTTTTTTTGGCATTTTTGGGCTAGAGTTCTTTTTTCTAGGTAATATTTCTCATTTTATCAGTGACTTTGTTATGTGAGAGAGAGAGAGAGAGAGATAGAGAGAGAGAGAGAGAGAGAGAGTATGCAAGCTGATATAGATATATAAAGAAGGAGAGACAAAAGGAGATAGAGATATAGATGGAGAGAGAGTGTGTGTATGTAATCTGATATATATATATATATATATATATATATATATATATATATATATATATATATATATATATATATATATATATATATATATATATATAGCGAGAGAGAGAGAGAGAGAGAGAGAGAGAGAGAGAGAGAGAGAGAGAGAGAGCATGACATGTTTTTAGGGGGATGAGATAGAGAGACAAATAAGGAGAAATGAAGGGTGGTATATATACATATATACTGCAGCAGGGAGAGGGAATAATAGAAAGATAGAGAAAGGGAGGGAGAGGTAGAGAGATAGAGACGAGAGACAAAGGAGATAGGGTAGGGAGAGAGAGAAGGATAGAGGGAGGGATATAGACATAAAATGGAAGGTTCAGAGAAAGGGAAGAAGAAAAAGACACACACAGACACATACATACATAGAAGTTAGATCTAGAGAGTCATGAATATTTTGGTTTTTCACTAAAATAGATGTATCGATTTCATTGTAGTTGTTTATTTCTAATATTATTTGGTCGGTTGCACTATATGCATTGATTTCAGTGTAGATGTCAATTTATAATCCTATTTAATACCTTACACTAGATGCATTTATTTCAATGTAGGTGTTGATTTCTACTCCTATTTGATTTCTTGCACTGGATGCATTGGTTTTAGTGTAGATATTGATTTCTAATCCTATATGATCGCTTGCACAAGATGCATTGATTTCAGTTTAGATGTTGATTTCTAATCCTTTTTAATACCTTACATTAGATGCATTGATTTTAGTCTAGATGTTTATTTCTACTCCTATTTGATTGGTTGCAGTGGATGCATTTGTTTCTGATAATGTCCCCAAAATTATGCTCAAAAATCAAAATTGTTGAAATGGTGTGGAACCTGAACGACCATGTATAACTCATCGTTCTAAATCTGTCGTAACTTATTTCATGGAAAACATACACCGTATGCTCCCGTAAACACGTTTTGTTCATTTTCCCAAGCAAGCAATTTTTTCAAAAATGGAAGCTGACATGGAAAAAATTTGGGCCAGTGGCAGGCTGCCATGTGGCCTCTTCTAGTTGGTTGAAATATAAATTTTTTTAGCCTTTCTGGCTTCACCACTTGTCTTTTTTTCATTGGATTTTGGATGGCTTAATTTGGTTGGTTGAAGTGATGTCTAACCACATGTTGCCACGTGGCCCAATTGGAGGCTACCATGTGGCAACACGAGAGACCACCAAAATATTGGCAAGGGCAGATTGCATCGGCCGAGGGTCGAACACCAGACCTCTATCCAACGAACTATGCCAAATGCTGCTACACCAAACTTCATGTCTTAATAAACTAAGGTCTGAAATTCAATTTGTGGTGTATTCAAGTGGAGTGTGGGGAAAGGGGCGAGGGATTACTCCCCCTCTCAACCCCCCCAAAACGTGTATGCATGACCATTATGCTAGGTACCATGCGCGTAGATCCTAACTGCCCACATAAACCATCTATTCTCCATATGACTGCAAATACTTAGCCACCAATGGTTAGTCTAAGCTTCGAAATTTTTTTGTTTAAACTTTTTCTTTAATTAACCATGATGTTATGGTTTGAAAATTGATTTTTAAGGGCCATTATGCATTTAAACAGTCCAACACTTTCAAATGGATTACAGGAAATTTTCACTCCCTTTGCCGAAAATGGGGCAAATTTGTAGGACCAGTCCAGATTTTGAGGAATTTGTCGAGCAGTTAGTGCCAAAATTTGGGGAGATCATAAATTCTCCAATTTTTAGCCAAATTTGATGTAGAAATAGGTTAGCAATGAATTTTTGGGCATTCTAAACTCATTGGAGCAATTTTCAGAGCCAATGGAGTACTTTTAGATAGGCTTTTTGTAGGATGAATTCTATGGGTGCCATGGTAAATTAGAGTGTTGAATCAATTTATGGAGGAGCCTGAAGATGGATATGACCTCGCAGGGGTTTCTCTAGCCTCCATGTGCTTTTTGCAACAACTACTACATCAATGATGTAGCCTATGTTCCTCTTTTCTCTATGTGTTTTTGAGGAGAGACTTGTTTATGCAGTTCAAGTGTATTATGGCATTGTTTATGCTCTTGGAGGATGTGGTATAGGGACTTGGTTAAAGATGCCTTTTATTCATGAAATTTTACATGTTTGACTATAGGTTAACATTTTTATGGAGTGATAAATCTAGCATAATTTTTTTTCTTTGAAGGGTTTATGTCATTAGAGATGATCCAAGGAGATGTAGCCTAGAAGGGGTGAACTCGTTCAACAATGGTTGGTGTATTACTAATTTTAGCATACTTCCATTCAATATTTTTAATTCATGTTTAAATTTTTCATGCTATTAAAAAAAAAACACACATAAAAACCTATGCTTTTACTTATTATTTTGGAGTACAAACCTTAAGTACATTTTTGTATTTGGATGAGGATCTTAGCATAGAAAAAATAATATTTCCCGTTCATCTAAAGTTGGTATCAGAGCATAGGTTTACTTTGTCCAAGGAGGATTTGACTGTTGTTTGCAAGTGAATGTGAAGCTACAAGTTTTGAAGCTCAAGTGACGAGAAGGTTTTGGAAAGGAGAACAATATTGTTACAATATCTACCACAATTTCTACCTCAAGTTGTAGTTTAAGCTTCAAGAAAAGCATGTCCCAAGGAGGAGAGCCTACAAATATGTCAGAGGATGTGAAGACTTTTAGAAAGGCTTTCTTAGACATGGAAGAAATGGTGAAAGTCCTCTTTGAAGACAGGAACACCAAATTGCAATGTGAAAGCTGTAGACATCCAAGAGAAGAATGTTCTCCAAGAGAAGAAGGTAATAATAATGGTGATAAACCACCATCTTCTCCACAATCTTCTTGATTTTCTACAACTATTATGCAAGATTCTAATGTATAAAGTCCCTCAGAGAAGGAATATGGAAAATTTTGTACCTTTTATGCACATGATGTGGAGGATGAGGTTCTATCAACACCCAAGTGCAAGGAGATAAAAGAAGAGAACCCAAGATTCCAAGAGGACACATCTAGAATCAAAAAAGAATTTAAAAACATCTTTGCACCTAAATAAAAATATGAGGAAAATGGTAAGCATTTATATTCTTCCTCTTTACATGAAAGTGTTGATGTAAATTCATTTGCAGCTTTTGAAAAACATAGTAAACGAATTGGATCCAAGCTCTTAACCAATATGGGTTACAAGGGAGGAGGCCTTTGAGTGAACCATCAAGGCATTAAAAATTAAATTGAGGAAAAGGAGAGAACTAAATATGAAGGCTTAGGCTATGTAAAAAAGGAAGAACGGTCTTCCAACGATAGCCCTTTGGTATCTTGTTCTTGTTGTCATAAGGGATGACATGAGGAGGAAATATATTGGGATTTGCATCCGAAATTGGTGCCAACTTGGTTTCTAAAGCAAAAGGAGGGCATGAAGTGCAAAACATCTCCAAAGAGAGATGAGCAAGTTGAAGGAAAGACTAAGACAATTTCTTCTCTCTGTTCAAGTTTCTTCATAAAAAGCATAAGATAAATGAACAACCCTGAGAGGTATAAGTGTGTTTGTTATTCAAATCATTTTTATGATGAAAAACCACATGATGATTTGAATAGCATTTTGTAGAATGTTTTTCCATGCACTTTATGTCATGCACCTAACCATTGTGTAGCTAAGTGCCACAAAAGGAAATCATTAGTCAAGAAGATGAATATGTCAATTGGAATTGAGACCAAGAAGGGAAATTAACATCCAAGTTTAAGGACATTTGTGCAAATAGAGGCTCACAAATTTTTTTTCACTCATTGCAATATCAATGGGCATTGGGTCAAGAAGTGTTTGAAATTTCATCCACAAATTCATCGTGGAAAGGGAAAGAAAGTCATGCAAACACCTGAAGAGGAAGCAACAAAATAAAAAGTGGCGCAAGGTGTGAACATCCCTGAAGCAAATCCAGAAGGAGAAGAATTTCAAATAGAGGGTTCATTTGGCTGGTTGGGTAAGAAATGTGTGGACTCTTTGTCTAAGTGAAGTTTGTAAATCTTTGTTTTGCACTAGTTGCATATCCACATAGTTGGGAAATTTGTAAAAGTGATGTTCATAAATAAATAACTTATATGAAACAATGTTTTATTTGGCATTGTTATTCTTGTTTGGCTTGCTAATAATCATTTTGAATGGAAAAGTTGGGAGTCAAGTTTATTCCATCTTGAAAAATGAATTTGTATTTGTAGTTTAAGAAAGCATTTAAAACTATTTTATGATTAATTGCAACACATTCAATATGTTACAAATGTGTTAAGCACTCATTTACACAATTATTCACTATGTGAAACTTGTTTGGTTTATTTGCAAAAGTATTTTTGGATTTTATCCTTGGTAAAGATTTTTCAGCAAGAATATTTTCTTGTGACATTGGCATACATCGGATGTCAAAAATGAAAAGTATAAAAATACCAAAGAAAAGCCAAAATTTTTTGAACAAGGGAATTACTCGACCATCTCTTCTACCATGCAGTGCACCTATGGTTTTGGTGCCCCAAAATAATGGAAATCATTTTGGTAAATTATTGTTGAATTTCAAAATTATATTAAATACTATGTTATTATCATTATTTATTAGTGTTAGAAATTTATATATTACAGAGCAATGCAACACATATAATATGTGGAAAACACAAGAACACAAAAAACATAAAACTAGAGAGACACAGATATACATGGTCCACCTAGTTTGGGCTACGTCCACCCCGAACAATCAGTCCTTCCTTTCTTTTATCCAAAAAAATGAAGAGACATCCACTGTAATATCCTCTGTTCTCTCTCACAGTCTCTCTATTTGTTTCTCGCTCTAAGAATACACATACAATACACAACCACAATACAATACCCTCATACAAAGTGAGGGGTTGCCTTGTAGGGAAAAAAACCCTAAACTAAACATAACTTCTACCATCAAATCATCTTCCTAATGAATAGCCTAGATTGACTAGAAATTACTATAATTTTACAAGGAAATTTTACATCTGTTTTTATCTTTGGGGGCGCTACCCCGAAAAACCCTGCCGGCGGAGCGCTGGCCCTTGGACCCCCAAGCCGAGGGGTCAACCCCCGTGGACCCCGCAGGGGGGAAAAGTCCCCCCAGCTGCAGGGGTGTACAATTTTCCTAGGGTATACATCTGGCTAAAAGAAGGATCTCTGAATCAGGATGAAAATCAGGCTCCACACCCAATAATCTCCCACTTGGAGACTAATTATAGAAACTCCACCGCTGCTTCATTTGCTGGACAATGAATCCTCTTTGGACCAGGTTGTTTCTAATATTTATCGTCATACTTGAAGACCAATTGAAATTGAGCATATTCTCAGTTTCTCCCTGGTTACAACTTTTGTTAGCATATCTTCAGGATTTTGGCTAGTGTGTATCTTTTCTAGCTTCAACTGTCCATTTTCCAATACTGACCATATGAAATGGTACTTGAGCTGTATGTGTTTAGTCCTAGAATGAAATGTTGAGTTATTTGCAAGATGAATGGCACTTTGGATATCACTTTATAATGTGCCCATATCATGATCCTTACCCAATTAATCCATAAACCTTTGTAACCAAATCATTTCTTTACTAGCCTCTGTAGCAACAACATACTCTGCTTCTGTTGTTGAAAGTGCAACAACACTTTGGATTTTTGAAACTCAACTAACATTTGTTCCACCTATAATAAATACATATCCTATAGTGCTCCTCCTGTTATATTTGTCACCTGCCATATCTGCATGAATGTATCTCTATAGAGCAATGTTTGAACCACCAAAGCATAATGCTTGATTTGTGGTACCTCTCAAATATCTGAGAATCCATTTCACTACCATCCAATTTTCTTTTCCTAAATTGTTCATGTACCTGCTTACAACTCCCAATGTATGTGCAATATCAAGCCTTGTGCATACCATTGCATACATTAAGCTTCCAACTACTGATGCATATGGAACTTTAGACATATAGTCCATTTCTTCTTTGGTCTTAGGGCACATCTCCTTACTAAGTTTGAAATGGCTAGCAAAAGGTGTACTAACTGGTTTTTCATTCTGCATATTAAATATTTTCAACACCTTTTGTATGTACTCATTCTGAGACAATGTTAATTTTTGATTTTTCATGTCTCTAGTTATTCTCATACCAAGGATTTGTTTTGCAGCTCCCAAATCCTTCATTGCAAATGAATTTGCCAATTTTATTTTGAGCACATTTATTTCCTGCATGTTAGACCTTGCAACAAGCATGTCATCTACATACAATAACAATATAATATAGCTGCCATCATTTTTCTTTTTTAGATAAACACAATGATCAAAGTGACATCTAGTATAACCTTGTTCAGACATAAGCTTGTCAAATTTTAGATACCACTACCTTGGAGCTTGTTTTAAGCCATATAAGCTCTTCTTTAACCTGCACACTAATTTTTCTTTCCCTTTGACCTCATATCCTTCTAGTTGCTTCATATAGATCTCTTCCTCCAAATCTCCATGGAGAAATGCTATCTTTACATCTAACTGTTCAAGATGGAAATCGTTTTCTTCTACAAGACTTAAAATAGTTCTGATTGAAATCATCTTAACAACAGCATAAAATATTTCATCAAAATCAATACCTTTCTTTTGTGCAAACCCCTTCACCACAAGTCTAGATTTGTACCTCTATTTTCCTCCATATTCTTCCTTCAACCTATAAAACCATTTATTCTACAATGTAGTTTTACCTGTAGGCAACCTGACTAAGTCCCAAGTCTAGTTACACATTGAGGAGTCCATCTCTTCTTCCATGGCTAGCTCCCACTTCTTCCCACTTTCAACCTGCATTGCTTCTTCATAACATTCGGGTTCACCAGAATCAATCAACAATAAATAACATAATGAAGGAGAGTATAGTTCAGGGGGTCTACTTATCCTGGTAGATCTTCTAACACCACTTTCAGGTGTTTTAGGTGGCTCTTGTCATTGTGGTGGTTTCTATTGTTGTGGCTGTTGATTATTATTATTTTTAGGCACCTTTACTTTTTTTGTGATCTCATCAAGAACTGTGTATTCTTTGTTTTTTTTTCTTGTTTCTTTTCCTACAACTAATTCTTATACAAGACATTTTCATTGAATATTACATCTATGCTCCTAATGATTTTGTGATTTTCATAATCATATAAGAGATAACCAAAATCATTAACACCATATCCAATAAAGGTACATTTATTTTATTTTTCCCCAAGTTTTTTTCTATTTTATTTATTAATATGGATAAATGCCTCAGATCCAAAAGGCTTTAAAAAATAGTAGTTTACATTTTTACCTGCCCATGCTTCCTCTACAATACCACCATATAAGGAATTTGAAGGCCCTCTGTTTATTATATAAACAACAATATCTACAACATCTGCCCAAAATTGTAAAGGAAATCCTACATGAAATCTCATGCACCTTGCACGCTCCATGATTGTTTTGTTCATCCTTTCTGACACACCATTTTCTTGTGGTGTTCTTAGAACTGTCATTTCTCTGCAAATTCCATTCTCCGAATAGTACCTATCAAACTCTTTGCTGCGATATTCACCTCCATTGTCTAATCTGAGACACTTCAACTTATTTCCTGTCTCAATCTCAACCAAAGCTTTCCATTTTTTGAAAGTATCAAACACATCAAACTTATACTTAATACAATAAATCAATTTTTTTCTAGTTGTATCATCAATAAAACTAACATAATAACGAGAGCCACTGGGAGATGATACCTGAGCATGTCCCCATACATCTATATGCACAAGCTCTAATTTTTCGCTCTTCTTTTCTTTCCCAACTCTGAGAAATCTGACTCTCTTTATGTTTTCCATAAATGAAATTCTCACTAAAATCTAAATCGATATTCTTCAAACTCGGCAACAAAATTATTGAGTGAAGAATCTTCATCCCTTTCTCACTCATGTGTGCGAGCCTATGATGCCATAATGCTACATCTACTCCTTTGGAAGTTAAAGCATTAAAAGAGTTAGAAATACTATTGCATAAATACAATGTACCAAACTTTTCACTTTTTGCTATTACCAAGGCTCCTTTGGTGACCTTCCAAGTTTTATCTATGAAAGTTGTCACACAACCTTCACTACATAGCTGCCCTATCGAAATCAAATTTTTCTTCAGATCTGGAACATGCCTTACCTCCTTTAATAGCCATTGGTTTCCATTTTTCTATTTTACAAGAACCTTACCCATTAAAACAATTTTACAGGGCTTATCATCAACCAAACAGACTTGTCAAAAATCTCCTTGAACATAGTCATGAAAATATTTCTTATCAGGTGTGGCATGGAATGAGGCCCCTGAATCTACTACCTAGGAATTAGTAAAATTTTTGAAAGAAAGAATCAAAACATCTTGTAGCACATCACCTATCACATTTGCTTCAAGATTTTTTTCTTGTTGTGTGTCTCCTTCTTTTCCCTTCCGAGACCTACAGTCTTTCTTCAGGTGTCCTTTCTTTCCGCATTTCTAGTAGACTATCCCTGATCTGGACTTGGATATGCCTTTCCTTGATTTACTGCGATATCTTGAGCTCTTTCCTCTTTCCATTTTTCTTCCCCGGGACTCTGCACTCAAAGCATTACCTGATGTTTCACCGGAGCTTTTTCTTCACATTTCCTCACTAAGGATAGCACCGAAAACATCATCAAACTTTAAAGTACTAGACCTGGAGATAAAGATACTAAAGGCCATAACTAAACCATTCCAGCTTTTTGGCAATGAGCACAGAAATAAAATAGCCCTAACTTCTTCATCAAATTTTACCCCTACAGAACTTAACTGACTAGTAACTGTATTAAAATCATTTAAATGGTCCACAATAGATCCACCTTCCGACATATTCATATTAAATAAATGTTTCATAAGAAATACCTTGTTTGAGGATGAGGTTTTTTCATATAGTTTCGCCAATGCCTTAATCAAACCCTTTGTTGTTGTTTCCTTCGAAATATTGAAGGCTACCGACTTCAAAAGGCACAACCTTACTATTCCAAGTGCCTTTCTATCAATAATCTCCCATTCTGCATCTCTCATAGTTGTCGGCTTCTTTGTTTCTCTGCTCAATGGTAGGTACAGGTCTTTATGATATGGATAATCTTCCATCTGCATCTTCCATAGCGGGAAGTTTTGGTTGTTAAATTTCTCGACCTTAAACTTACCATCTTCCACCATTTCTCCCACTCGAACCAGGAACCCTTCTTTCCTATGAGTTTATTAGCCAAATAGACCTTCGGCTCTGATACTAGTTGTTAGAAATTCATATATTATAGAGCAATACAACACATATAATATGCAAAAAAAACAAGCACACAAAACACATAAAAATAGAGAGACACAGATATATGTGGTTCACCCAGTTTGGGCTACGTCCACCCCAAACAACCAGTCCTTCCTTTCTGTTATCCAGCAAAATGAAGAAACAAAACCTACAACAGATCCGTTGTAATCTCCTATGTTCTCTCTCATAGTCTCCCTATCTGTTTCTCACTCTAAGAATACACATACAATACACAACTACAATATAATACCCTCATACAAAGTGAGGGGTTTCCTTCTAGGGAAAAAAACCCTAAACTAAACATAAGTTCTACCGTCAAATCATTCGCCTGATGAATGACCTAGATTGACTATAAATTACTATACTTTTACAAGGAAATTTGAAATCTATTTTTAGCTTCGAGGGCTCTATCCCTAGCCCCCCAGCAGGGGGGTCAACCCCTGCAGACCTCGCAAGGGGGACAAGTCCCCCCCGCACCCGCCCGCTGCAGGGGTGTACAATTTTCCTAGGGTATACATCTGGCTAAAAAAAGGATCTTTGAATCAGGACTCCACTCCCAACAATTAGATTTGATGGAGAAGAAAAAAAAACAATGACATGAGCCTAACCATATAAGGTGAAGAAAAAATAAAATGAAATTGCTTCTATAATGAATAAATGAAGATGTCATTTTAGTTTTAATTAAAGAAAACATAAAAAATAGGGTACATGATAAGGACTAAAGAGAATGGATATGCATACCCTAATGTAAGTTTTAAACCTTTAAAGTGAAAACAATGTATATAGATTTTGAAACAAAATATGAAGAACAACAATGGAATACAAATGATATAGAGATATTTACCTTGAAAAATCTTAACTATGAAAATAAATAACCTTTAGAGCCAAACTTCTATCGTCTTTGTTGTATTAAATTGACTATACATAATGCAATATCTAGGAATTTCATAAAATCCATTGAATTTGATTACAATCATAACCCCTTAAATGACATTAGTGTAGAATGGGGTAAAAAAATTAGCCAGCCCCAAACAATTGATGGTGTGCAAAAAAATGTGGAGATGATTGTGAAATGTATATAACACATTGCCAACTTTCTCCATTTTTATTTTTTTTTCACAAAAATGTGACTCATATTTTATTATCAATAATTCAGGGTGACAATGCCCAATACTTCTCTACACCAAGAGAACTTATTAATGTTGAAAAAATTATGTAATTAGCCTATAACATTCTTCAAAGAGTTAACCTTCACCAAAATACCTTGTTGTCTCCAACTTTTCCTCTCTAAAAGTGGTACTAAATATGAATTTGTTTCATTTTATAATGATAAGAAGTGTTATTTTCTAGAAATATTGCACTCTTACTCTCACAATATATCCTTACTACCTGTACAAACCTAATACATAAACAAAATATATATAACCATATAGATTACTTACTTGCATGTGTGGTTTCCATGTATTCAAGTTCTATACTTGAGAGTGAAACTATAACCAATCACTTTTCCATTTATTTGCATACAATTTTCCTATTGGCAAAGGAGATTTTTCTCCATAGAACTTTCCTATATATCTACCAGGAATTAATAATAAATCAGCATTTCATATCCCCTATGTCACACATATTTCTTCATATTCATGATAAAAATAACATAGATAAGTGGTGTACTTTTCTCCTTTGTTGATCCTTTTTTTCTGACCAAGAAATGGTATACATTACTCTAGCTTTAAAGACTCTACTCCTACGGCAATCCCTATAACCTACATACATGACAACCTACACATATTAATACAATTATGTTACCTAGGTTTAAGGATGCTCCTTCTCGATCACCATGAGTTAAGTATGAAATCACTAAATACAACTAACATAGGGATGGCCAACACAAAAGTTCAATGGGGGATACTGATGGCTGACAAAGGGTTAGACTTTCTTTGAACATGACACAAAATTCATTTCGAAACATTAACTGATGAGAACCTTCTGATATCATGCAACAACGTAGATGGCATTGAAGCATGCTCCATAATGATAGGAAGAGTAAATATTCAAAGGGGTAAAAAACATATATGTATGTTATGCATCCTAGGATAGCTAAACTCATCTGTAGGATATTGATATAAAAAAGTGTCATGTTCAAGGGTGATGCAAATTATGATGCCATTGTTTTCATAAATGAACTTTAAAATACCCTCCTCTCCTCTTTTTTTTGTATCTCCTTCATATAATTATGAGAAAGAAAGAGAAAAAAGTATGATCAATAATGTCTTTTCATTTATTTTTAATTAGCCCAGAAGAGAGGTAAAATGATACTTGAAGAAAAATGAAAATATTTGAGGCAATGTCGAGCACGGTAGAAATCACCTAATTATTAGGAATTAATCTATACCATTAACAAATGCAATGGGACATACTAATGATAAAAATGGACCCCAAGGAAACTAACACAATCCATTTAATGTGAATATATGATCTAATGTTGAAAAATTTGAGACTCGAATGATCATGGATCAATGAGAAAAATTTATTGTTGATTACAAGGAAACCATTAACTCAGGACTACAAGATCCAAAGTAGTACTAGTTTATAGACCACGCTTATAAATAATGAGTCACACATCTATATTAGGAGATCATTGAAAGAGGGCCCTAATGTATCCCTCATCAAATGACATGAAACATATGGATATATCATGTGAATAGATGAAATTACAAAGTACAACTAACATAGGGATGGCTAGAAAAAAAGGGTGACCATGACTGCACATGGTCGATTGAGGTTTATAATTCCCTTCAACATATAGCAACAATAAATATAATGCACTTGGAAACATTAATCGATGAGAACAATGTGATATCATGCAATAGTGATGGAGGTATTGAAGAATTCTGCACAATGACTAAAAGAGTAACCAATCCAAGGAGTAAAAGGCTCATATGTATGGTACGGTTCCTAGGAAATATATAACCCATATATACGAAAATAATGTAAACAAGTGTCATGTTCAAGGCCCAACACGATTTTTGCCACTAATTTTCTGCAAATAGATTGTAGAATACCCACCCCCCCCCCCCTTGCCTTGTTTGATTGGATCTCCTTCACATATTGATGAGCATGAAAGAGAAAACAAATATGCTCGATATTGCCTTTTTTATTTAGTTTTAATGAGCCCAAAAAATAATAAAAGGATACTTCATAGCATATTTTTTCCATGATATTTTATCAAGCTCGAAAAAGAGATAAAGTGTGATCAATATCTTTATCATTTTTTACAATTGCAATAAATGGAGAAGAGTAATCTCATCATATTTTTTTTTTTTTAATGAGCATACGAAGAATTAAAGGATTCTCATCCTAGAGAAATAAGTGGTATAGATTAGAAGCGTCTAGTTTTGAGTTTGGAACCACCATAAGTAAAATGAAGAAAAAAGGATAGCAAGGTAAATCAACTCATTGCAACGTACTCTCTAGGAATGGTAAGGGCACCAAGTGAAGGAAAGTGATGATGCAAGAAGAAAGGGGTATGTCACATAGCTAGTTTCCACAATGAATTATACATGTTATGGGTAATGAAAAAAATTATTTCTCTTACTTTGTAACATACTTAGTGCCTTAATGTTTGATTAAGGGTACATGGTATCATTTGTTTTCCTTTTCTCAAACTTAACAATCAACTCTAATACCACTTTGTCACATACCCAATTCCCTTAATGACTTACATAGGTTAAGAGGTACCCAAAATTTTCCTTCACTTTTTAATAAGTTGACAATAAGATTTGTTACCACTTTGTCACATACCCCTGCTAAATTTATCCTAACCACACTTGAAAAAACCCGATTTTCATCTCTCAAATTTTTTTTCAAATATTTACATGTAAACCTGTCTTTAAATACCTTTTATACAACCAATTTTGTAGCCTTTTTCTTTTATACATGGTGTCAAACATTTTATTTGAAATGAAATCAGAAACATTGCTCTATTTCCACTTGTAACGTATTAATTGAAAGTTACCACTCAATCATGCAACTTTTAATTTATGTCGGGTCTGTAGGAGGAATCTTCAGCATACAAAAAATTGTAGCATGTACACAAAAATGAAAATAAGGTTTTATTCTAGGGTATCCATGAAGGATAGGATCTACCACTTAAGATACAACGTGCAAATAATAAGAAATAAATGTTACAACTTGGTAGGATCAAGCCTAAGGTGCAATAAAATGATGTATAATGTCAATAATGCGATGATATATGTGGGGGAATACTTAACCCTATATGTTTAGGCCAAGAAAATTCCCCTAACGTCCAGTTTATGTCACAATAAAAATTCCACCCTATCTTGTAAAATCCATGTAGAAATACTAAACCCATAGTTAAATCATATATTGAAAAAAATAAAACATGAATTGGGTAAGAATAGGACCATATACATGTATGTATGCATGCATGCATGCATGCATGTATGTATGTATGTATGTATGTATCTATGTATGTATCTATGTATGTATAATGTTTGTGTACACTTTCATTATCACTAACACTAGTCATGCATTGTTGACATAGAAGTGACACCAAACTAACTCCCTGGTCTATCACCATACGATCATTGAGGAGAAATAAAAGTGGCGCAGGAGGTGGATGAGGAGGCCCTTAAGGAAGAGGAGAATGATGTTATTTTACTCATGATTTTCAAGAATTGATAATGGGGAGTCAATGATTGGCCTTTGATGTTGTTCCATTTCACTTCCACTGACACAATGTGGGGGTAAACTCCATGTGCTGTATCATGTTATCATTGACACACAGATGATTAGCCTTAAAATAATTTATGAGAAGATATTTTTAGCTTGATGGAACTAGGAGTCTATGTATAAATAAATGGGCTTAGAAACCCAAGCCTTGTACCCCTAGTTTTGGACATTGCACCTAGTTTTGTGATTGAAGTATCGAATTCTTATTTGGATATACACACATGCAAAATTTGTTCTATGACCTCTTCTTATGGTATGCAAATGATAAAACTTGGTTACTAACGTGGATTATGTACATGCATGCATGATTCTGATGAATATTAACTTAGTGTGACAAATTCCAATCTAACATGTTATTATCTAACAAAAGATCCAATGTATTAGAATATCTTGATATGTGCATATATTTAATATTAGTGAAATATAATTCAAGGAGACATATCCTTAAATATTGATGAAGTAAAATAGGATGCCTCATGAAATAGACACATTTTAGTTACGACACCATGGGTTGTGAGTCTAATTTAACAACTGAGTGGTGGATACCAAGTGAAATAGCCCTAGATAAGAGTTAAATGACAATACTATACTCCACCATAATTTTGGTCACGGGGCTAATGTAGATGCCTCTAAATATCACTAGTTCATCAATGAGTAAAAAGAGAACCCAAGAAGTAGAAGCAATGTTTCAAGTAATATGGATGGCATTTTCTATAAAGCCTACATAGAATAGTGAGGGAGGATGCCTTGGAGTGAACCATCAAGGCATTAAAAATCCAATTGACTCAAATGAGAGGCCTAGATATGAAGGCTTACGCTATGTCAAAAAGGAAGAATGGTCTTCCAACAATAAATCTTGGATATATTGTTCTTTTTGGCATAAGAGAGGACATGAGGAGGAAAAATATTGGGATTTGCATCCAGAATTTGTAATAGCTTGGTTTCTAAAGAAAAATGAGGGCATGAAGTGAAAAAATTCTCCAAATAGAGATGAGAAATTTGAAGAAGATATTGATACAAGTTCTTCTCGCCATTATTCAAAGGATTTTTATGATGAAAAACCACATGATGATTTGAATAACATGTTGTGGAATGTTTTTCCATGCACTTTATGTCATGCACCTAACCATTTTGTAGCTAAGTGCCACAAAAGGAAAGCATTAGTCAAGAAGATGAATATGTCAATTGGAATTGAGACCAAGAAGGGAAATTCTCATCCAATTTTAAAGACATTTGTGCCAAGAAAGGATCATAAATTGTTTTTCACTCATTGGAATCTCAATGGGCATTGGGTCAAGAAGTGTTTGAAATTTCATTCGCAACTTCATCTTGGCAAGGGCAATCAAATCATGCAAGCACCTGAAGAGGAATAAAAAAATAAAAAGTGGTGGAAGATGTGACCATCCCTGAAGTAGCTCCAAAAAGAGAAGTTTAAATAGAGGGCTAATTTACCTAATTGCGTAAGAATTGGGTGGACTCTTTGTCCAACTGAAGTTTGTAAATATTTTTTTTTCACTAGTTGCATATCCCCATAGTTGGGAAATTTTTAAAAGTGATATTCATAACTAAATTACTTATATGCAACAATGTTTTCTTTGGCATTGTTATGCTAGTTTGGCTTGTTAATAGTCAATTTGAATGGAAAATTTGGCAGTCAAGTTTATTCCATCTTGAAATGAATTTCTATTTGTAGTTTAAGAAAGCATTTAAAAAAATTTTAATGAGTAGTTGCAACACATTCAGTATGTTACAAATGTGTTAAGAACTCATTTACACAAGTATTCACTATGCAAAACTTGTTTGGTTTATTTTGCAAAGTCTTTTTTGATTTTATCCTTGGTAAATATTTTGCAGCAAGAATGTTTTTTTGTGACATTAGCATACATCAAATGTAAAAAATGAAAAGTACATAAATACCAAAGAAAAGCCAAAAGTTGTTGAACAAGGGAATCACTCAACCATCACTTCTTCCATGTAGTGCACCTATGGTTTTGGTGCCCAAAAATAATGGAAAGCATTGTATTGTGAAGCAGTAAAGGAGTGGCTTTCATCAAATAAGAGTTGTTGAAGGAGGTATGTGGAAGACAATATTTTAGATCAAAAAAGGTTTTTTTGAATGACTTATTATATTTTATGGTAGTTTCCACACTCCTACTACTTTCATGCATACGAAGAAGAATGAATTAGAGCCATTTCAAGATGTAATAGTCCACTTGTATGACATTGTCATTTTTTTAAAATCTCGTTATGAACATGTCATGTATGAGAAAAAACTACTTGATGTCGTAAGGCATGAACATTTGTTTGTGAAGATGTCAAAGTATGAGTTGTGAAAAACTTATTTGTTGTACTTGGGCTATAATGTTGGAGGAGGTAAATTGAAGGTAGTCCTGTGCAAGTTTGAAACCATTTTGGATTGGTTAATGCCCAAGATGGTCATCTCGATAAGAGGTTTTTTTGGGAGTAGCCCAATGTTGAAGGAAATTTTTTGTCAATATTTCTTCTATTGTAGCTCCTTGGCATGCATTGACATGTGTGCAAGAGGTATTCCAGTGGGGAGGAAAACAATAAGAGGCATGTGATGCTTCAAAGAAACAGATCATTTCAACTCTTTTATTTTCTCTTTTAAACTTGAAAAGGTCATTTTAGCTTCAAGTTGATGCAAGTGACTTTGCCATTTCACTGCATTCATAAAATTTTAATGGTGCAATGATTAAGTTGCAACG
Organism: Pinus albicaulis; assembly: GCA_034641835.2. Classification (NCBI taxonomy): domain Eukaryota; kingdom Viridiplantae; phylum Streptophyta; class Pinopsida; order Pinales; family Pinaceae; genus Pinus; species Pinus albicaulis. The sequence continues at coordinate 913,396,985 of CM076573.1, read as the reverse complement.
ATTAAGGAACTTTCATTTGACGGGTGTTCGTCAACAACTACACTTGGTGCAAAGGTATAAGAGAGGTATAAGCGACAAGTTTGTTCCCTTCTAGGCCTATTGGTTCTATCATTATTGTACTCAAGCATCATTTTGTTTTACATGAAAGTTATGTCCAACAATATCCATACTTTCAAGATGTACATTCAAGATTGAGTCAATTAAACCAAGTAGTGGAATTTGTTTACCATTTGCATCATAATTTTTTGTGTCATATTGGTAATAAGGGTGTTGCTTTTGATGGATACATGGACATGGAAATGGCAAAAACACTTGGTCAAAGGTTGATGCAAGTACACAGAAACACAAGATAAACATCGCCATATCGATAGTGTTCGAGGTGAAATTTTTTTCAAGTTATTCAAGTTTCCTTTGATTGATGACCGAGGTGGTAATAAGATTTTTTCTTAAAGGAAATCTTTCTATTCTGTAAATTCTGGGAAATTGCAACATCTTAGTGTCTACAATAGCAAGACAAGGTCTCCAGAATCAAGGAAAAAGACCAGTTTTCATGAAATTCTCAAATTGTTGAATTTCAGAAAATTCTAGTGGATTGAGACTAGAACGGTGGGGGGACTATACCTCATCCACATGTTGAGAAACAAATTATGTTTTGGGATTCAAAAGCTTCAAGTGGGGAGGCGTGATTAGGTGCTCAAAAATTAAAGTTGTCGGAATGGTATGGAACCTGAACGACCGCGTAGATCTCTTCGTCCTAAATCTGCCACAACTCGTTTCGTGGAAAACCAACACCGTATGATCCTATAAACATGTTCTATTCATTTTCTGAAACATGCAAATTTTTTAGAAATTGAAGCTGATAGGGAAAAGATTTGGGCCAATGACAGGCTGCCATATGGCATCTTCTGGTTCGTCGAAATGTAATTTTTTTAGCCTTTCAGGCTTCGCCACTTGTCTATTTTTCATTAGTTGTTAGATGGTGTAATTTGATTGGTTGAAGTGATGACCAACCATATGCTGCCACATGGAAGAACGAGAGCCCACCAAATTTTTTCCAAGGGTGGAGTAGACTAGGTGGGGGTTGAACACCCAACCTTTTTCCAACAAAATATGGCAAATTATGCTACACTAGACTTCGTGTCTTCATAAAATAAGGTCTGAAATGCTATTTATGGTGTATTCAAGAAGAGTGTGGGGAAAGGGGCCAGGGCTTATCCTTCACCCCCCTCCGCCCCCCACCCCCCCACAAAAAAAAAAAACGTGTACACATGACCATGTTGTTAGGAACCATGGGTATGAATCCTAACTGACCACATAAACAATATATTCTCCTTGTGACTGCAAAGACTTTATCACCAATGGTTAGTCGAATCGCCGAATTTTTTTTGTTTAAATTTATTTTTTAATTAACTATAATGTTATGGTTTGAAAATGATTTTTTAAGCCTCATTATGCATTTAAGCAGTCCGATAATTTTGTGTGGAATTACAGGAACTTGTCACTCTGTTAGCTGGAAAGGGGGTGAATTTATAGGATCATTCTGAATTATGGGGGATTTGTGGAGCCGTTAGTGCCAAAACATGGGGAGATCATAACTTCTCTATTTTTGGTTTAAATTCGATGTAGAAAGAAGTTAGACAAGAATTTTTGGGCATTTTGGACTCATTGGAGAATTTTTCAGGGCCAATAGGAAACTTTTAGATATGGTTTTTGCAGGATGAAATCTATGGGTGCCATGGTCAACTAGAGGGTTGAATCAGTTTATGGGGGGGTCTGAAGATGGAGATGACCTTGTAGGGCATTTTCTAGCCTCCATGTGCTTTCTGCAATAGCTACTACACCAGTGATGTAGCCTATGTTCCTCTTTTCTCTACGTGTTTTTGACGAGAGACTTATTTATGTAGTTAAAGTGGATTGTGGTACTGTTTATGCTCTTTGAGGTTGGGTTATGGGGTCTTGGTGAAATATGGCTTTTCTTGCTAAAATTTTACATGTTTGACTGTAGGTTAACATGTGGATGGAATGATAACTCTAGCATAAGTTTGTTTCTTTGAAGGAGAAACTAACCACTCCATTTCTCAACAGTTTATGTACTCTTATTTTCCTAAACATTGAGCATAATGAGAATGGGTCATGCCATTAGAGATGATCCAAGGAGATGTAGCCCAACAGGGGTGAACTCCTTCAACAATGGCTAGTGTATTACTGATTGATGCATACTTCCATTCTCTATTTTTAATTAATGTTTAAATTTTTCATGCAATTAAAAAAGGAAACACATAAAACTCATGCTTTTAATTGCTATTTTGGAGTACAAACCTCAAGAATTTTTTGTATTTGAATAAGGATCTTAGCATAGAAAGTAATATTTCCCATTCAAATTAGTTTCAATGTAGATATTGATTTGAAATCCTATTTGATTGCTTGCAGTAGATGCATTGATTTTAGTGTAGCTGTAGATTTATAATCATATTTTATTGTTTGCACTAAATGCATTGATTTTAGTTTAGATGTTGATTTATAATCCTATTTTATTGTTTGCACTAGATGCATTGATTTCAGCATAGAATTGTATTTCTGATTCGATGCAACTAGATGTATGACGTACATTAATTTCAAAGTAATTCAATTAATGGTGTGCATTGATTTTAGTGTAAGCACATCTTTGCCCCCTCCATCTCTATCTCTATCTCACATTGTATCTCCTTCTTTATCTCTCTATCTCACACCCCAAACACACACATACTCTCTCTCTCTCTCCCTCCCTTTTACACTCCCTCTCTCTCTCTCTTCCCCTTCTCTCTCTCTTTAACATTTATCTCTCCATATCTATATCTCTTCCTCCCTCCCTATCTTTGCCTCTCTCTTCTTCCCTCTTCCCCCCTGCGCCCCACCCCCCCAAACCCGCCCACCCCCATATATATCTATATTTAACCCCCAAAACATACACACACTCTCTCTCTTAGTGTAAGCACATAAACACTATTCATAACATGAATTGACCTTTGTGTTAGAGTAATTCAACCATAAATACAATACTTGAATTTTCATCCTAAATAAAATGTTCACTTACCCAAAATGTCTTATTCCTTAAACTATAAACTATTTGTAATTGGTTACATTCTTATTATTACGATTTTCCATCATTCAACATTGTTAATCACTTTACATTCAAACGCGATAATATAAAATAACTAATAGGTGTGACAATAAGAATAGTAGAGACGAAAATAGTTTGAGATTGATTGTAATGAATATTGTTTGTAATTGACTATATTATTATTATTCACATTTTATATCATTCAACATTGTTACTTTGTCACTTTGCACTTAAATTTTTTATTTTATCATTCAAGTTACTAAAAGTCTCTCTCATCTCAACAAATTGAGGTAACTAAGCAAAGTTAAAATTAATTTGACCAAATTAACCTTATACATATTTAGCATATTTAAAATTATCAAAATAATTAGATGTTCAACAAATTTTGTATGACCACACACGACTGAAACCAACCTAGATCCATCTTAACCCCAGATCTATCAAGCGACTAGAGGGATCAAATCTCTCAAGGTGCAAACCTTTCCTCAAGTTTTTCACTCAAAAAAGAGGTTTGCACCTCAAGATATTTGATCCATCTCAACGATTGAAAAATCCAGGGTTAAGATATATTTAGGCAACGTGAGATGTGTAATGAGATAATTTTTTGGATACTTATTACCAATTCATACCTATGCAATTTTAATAACCATTTAATTTATATGATTTCACTAGCTTATATCATCAAACATAACAATTTTATATCATTATACTAATATATATATGGCATAGAAGGGAATGAAGTGGTGATAGTGGCATAAATTCTTACCACCAATTTTTTAACATATAGATGACTAATTATTCCAATGTTTGATGCCTTGAATTTTAATATATATATATATATATATATATATCCAACATGTTTATTTGTTGAACCTAGAAATGCTCTATAGCCCAATATACATAAGTAAACATATGTTATGTTAAAATTAAATTAAAGAAAAATTAAAAATAAAAAAAATAACAAATTAATAGTTAATAATGAAAATAAAATTGAGATAAAATAGTAAATTTGAGGCTGGAGGTTTTTGGGCTCCAGGTTTTATCAGCTCACGGTGGTTTTTCACTAGTATTCTTCTCTAATGTAGCCTATTTAAAGGCATTATTTCATAATGTGAGACATTCAATGAAATACAAACCTTTAGTTAGTTATATAAAAATAAATCTTAATTTTCGACGTGAAAGATTTTCATATCCAGTTTGACAAAGAAAATCACTGAATAATTTTGATTTATGCATCTATAGTCTCTATTTTGTATAATTACACCATCAGGCATTCTTATTTGAAAACAACTCCCCTAGCTTCCACTGTATCCATGTTTGAGTCATTGGATCAAATGTTAGACGATTGAAATGTTTTAGGCCATTAGATCCACAAGCAAACAATTTTTTATATGTTTTTTATAATGTTAGTTTTTTTCTTGTTAATAAGTAAATTAAATAAAAATATTGACATAATGTAATGAACATTTTAACTAGGTAAAAATACAATAAAAAATAAAAATAACGAAAGAAAAGAATAATAAACTATAAAAGCAACCCATGGTATTCATGTTTAATGTAGTTTATTTAAAGAGGGAAATTAAGATGACCTAGATCAATCTTAACTCTGGATCTACCAAGAGCCAAGAGGGATCATATGCTTTGATATGCAAACCTCTTTTAGAGTAAAAATAACATTTTAGTTAGGTCAAAATAAAATAAAAAGTAAAAATAATAAAATATGAAAACAACCCATGGTATTGACCCATGGTATTCATGTAGAATGAAGTTTATTTAAAGAGGGAAATTAAGATGGCCTAGATCAATCTTCACTCTAGATCTACCAAGAGCCAAAAGGGATCATATTTCTTGATATGAAAACCTCTTATAGAGTAGAAAGAGAATTGATCCCTCTCATAAATAATATAAATCTAAACTAATTATTTAATAAAACTATTTTTAAATGTTTATCTTTAATTACCTAATTTTAGCTAAGAAAATCTTACATGTTTTTTACTTCATAATCATAAACAATTTTCATATTATATGATGTCAAACTTACTCAATTTTTTATTCTGAAATTTTAAATAAAGTTTTTCAGTGCATAATTTTAAATTTTTTCACTAGATAATTTTAGCTTTTATAATTTTTTTATTTTTCAATTCCAAACAAAACTTACAAAACAAAAAACCCACTCTCTTAATGTAGATTATAGTTTTACAAAATTGACACTATGTAATTAAAAATAGAGTAAGTTGAGAGAACCCTAAGGGGTTTTTTGTACAAGTTTTATCATAAAATTTCCCTCCATCCAATATATACTGTAGAGTCTTCTCAAGAGAGAGTATATTCTAGTTTATAACTTGATCCACAATCAAAGAAAGTGGCTAGGTATTTCACAAGTTATTAGTTTATAACTTGATCCACAGTCAAAGAAAATGCCTAGAGATGTCACAAGTTATCACGTTCTTAGTTGAAATGGATCATATTAGATGCATGGTGGCCAGAGACACTAAAAAATTCAAAATAGATATCTCTTACGACCTCCATATTGTCTACAAACCATCCAAATTTTCCATCTTATACAATAATCGCTCAATTTACTCTCCAATTTTTGAACCCCCACCCATGCTAGGGAGATCACAGTGTAAAATCAAATGTTCTTGTTATTTCTTTAAAGGGTTCATAAACAAAACAGACAACGGTAAAGTAGATATTGTGGTATAATAACTGATTTTAGAATCATTGTGACAAACAAAACATCACATTAGCTCACAGAATATATCTAATCCTATAAGGATCTGAGATGATAACATAGTTTTGAATCATGATAACTAGGTGACAACCAAAACTAAGTTGTAGCCAACTTTCAAAATATATTGAAAGTTGCAATGAACCCCGTACATAGCAATGGACCTCATCAGAATTTTAGTGCACATAGAACACCACCCTAAAAATTCTATACTCTTGATCAATTTAGAATAACCTAATATGTCTAGATTGGATGTCGAGGTGGGTGGGATAACAATTGAGGACGCTTATTAAAGGGTAAGGGAATTTAGATATTCTACCCTTCCACCAAAGCTCTAAAAAGTGAGACTTGTAGATTATAGTTTTACAAAATTAACACTATTTGATTAAGAATAAGTTACAAACATCGGGTATTTAAAAGTAATAAGAGGAAGGTACATGAGAGCCATGGTAATTAATGTGATTCTTTCTACTATTTTTATTTAAAATAGTAATTTTTATTTGTATTTTTTTAAATGAATATTGTTAAATGTTTTGTAATATTTTTGTTTAAAATAGTAATTTGTATTTGTATTTTTTAAATGAATATTGTTAAATGTGTAATTGATTAAAATGTATCAAATTGATAATCTAATTTTTAAGGTATTTACTTAAAAAATTCAAAGTATGGTGAGTTTTGTTTTATTAAAATTTACCCTAGATGTGCCTAGAATGAGTCTATCTCAAGTCCCAAACAATATTCTTCTTTCTCTTCATATTTTAGCTTGCACCTTGACACTCCTCTCCTCCTCCTTGCACAAATTTAAACTATGAGGCACAAGTTGCATATAGGAACATTTAAATATGATAAGAAAAATGTGATACTCTATTGTAATTTTCTCTACAAATGTGATGGAAAATTTGCCCTAAATGTTGAAAATTTCATGGTTAATGTAGTATACGCTACATGCAAATTTACAGTCTTGTATACAAGGTCAAAAAAGATATACCCAATATCCAACACCATATGAAAGCCATCCTTGTTGCTTATAGCAGCATTTAGATCTAATAAGAAAAGTGTGATACTATGTGTGACCTGATCTCTACCAAATCATATTGATTCGCTTTTACTCAAAAAGTCTTTCTCATGTAAAAGTGATAAATTATGTTTTACATATAGGATCATTTAACTCTGATAAGAAAAGTGTGATATTGTGTTATAATTTTCTCTAAAAATGTGTTGGAGTTTTTTTGCAATAAACTTGTTTTTACTGCTCTTAAGTGATGAAATCCATCGTTGTTGCCTATAGGAGCATTTAGCTTTCATAAGAAAAGTGTGATACTCTTTTATAATTTTCTCTACAAATGTGATGGAAAGTGTGCCATGAATGTTGGAAATTTAATGGTTAATGTAATAGAAGCTAAATACAAATTCATTTCTTCTACACAACAAGACATGCTTTGCCATCAGTATATAAAATGCAAAGTGTGCCATAGATATTGTGGCAATTGTAAATTAAATATAATATAAGATAAGTAAAAATTCATTTTTCTTCTACGACCAGGGAGATTGTCTTTTTTTCCAGCTCCATAAATGCTACTGAATCTCTCTCAGTGTCGGAATTATTTTCTCAATAGCATTATTTTTACTACTCTTGAAGTGATGAAATCCACCTCTCCATACATTTTTTACTATATGAAAAAAGAACAAAAGAAACCAACTTCATATCAGCGATACTGAACAAACAAGAACATGGTAGACACTAGGGAGATCAGTGGTAAAGAACAATGTGATACTTTGAATAGTTTCAAAGATCACAAAGAAAATAATACATAGGTGACTCAATAGGAGGTGATCAAGATTAATGTGATGACACGAATATTACAAAGATCTATGTAGAAATATGCACTAGGTTCACTAAAGTAGAAATTAGTCCAAGATTAAAATTATCCCGGAGGGAACTACACAGAAACATCTTTGATTTTGAAGGTAGAAAATCACTTTCTATTTCTTTATTTCTTTATTCATGAGGCATTCATGTTGGCATGATGAGACAAGGTATTTAACTTAACTTCAACATATGCCTCATGATTTGTAAGGCTCAAGGAAGCAGAATTGCATTAAGATTTCACTACCTCTTTCCATGGAAGAGAATTTTGATTTCATTTTTCCACCACCATAGCTCCTTCTCACAACATCTTGTTTCTTCTGTTTCCTCTTTCCTATACTATTTTCTGCAGCATTTGCACACATAACATGCAAATTATAAGTGCTATTTTATTGTTTTTGCTCCAGACAAAGCGTCTTGTGTCTGATAAGAAACATTATGAAAATAGAGGAGGAAAAAAAGATAACAATTTTTCATTATAATTTCACACACACACATATATATAATTGTTTTCTCTTTATCCCAAAGATTTTTATTATGTAGCTATAGCCTTTATGTATGAAGAATTAGACTTTATTTTTGTATCATTACTGTCTTATAAGAGATGGTTAAAAAAAAATAAATAGGGAATGCAATAATTGTTTACTATGAGATCTATTTTGGCGACCCTTAGAAATTAAAGTAATGATTATGGGGTGGAAGAGAATTGGTCACCGAGTGACCTCGAAATCATCATTGTTTCATATAGGAGCATTTATTTCTGATAAGAAATTTGTGATATTGTGTTATAATTTTCTCTAAAAATGTGTTGGAGTTTTTTTCTCAATAAACTTTCTTTTACTTCTCTTAAGTGATGAAATTCATCGTTGTTGCATATAGGAGCATTTAGGTCTGCTAAGAAAAGTGTGATACTTTGTTATAATTTTCTCTACAAATGTGATGGAAAGTGTGCCATGAATGTTGGCAATTTCATGGCTAATGTAATATAAGATAAATAAGGTGGCTTTATTCCCACAATAAGACTGTCTTTCATATTTCAACAGTAAGTATGCAGCAGATGGAAATTTTGAATTAAATACCAATATAAGATAGACAAAAATCATTTAAACAAAGCACAGAGATGTTTTGCCAACTCCATAAAACCACTGCAAATCTCTCCTAGGTGTTGAGCTATTTTCTCAATAGCATACATTTTTTTACTGCTCTTGGTGATGAAGACACCCACTCTCCCTCCATTCTCATCTCACAAAGAACAAAACCAACCCCATGTCAAGCGTCCTGAAGAGAGAAAGAAAGAAAAACAAGGAACATGGGAGAAGACATCAATGGTAAAGAACAATGTGATATTTTGAATATTTTCAAAGATCATGAAGGAAATAATATAGGTGACTCAATAGAGACTCATCAAGGAACAATGTGATATTTTGAATCTTTTCATGAAAAGATCGCAGAGAAATAATACATAGGTGACTCAATAGGAATTGATCAAGATTAATTATGGAGGAACTACACCAAAACAACTTTTGATTTTGAAGGTAGAAAATCACAATCTATTTCTTTATTGATGAGGCATTCATGTTGGAATGATCATACAAGGTATTTAACTTAACTTCAACATAGGCCTCATGATTTTTAAGGCTCAAGGAAGCATTATTGCATTAAGATTTCACTACCTGCTTCCATGGAAGAAAATTTTGATTTTCATTCCACCACCATGGCTCCTTCTCTGCAACATCTTATTTCTTCTAGGCTACTCTTTCCTATGCTATTTCCTTAAGGCATTTCTTTTGAAACATGTGGTGCAAGTGCTAGTTATTTTTTTTATCGAGCAAAGCATCTTGTGTCTGATAAGAAACATTATGAAAATAGAGGAGGAAAAAAAGATAACAATTTTTCATTATAATTTCACACACACACATATATAATTGTTTTCTCTTTATCCCAAAGATTTTTATTATGTAGCTATAGCCTTTATGTATGAATAATTAGACTTTATTTTTGTATCATTACTATCTTATAAGAGATGTTTAAAAAAAAAAAATAGGGAATGCAATAATTGTTTACTATGAGATCTATTTTGGCGACCCTTAGAAATTAAAGTAATGATTATGGGGTGGAAGAGAATTGGTCACCAAGTGACCTCACAATCGTCATTGTTGCATATAGGAGCATTTATTTCTGATAAGAAATTTGTGATATTGTGTTATAATTTTCTCTAAAAATGTGTTGGAGTTTTTTCTCAATAAACTTTCTTTTACTTCTCTTAAGTGATGAAATTCATCGTTGTTGCATATAGGAGAATTTAGGTCTACTAAGAAAAGTGTGATACTTTGTTATAATTTTCTCTACAAATGTGATGGAAAGTGTGCCATGAATGTTGGCAATTTCATGGCTAATGTAATATACGATAAATAAAAAATTATTTCTTCTACACAGCAAGACATGTTTGCCAACTCCATAAATCCAAAGTGTGCCATGAATGTTGGCAATTTCATGGTTAATGTAATATAAGATAAATAAAAATTCATTTCTTCTACACAGCAAGACATGTTTGCCAACTCCATAAATGCTACCAAATCTCTCTCGGTGTTGGAGCTATTTTCTCAATAGCCTTATTTTTACTGCTCTTGAAGTGATGAAAGACACCTCTCCATACATTTCTACTGTCTACACAAAGAACAAAAAAACCAACTTCATATCAGCGATACTGAAAAAACAAGAACATGGGAGAGACATCAATGGTAAAGAACAATGTGATATTTTGAATATTTTCAAAGATCATGAAGGAAATAATACATAGGTGACTCAATAGAAATTCATCAAGGAACAATGTGATATTTTGAATATTTTCAAAGATCATGAAGGAAATAATACATAGGTGACTCAATAGGAATTGATCAAGATTAATTATGGAGGAACTACACCAAAACAAATTTGATTTTGAAGGTAGAAAATCACGATATATTTCTTTATTGATGAGGCATTCATGTTGGAATGATCATACAAGGTATTTAACTTAACTTCAACATAGGCCTCATGATTTGTAAGGCTCAAGGAAGCATTATTGCATTAAGATTTCACTACCTGCTTCCATGGAAGAAAATTTTGATTTTCATTCCACCACCATGGCTCCTTCTCTGCAACATCTTATTTCTTCTAGGCTACTCTTTCCTATGCTATTTCCTTACGGCGTTTCTTTTGCAACATGTGGTGCAAGTGCTAGTTATTGTTTTTATCGAGAAAAGTGTCTTGTGTCTGATAAGAAACATTATGAAAATAGAGGAGGAAAAAAAGATAACAATTTTTCATTATAATTTCACACACACACATATATATAATTGTTTTCTCTTTATCCCAAAGATTTTTATTATGTAGCTATAGCCTTTATGTATCAAGAATTAGACTTTATTTTTGTGTCATTACTATCTTATAAGAGATGTTTAAAAAAAAAAAATTAGGGAATGCAATAATTGTTTACTATGAGATCTATTTTGGCGACCCTTAGAAATTAAAGTAATGATTATGGGGTGGAAGAGAATTGGTCACCGAGTGACCTTGCAATCATCATTGTTGCATATAGGAGCATTTATTTCTGATAAGAAATTTTTGATATTGTGTTATAATTTTCTCTAAAAATGTGTTGGAGTTTTTTTCTCAATAAACTTTCTTTTACTTCTCTTAAGTGATGAAATTCATCGTTGTTGCATATAGGAGCATTTAGGTCTGCTAAGAAAAGTGTGATACTTTGTTATAATTTTCTCTACAAATGTGATGGAAAGTGTGCCATGAATGTTGGCAATTTCATGGTTAATGTAATATTAGATAAATAAAAATTTATTTCTTCTACACAGCAAGACATGTTTGCCAACTCTATAAATGCAAAGTGTGCCATGAATGTTGGCAATTTCATGGTTAATGTAATATAAGATAAATAAAAATTCATTTCTTCTACACAGCAAGACATGTTTGCCAACTCCATAAATGCTACCAAATCTCTCTCGGTGTTGGAGCTATTTTCTCAATAGCCTTACTTTTACTGCTCTTGAAGTGATGAAAGACACCTCTCCATACATTTCTATTGTCTACACAAGGAACAAAAAAACCAACTTCATATCAGCGATACTGAAAAAACAAGAACATGCGAGAGACATCAATGGTAAAGAACAATGTGATATTTTGAATATTTTCAAAGATCATGAAGGAAATAATACATAGGTGACTCAATAGAAATTTATCAAGGAACAATGTCATATTTTGAATATTTTCAAAGATCATGAAGGAAATAATACATAGGTGACTCAATAGGAATTGATCAAGATTAAATATGGAGGCACTGCACCAAAACAACCTTTGATTTTGAAGGTAGAAAATCACGATCTATTTCTTTATTCATGAGGCATTCATGTTGGCATGATCAGACAAGGTATCTAACTTAACTTCAACATAGGCCTCATGATTTGTAAGGCTCAAGGAAGCGTGTGCATTGATTTTATACATAGCTTGTGGAGAAGTGCGATTTTCATTTACCTGCCGCTCCTTCTGCGCATCTTAGCTACCTGAGCTACTCTTCCTCGCAATGTTTCCTTCTGGTGATTTCTTTTGCAACATGTGGTGCAAGTGCTAGTTATTGTTTTTATCGAGCAAAGCGTCTTGTGTCTGATAAGAAACATTATGAAAATAGAGGAGGAAAAAAAGATAACATTTTTTCATTATAATTTCACACACACACATATATATAATTGTTTTCTCTTTATCCCAAATATTTTTACTATGTAGCTATAGCCTTTATGTATGAAGAATTAGACTTTATTTTTGTATCATTACTATCTTATAAGAGATGTTTTAAAAAAAAAAAAAATAGGGAATGCAATAATTGTTTACTATGAGATCTATTTTGGCGACCCTTCGAAATTAAAGTAATGATTATGGGGTGGAAGAGAATAGCGTAGTCTAAAAAGGCCGCGTTTTGACCCAAAATCCGGGAACGATTTTCAGAAAATCCGGCAAAGATTTGCCTAGAAACTTGTTTATAGTTGTTAAACATTAGTATTTTGAGTGCCCCAGGGGTTTTTGATAGTGCTGAATCCATTTCCACTATCAAAAATGGATTCCAAGCACTGCAACTACCTGATTTTTGCAAATTTAGTTGACCGGATTCCGGCGGATTTCTGCCGTCTGGGCCAAAACGCGGCCTCGGTAGACAACTCCGAAGAGAATTGGTCACCGAGTGACCTCGCAATGGAAAGATGTTTTATTAATGGAACATGAGCCAATAGAGGTAACTATGAGGTCTAAATATATTATTAGAATAATTTCTAAGTGTTTTAGTAATAGGACTTGGACCAATTAAGCTAAACTTTAGAGATAAATATATTATTATAATATTTTCTAATTTTATTGTGTTGACGGGAAAATTTGTCCAGCCAACAGTAGGGGATCTCCCCGGTAGAAAGTCCCAATTAGACCTTAAACCGTTTGGAGTAGGGATCCCGTCCGGGGTGTGGGTCCGGCTACCACTTAAGATGACTTCCCTTCGGTCTCAAAAGAACCTGTTTGAACCTGCGGGACATACACTTATTCACATGATACAAAATACAAGATTAATGTGTTAAACACGAATCAAACACTATGCGTAGCAAGATTATAGATAAAGCACGTACACCTCAAGAGATGTCATTAGCAACACATCTTTTGTGGGGTAATGCTTGTACGGTAGTCAGATCACAAAAGAAATAGTTCTTTATGATAAGATACCTCTCCACTTCCTGAAAGATGAAACGAAATGCTAACAATATAGTTCATTAACATTCATTAATAGAACAGATAATAAAATGAACATCATTGATACAACACGGATAGCCATGATGCATAAACGATGACATGAATAGTGCAGCTTCTTTAATCATAGGATATTCTGAAACTGTACAAGAAATACGCAAAGTGTTCATACAGCAAAACACATCATAACCATAGGGTATTTTAACAAGACTCTATATTCATATGCTCAAGTGTAGAATCTTTCAATACAATTGCATGTAGCTCTTGAGTTTTTCCAAAAAAGAAAAGCCTTTTACAAGTTCCCGAAGGAAGTATTTATAATGCCAAAACTGTCCGTTGGGTTCCCTTGACTGTTCGCCTTCTTGACCGTTGGGTTACCTTGCGACCCACTCATTCTGCGACCTGGGTGGGTGATGCGACCTGCGACCTAGGTAGAAGATGCGTCCTGCGACCTAAGTAGGAGATGCGACCTGCGACCTGTCCTGTTGATGCGACTTGCGACCTGGCTTTACTTGTTGCTCAGGACTTGCTGCTGCCGGGCCGTGAAATATTAAGGTCAGGGACGTCAATCTATTGCTCCTTCAGGAAATCCTGCCATGTCCTGTATTCTGCTGCTATGGGGGCAACCAGAGGTACCTCCTCCTTCAGCCTATGCACACATTCCAAAGCGTTTGGTACTAAGGTCTCCCTTTTCTGTCCGATCTGCTTTGGAAGCGATGCAAGCTTGGTATAAATCCGCGCTGGAGTGGCGATGAATTTACTAAGATGCTCTTGAGATGCCGAGGGTTCTGGATCAGCTGCGGCTTGCTTGATAGGTTGCAAAAACGATTGGATGTCCAGGTTTACTTGTTCCCAGGTTTTCTCTTCTTCTAATACCCCAAGTGATGGAATGTGATGCAACGTATGCATTGAGTCGATACCACTAATCAGGTGGTTGTACGAGGACATTACTTTGTCCAGGTCTTTGGACAATTTGTCTCCAGATTGCATCGCCATGCGGAGTTGAACCTTTGCATCCTGCGTGTGAATCCAGTCCCTCTTAGGCAAATTTTCAGGTGCCTGAGGGTGATGTATTATCCAACCCATCATCCGGTCTAAAGCTTGTGAAGCCTCTCTGAGCTGCTCTTGTCTTTGCCTGGTTTCGATTCGTGCTCTTGCCAGAGGAGCGACTGTTTGTTTAATGGTGAACATTTCACCATATACCTGCCTCATAGTCACTTCCAACACCTCACACTCCTTGAAAATGGCAAGCGAGACTTCATTTGCTGGTAGAGCTTGGTTTCGAAGTTGCTGGACTTCTGCTTGCAGTTCTGCTTTCTCCTGCTCTGCTATCTTTTCGCGTTGCTCAGCTGCGTGCAGTCTGTTTTGTAGAGATACTATTTCTCTACTCATTCGGGTTACATTCTCTTCCGTAGCTGCAGCGAAAGCAGTACCTGCTGATGCTATCATTACCGGATTAGTCCTGGTATCTAAAACTATATCCTTGCCTGTTGACACTGCGGATGAGGCAGAGGGACTTTGTGCCAGTGACCTCCTCTTCTCTTGCCGGATTTTGAATGAAAACTGATCAAATGTGAGCCTAGTCAAGTCAAACACATCTTCTTCCTATACATGGGGCGATCTGACATCAGAGAGTTTTGTACGGCCCAGAGGTATATCGAGAGGGGTTACCTCAAGGTCGTCCAGCATGTCATCCTCCCTTTCCTCTGTGTTCTTTTCTTGTTCTTCCTTCCTCCGCCGTTCAGCTTCTGCTGCTGCTTCTATCTCGACCCTCTTCTTCTGTTCAGCTACAGCAGCCTGTTCGGCTTTCTCTTGGCGTTCAGCCTCTGCCTTGTCCAGTTCTGCCTTAAGTGCTTTTTCCGCTGCGGCTTGTGCCTCCTTGTCCTCCTTTTCTTTCCTGGCCTCTTTGGCCAGCTTCTTCTTTTGTGTTGCTGTTGCACACTTTTGGCGCGCCTCCTCATCTTCTTTTAGCTTTTTCTCCCTTTCTTGCTGGGCTTTTGCCTCTGCTTCCTTTTGTTTGATGGATGGAACTGGCCCTGTGTTGGTTCGAGATTTCTTGAGTGCGGATGAAGAGGCACCTCCTAACTGACGTCTTCTGTCTTCTAAGCTTTGATCATCTGGGTCTTCCTGAACTACGTCAATTTCCGGAGCGAGTTGTCTTTCAGCATTATACCAGTTCCTTCTCTCATCTTCCGCCGGGCGCTCAAGGTGCTGATAAGTCCACCTGAAATTGGCCTTCCGGCAATGTTCAGGAACTATTCTCTCTGGGTCGTATGTTCTATTTTCAAGCGCCCCAAAGTGATAACCTCTCATTGCTTCTGCTTCTGCTGTTACTTCCCTGAAGTCTTTAACTGTGAATGCACCAATGGTGAGGGGTAACGTGGGCCATGGCTTCTTTTTTCCTCTAGACAAGATGTTGGAGAATCCGTGTGACATTTGAAAACATACTTCCTGGATAAGCATTTTGTCTGTCACGAAGTGAGGCATAGCATGTGGTGCCTTGTAAGTTCCAAAAACTCGGATGAAGGTGTATCCTGGGAAAGGGAACCAGTGTCCCACTTTAACTAGCGTTTCCTTGGCCCGCCATGACATGCAAGGGGCGTCTTGGCCAAATAAATGTCTGTACAGAGAGGGAATAAATATTTGGGAAATCTGATCTATATCCTGCTTGTATTTGGACTCCCAAAATACCTTGAGTTGCAGATGAATTGCGCGTGATTGCTCGGGGTCCCAGTTGTGCGGCCATCCATCAAACTCTACTCGGGCGCAGACAGCGTCTAGTAGGTAAGAGGCCATGTAAAATTCTGCGGGCATTCCTTCCTCCGGGGCCAATGCCGAGTTCAAGCTGGTCTGCATCGACGTCATCAGTATGCCGGCCCAGTTGAAATGAGTGCCCTGTGTTGTCACATACTCCATGATAGTAGCCCAACTTCCACTGAAGGTGGAGCAATCTGGGCGCCCGTAAAGTCTGCAAAGCATGGCGGCAACCAATTTGTAAACCTTTCTCAGGCTCGCCACTGGGTACTCTTGGTCTTTCTTGACCTTGAACTTCTCGGGCTCCTCCCACCATTGCCTAATAGTATCAACTACTGGAACGACGTGAGTAACAGCCCATTCTGGAGAGAAATGCTCGTTTGGGCGAGGCAGTGAGTAATAAATGTGTGCATCTGAGCCTACCAGTGTAGCGAAAGCTCTGCCTTGGTGATCCCTGATCACAAACTTCTCGGGGTCTGTCTTTTGTATGATCCAGTCTATGATCTCTGGACATGGGAATATGGCTGGGTGCGCCCCTGCCAGATGCAGTTTGGACCTCTTTACCGCCAAGTATACTTCCCGGTCTGGGAGATCTTCTGGAAATACTTCTTCCGGTGTGGAGAACTCATGATAAATCTGGTACCATCTCATGCTGTCGTCTTTTGAAAAAGTACATAGTGTATCTCGGAATATTGGGGGTGGGGACACCACCTCCAGCTCATCAATCTCTTCCACTTTTTTCTTGTCCTTCCTCCGAGATAGCAGGGGCGCCATGTCACTAGAATCTGAGAGCACAGGTATGCACTCTATGTCTTCTTGAGTTTCACCTGTCAAATTCAGAAAGGAGTCCCACGATAAGAACGACATGGTGATGAAAACCAGTTACAATTTAGTGATGAAATCAGTTGTGTTAATGCAAAACTGGGATACTGAGTCGCTGGGTCGCGAATCGCAAAACAGGGTTCGGGCGCGACCTTGTGACCTCGCGACCAGGTCGTTGGGTCGCTAGGTCGCAGATCCTCGGAAAAGTGGAAAATGCGACTTAGCGACCTCGCGACCAGGTCGCTGGGTCGCTAGGTCGCAGATCCTCGGAAAAGTGGAAAATGCGACTTAGCGACCTCGCGACCAGGTCGCTGGGTCGCAAAGTCGCAAATCCCAACAAGTGGAGAGAGTGCGACTTTGCGACCTCGCGACTAGGTCGCTGGGTCGTAGGTCGCAAACTAGTTTGCCGGGGGGGTTTTCGCGCGCGCAGCCTTGAACTCTTTTTCTCCCTTCTGGTTGGAATTTACAAGATGGCTGGGCCCAGGGGGAGCTATGGCATGGTTTCAGAAGCAAGGGATGGTGCCATAAAGGTGAATCAAGAAAAGTAGTGAGGTTTGGGCAATTCATGCAGCAAATAAACTCACAAAACCCTCAAAAACATCTAAGCTCAGACAAAAGACCATTTAAAGGCCTAAGGAGAGATGGGTTTAGTAAGAAAAGCATTAAAACGGAAACAACAAGAAGAAAAGGCAACTTACCCGGGAAAAACGCGTCAGTTGAGCTGTCAGAGGCGTTTTCTTACAAATCGCTGAATGTACAAAATGCGACCTGCGACCTCCCTTTTATAGAAAGTCGCACGTGCGAGCAATAAATGCAGGTCGCTGGGTCGCGGATTTGTCAAATTTTGAGTTTTGCGACCTTGCGACCTTGCGACCTGGCGACCTGGTCGCTGGGTCGCAAGGTCGCTAAGTCGCGATTTTCTGAAAACTACAAAATTGCGACCTGGCGACCTGGCGACCTGGCGACCCGAGGTCGCTAGGTCGCAAGGTCGCATTTTTCATAAGTTTAGGGGATCTGCGACCTGGCAACCTGGCGACCTGAGGTCGCGGGGTCGCTAGGTCGCTAGGTCGCAGTTTTCATGAATTGTTTCCTTTTGCGACTTAGTGACTTAGCAATTTCTCTTTGTTTCTAAGGGGCTCCGAAAATTTGAAATGGTGGTCAAAATTTTGGAGGGTGTTGTAGAGACTGCAACAAATGGCGATTCACTGGGCGAACTCAGAGTCTCTGCTGATGGTTAGTCTTTGCGGGGGGAGGGAGGGGCTTATGCTAACTGTCCTCTTTTACCTTGTGGTTGCCATTTCCTAGCCTTCGGCATCTAGCTAGGTTGCTCAACCTGCTGGTCTGGTTGGGCGCCATTCAAACAAATTCTTTCTTCAGGTCTCCGGACTGGAAGGGTTGGAGAACTCCAGGCGGCCACAGGGTCTGGTACGATTATTTTGTCCTCATCGTGTTGCTCCGCTGCCAGCGAACCTCTCGGTCCCGGCGGAGTCACTACCTAGGAATCGTGAATGTTGCTCCGCTGCCAGCGAGCCTGGTCAGTACCCCGGCGGAGTCGTTACATCACCTCTCTGCGCAGGAAGCCTTTCTCAATCCTTTACCCTTATTTGTGTGCTATTGCACTTATTTTGAATGTGCCTGAGGCACTTATTTAGATGTGCTTATGGCACTTATTTGAAATGGCAATTTAGCCTGGGCGGATGAGGGATCCCGACTTATTTTGCTCGCAGAGAGGTTGTTCCTGGTCTGGTATGAGGACTTTGGTTTTTCCCAGGCGCCCTAT
This sequence comes from Pinus albicaulis, assembly GCA_034641835.2. Classification (NCBI taxonomy): domain Eukaryota; kingdom Viridiplantae; phylum Streptophyta; class Pinopsida; order Pinales; family Pinaceae; genus Pinus; species Pinus albicaulis. Next base: position 913,378,153 of record CM076573.1, on the reverse strand, counting down.
CGTAGCATAGAGTATCTCTATTCCCTTCTGGTCTGGTTACCATTTACACTGCATTTTCTTTTGTGGACACCCTCTCAGACTGGCGAGGTAAGTTCTCCTGCTTGATGACTTGGGCTTGGTAATGTGCTGCTTTTAGGTGCGGAGGACAAGCAAGCTTTCGCCGCCTTTGAGTTTATCGGTAAAAGCTTTCCATCAGCGGAGAACCTGCTGCAGTATGCCAATCTGCGTAGCTCTAACAAATCCTTCCTTGGGTTTTATTTAATTTTATTTATATATATATATATATATATATATATATTTTATTTTTTATTTATTTATTTATTTATTTATTTATTTATTTATTTTAACAAATAAAAGACAAGGAACTATGGTACAAAACTAGACAGCCCTCGAAGGGCTGTTAAGTGAAATAGTGTTTGAGGTCATGCCCGTTTACCGGGAGGACCTCGACTCGTCCATCAAGGGTTTGTAATCTGAATGTGTGTGATCCTATCTTTTCGTTAATTTGGAACGGGCCTGTCCAAAGTGCTTGGAACTTAGCATGCTTCCCCTTTTCTTCATGGGCTTTATCCCACTTAAGGACCAGGTCTCCTACTTCAAAAATTTTATTTCCCGCGGACTTTTTATCAAACCATCTTTTGATTCGGCTCTGATGGATGGCAAACTTTTCCCGGGTCTTTTGCCTTTCTTCCTCCAATTTCAGCAAGGTGTCGATTCGGTTCTGCAAGGTGAGACACGGGGTGCCATGACATTCTTGGGACAGTTGGAGGGCCGGGAGAGACAGATGAGAAGGGAGGACAACTTCTTTTCCATACACGAGGAAAAATGGGGAGGTGCCTAAAGAGGATTTGGGAGTAATCCGGTCAGCCCATAGTGCATTGTGAAGGGCATTGTGCCAGTTGTGCTGGTGGGATAGCAGAGTCTTCTTAATAATCCGGATAAGGTTTTTGTTAGTGGACTCAGCTAATCCATTTCCCTGGGGATAGTAGTTTGCAGAATGTTTCAAAATAATTCCATTTTCCAGCGCAAAATCATATAACTTAAAAGATGAGAAATAAGTCGCATTATCAAAAACTAAAGAAGTCGGAACGCCAAACCTGGTCATGATGGAGTGCGTGAGGAATTATATTACCTCTTGATCGTTGATTCGGCGTAACGGTGTTGCCTCGACCCACCTGGTGAAGTAATCAGTAGCCGTAAGGATATACCGATGTCGTTTAGAAGAGTGAGGTATGATTTCCCCAATTACATCCAAACCCCATTGTTGGAAAGGTTCCTCTACTGCTACTGAGAGTAGTGGTGCGGCTGGCCGTGCTTCTCGGTTGGCGAACTTCTGGCACTGAATGCATTTCCGAACATATGCATGCGCGTCTCTGAAAAGAGTAGGCCAATAGTATCCTGCACGCATTATCTTATGGGCAGTGGTATCTCCGAAAAAATGACCTCCAGCTGGCCCGTCATGCAACTCAGTTAAGATTTTCTGTGCTTCATCAGTTTCCAAGCAGCGTAACAGGACCCCATCGTGGTGTTTCTTGAACAACTTACCTTGGATCAGTTGGTGAGATGCGGCTTTTAGTCTTATCGCGCGTTTCTGTCGGGCAGTAAGAGCAGGGTCTATCGTGCCTTGAGCCAGATATCTTGAAATGTCAGAATACCAAGAAGGGCTATTTTGCTGAGGCACATGGTCGCTCTGATACATGTCGATCTCTTGTTCCCAACATTCTTCCTCAATCTCATGAGCACTTGCAGCCTCTGCGGCCATTTGACATAAGCCATGTCCTTTAACGGTATGTGCTGGTCTGAACTCTAAATCGTATTCTTGTAAACATGCCATCCAGTTGCCCCGCCTTTCGCCTAGTTCTTGCTGTACGAAAAGTGAGCGGACTGCTGGGTGCGGTACAAAAACCGTGACGTGATTTTTCAAGATGTAGGGCCTAAAATGTTTTACGGCCTTGTAAACCGCATAGGCTTGCTTGTCAATTTCCGGATAGTTTAATTCAGCTCCCTGTAGACCGGTGCTCATAAAAGAAATGGGCCTTTCATCGTTGTTATTATCTTTCTGCGTGAGGACAGCCGCAAGCGAGGAGTCTAAAGAAAAAGTGTATAGGATGAAACCTTTATCAAAATCTGGACTTTGGAGGGAAGGAGTTTCAGCTATAGCCTTTTTGATCTTATCGAAGGCCTCTTTCTCTAGGGGATTCCATTGGAATACAGCATTCTTTTTAATCATTCCCTGCAGTGGTCTGACTATCTGCGCGAAATCTGAAATGAATTTACGGACAAAATTAATCTTCCCCAGGAAGGATTGCATCGCTTTCTTGTTGCTTGGGGGCAGAATCTGAGCGATGGCTTTAGCCCGTTCCGGATCAACCACAATGCCCTGTTTAGTGATAATGTGCCCTAGCAAGTTTCCTTCTGCCACAGCGAAAACACTCTTTTTAGGATTGAGCGATATTCCGTACCTCCTGCACCTCTCGAAGATTTGCTTGAGGTGGCGTAAATGATCGCCCCTGCATTTTGAAAATACAGTAACATCGTCCAAATAAACCACCACGCTCTGCCCTATTAAACCGCGGAAGGCTATGTCCATGGCTCGTTGGAAGGTTGCCCCTGCATTGATCAAGCCAAAGGGCATGCGTCTGAAAGCGAAGGTTCCCCATTTTGTCCAGAATGTGGTTTTCAGTCTGTCTGGTTCCGCTACCAGCACCTGGTTATAGCCGGAGAAGCCGTCCAATAGGGAGAACATCTCAGATCCAAACACAGCTTGTAATATTTGTTCCATGGGGGGCACCGGGTAGTTGTCTTTGTTTGAGGACCGATTCAGATTGCGGAAATCTACACACGAGCGGATTTCACCAGACTTCTTTCGCATAGGTACCAGATTCGACACCCACGTGGAGTGACGAACTTTGAAAATAATGCGCACATCCAAAAGCTTCTTAAGTTCTTTTAGAATCATTGGCTCCATAGCTGGATGCACTTTTCTGAGTTTCTGTTGGAAGGGTTTAACGCCTTCCCTCATGGGTATTACATGCTGAATGATACGAGTATCGTATGTACGTAGATCTTCATATGTCCAAGAAAATACATCACGATACTTCCGGAATAACTGGGTGAAAGCCCGTGCCTCTTCATCACTACAGTCTTTGCCAAGGTTAACGAACTTAGGGTTCTCATCTGATCCCAAGTTTACTTGCCGATGTGCCAATATGGAACTTTGCAGTTTGGTGTTCGGAGGCCTGCGGAATCGGTTTTGCAGATCAAACATCTTTTCTAGTGATACCACCCCCTTGCGCATAATGTTCTCTTTGCGTTCATCATTCTTTTTTTGTAACGCATGCTCATGTTCTTCCTCATCTATCGCTGCGTCCTTGAACACTTCAGTATTGCACATAAAGTCCAAAATCTGTTGATCATCGTTAAAAACACGTAAATTAGAAATATTGTCTTGCACAGAGGGCCTATATACAATTTCAATAGAAAAACCGTCCCTCAAAGGGGTGAATCTAGCAGCAGCATTGGCCAGAGTATCTGCTGCTGCATTGTGCATCCTAAGGACAGATTTAATTCCAAATGCATCAAAACCAGAAATCAATCGCCATACCTCTTGTTGATACGACTTTAAATGCGGAGATAAACAGTGAATAGTGTTGCGTACCTGGCGGGTGATAATCTCGGAATCTCCAATGACCTGCAAGCATTTTACCTTCAAATCTAGTGCTTTTTTAAGCCCGAGGATTAACGCCTCGTACTCAGCAGAATTGTTGGTGCACTGGAACTCTAGCCGGCATGAGATTAAGTATTTATTTTTGCGCGGGTCAAGCAATATGCAACCAGCACCGGCTCCATCATGGGTCTTGGAACCGTCATAATACAAGGTCCACATGTCAATTTCCGGCTCTTTCGGGGCACTAGGTTTTGGAGGGGTCCCTGCTGGTGGTAAGTCAGGGATAACTTGTTCTTCTGTGACAAAGGCTAATTCAGATTGAACCTCGGGGCCTATAGGAGATTGCGGGGGTTGGTAGCATCCAAATATTTCTTCCAGAAAACACATGCCGAGCTCTTCTTGTGCAAAGCTGATGGGTTCATTAACGGCATCAAAATCAGTGACGATGTGTTTCATATAGGGTTCACTTTCTACTCTGATCTGATTATTCCGCCCCTTGTAAGGAAGCCACAAGTGGGACCAATCGGTGGCGAAGTAGCCTTGTAATTTTCTGGACCAATCTCTACTGAGCAATAGACCGTATGCTTCCGGGATATCGACAACCACAATGTCAATGCACTGATGAACCCTAGAGTCTGATGACAAGCGGATGATGACATTGTTCAATTCTCCTATGGCGGGTACTTGTGATCTATCGAGTTGTATGATTTTTGCATCAGTCTTCTCCGGGCGAATGTTAAGTTTCTTACAGACAGATAAAGGCATGACGTTTGTAGAGGCACCGGAGTCGACTAGACAATTGTGGACATTGAAGTTGAAAATCTCGAAGGACAAAAGGAAAGGGGGTGTGGATCCTCTAGAGTTTGTATTGATGGCGTTTACTATGGATTGTACATCTGGTCCGGCTTGCGCAGACATGTTGCTTACAGTCTTCGTAGCTGAAGTATTTGCGAAAGCCTTAAGAATGAGCTCCTTTTGATTAGTGATGCGGGCCAGCTCATAGAGAGAAATGTTTGCTCTTGTTTTCTTCATATCTTCAACAATGTTATAGCTGGGCTCTGGTTGAGGGCTAGGCTCGGCAGAAGTCTTAGAGGATTATGTCGGAAGTTTTCTCTTTTGACTCGTTCGGGTAGTGTTGTTGGGAAGTTTTTCCGGGACAGATTGTTTTCCGTTTCCTGGGGGCAGGATTTTCCTTAGGAAAGCCCTCTTCTTGTCTTCATAAGACTGCTCGGGAACAGGTCCTTTGCTTCTGAGGCTATAATTCCGCACGGGCTGATCCTTGGGAGCATCTTCCATGTAAATATCGATAGGAGTAAGGTTTTCTCCACCTCGGATTATGTCAAAAGCAAGGATAGAGGATCCTGGTTCTTCATTTGAGGGCGGATCTTCATCGTGGTCTGAAACCTCATCCTCCGTCACATCTCCTGGAGTTTGATCATCTAAAAGCTGATTAACTACTGTTGTCATGCTGCCAATCCATTGAGGGCATGTTTTCTTGGAGTGGGCAGCTTGGTGGAAAGAACAGAAATTATCTTTCCCTATCTCTTCCACATTGAGAGCAGTATTTGTGTTGGACGGAGGTCTGTTAGTATTGGGATTACTTTTTCTGAAAAAGGGTTTGGGTGGTCTACTACTAGTTGTGGCTTCTGCGCCCTTTCTCCTGAGGTCAGTGACTTCATTTGTTAAATGCTTGAGCGTTTTGGCCATGCTTTCAAAATCAAAAGCATCTCTATCCCTATCAGTAGTCTTAGGAGTGGAGGACTGACCTCTTTTTGTGCTAGGCTTGTGATCATCTCTCCCTTCACGATCGATGGCTCCTATCGAAAGCATGTCTTTTTCCACAGCGAGAGCAGCCTCATAATTAGCCGTAAGGTTAGCGCGGGCTTCACGTTTCACGAAAACTGCAATATCTCTAGGTAGGGCTTTGGTGTAGTAGTCGATGGTGATTGAGTCATCCAACGCTAAGTTTGGAGGGAATTTCTGCAGTATGGTAGCGAAGCGTTGGTTAAAGTCCTTAACCTTCTCCTTTTTATGACACTTGATGGTGCTCAGTTCAGTTAGAAGCATGGAAGGAGTTTTATCTTCTGAAAACTTATGCAGGAAAGTGCGACGGAATTGTTCCCATGAAGTGATGAAGGCACTGGGGAGAGAGCGGTACCAAGTGGCTGCCTTGTTTTCGAGGGTATGGGGAAACAGTCGACATGCGACATCATCGGACTGGACTCTCATGATTTGCAGAGACAAATAGAAGCTGCTGATATGATCTTCAGCTAAGGTGCCCTTCTCAGGGTCGAACTTAGGGAGATGTTTCTCTGGATGTCTAGGCAAATCCTGGAGCGGGCCTAAAAGGTTAACGGGGATTGAGCCATCCAGGCCAAGGATTGCACTCTTCTCGCTCGCTGGTGTTGCCTAAACTGATGTTCAGATTCACCTTCCGAACCTGAGACCGATGCTTCTGACTCGTGACGGGAGTGTTCGTCTTGGTGTCTCCCACGGTGCAGAAAATCTCTAAGATATCCCAAGTTGTTTACAGGGGGCCTTACTGGGTTTGGGTGGCGGTTGCGAGCTTGGTTTCCTTGGCCTCAGCCTCTGTCTCCTCTACCTCCGGCCCCTCGGCCTCTATTCCTATCTCCTTCATTTCTACGAGCCCTATTCCCCCCGTCTATATTTCCTCGGCCTCTGCCTCCCTCACCATCCCCGGGTGGGGGGTGTGCCTGGTTGTTGTTTTGTCGAGTCTGGTTAGGCTGGGAATCGGGGAAAGGCTTGGTGTCAGCAAACTCTTCACCCTCTTGGAGGATAGGATCATTTTCTTCAACGGCATTTGCGAGGTCTTCCAACATGAGATTTACGAGCTCGGGTATGGTACTCGCAATGGCACCGTTACGGGTGATATTTTCGGGCGGAGTTCTAGTATGGGCAAGGTATTCCATGATTGGAGTGTACCGTAAATGGTTGATAAGATCTCGGGCAGCTGGGCGCAAGGCTCTCAGCTGCTCCCTAGTGATTTCATAATATCGAAGCTCCCTCCCTGGAATATCTTCTGGAAGAGGAGGGTTAGTTTCATTGTTTATGACCTCCCCTTGGGGAGTTTGCGATGGGATGTTTGTTGTGTGCTGGGAGGCTGCCATCAGGCCCTCCTTCTAGCGCCAATTCTGTTGACGGGAAAATTTGTCCGGCCAACAGTAGGGGATCTCCCCGGTAGAAAGTCCCAATTAGACCTTAAACCGTTTGAAGTAGGGATCCCGTCCGGGGTGTGGGTCCGGCTACCACTTAAGATGACTTCCCTTCGGTCTCAAAAGAACCTGTTTGAACCTGTGGACATACACTTATTCACATGATACAGAATACAAGATTAATGTGTTAAACACGAATCAAACACTATGCGTAGCAAGATTATAGATAAAGCACGTACACCTCAAGAGATGTCATTAGCAACACATCTTTTGTGGGGTAATGCTTGTGCGGTAGTCTGATCACAAAAGAAATAGTTCTTTATGATAAGATACCTCTCCACTTCCTGAAAGATGAAACGAAATTCTAACAATATAGTTCATTAACATTCATTAATGGAACAGATAATAAAATGAACATCATTGATACAACACGGATAGCCATGACGCATAAACGATGACATGAATAGTGCAGCTTCTTTAATCATAGGATATTCTGAAACTGTACAAGAAATATGCAAAGTGTTCATACAGCAAAACACATCATAACCATAGGGTATTTTAACAAGACTCTATATTCATATGCTCAAGTGTAGAATCTTTCAATACAATTGCATGTAGCTCTTGAGTTCTCCCAAAAAAGAAAAGCCCTTTTACAATGTCTCGTAGGAGTATTTATAATGCCAAAATTGTCCGTTGGGTTTCCTTGACTGTTCGCCTTCTTGACCTTTGGGTTACCTTGCGACCCACTCCTTCTGCGACCTGGGTAGGTGATGCGACCTGCGACCTAGGTAGGAGATGCGACCTGCGACCTGTCCTGTTGGTGCGACTTGCGACCTGGCTCTACTTGCTGCTCAGGACTTGCTGCTGCCGGGACGCGAAATGTTAATGTCAGGGATGTCAACCTGTTGCTCTTTGAGGAAATCCTGCCATGCCCAGTATTCTGCCGCTATGGGGGAAACCAGAGGCACCTCTTCCTTCAACCTATGCACACATTCCAAAGCGTTTGGTACTAAGGTCTCCCTTTTCTGTCCGATCTGATTTGAAAGCGATGCAAGCTTGGTATAAATCCGCGCTGGAGTGGCGATGAATTTACTAAGATGCTCTTGAGATGCCGAGGGTTCTGGATCAGCTGCGGCTTGCTTGATAGGTTGCAAAAATGATTGGATGTCCTGGTTTACTTGTTCCCAGGTTTTCTCTTCTTCTAATGCCCCAAGTGATGGAATGTGATGCAACGTATGCATTGAGTCGATACCACTAATCAGGTGGTTGTACGAGGACATTACTTTGTCTAGGTCTTTGGACAATTTGTCTCCAGATTGCATCGCCATGCGGAGTTGAACCTTTGCATCCTGCGTGTGAATCCAGTCCCTCTTAGGCAAATTTTCAGGTGCATGAGGGTGCTGTATTATCCAACCCATCATCCGGTCTAAAGCTTGTGAAGCCTCTCTGAGCTGCTCTTGTCTTTGCCTGGTTTCGATTCGTGCTCTTGCCAAAGGAGCGATTGTTTGTTTAATGGTGAACATTTCACCATATACCTGTCTCATAGTCACTTCCAACACCTCACACTCCTTGAAAATGGCAAGCGAGACTTCATTTACTGGTAGAGCCTGGTTTCGAAGTTGCTGGACTTCTTCTTGCAATTCTGTTTTCTCTTGCTCTGCTATCTTCTCGCGTTGCTCAGCTGCGTGCAGTTTGTTTTGTAGAGATACTATTTCTCTACTCATTCGGGTTACATTCTCTTCAGTAGCCGCAGCGAAAGCAGTACCTGCTGATGCTATCATTACCGGATTAGTCCTGGTGTCAAGGACTATATCTTTGCCTGTTGCCACTGTGGATGCGGCAGAAGGGCTTTGTGCCAGTGACCTCCTCTTCTCTTGCCGGATTTTGAATGAAAACTGATCAAATGTGAGCCTAGTCAAGTCAAACACATCTTCTTCCTGTACATGGGGCGAGCTGACATCAGAGAGTTTTGTACGGCCCAGAGGTATATCGAGAGGGGTTACCTCAAGGTCGTCCAGCATGTCATCCTCCCTTTCCTCTGTGTTCTTTTCTTCTTCTTCCTTCCTCCGCCGTTCAGCTTCTGCTGCTGCTTCTATTTCGGCCCTCTTCTGCTGTTCAGCTGCAGCAGCCTGTTCGGCTTTCTTTTGGCGTTCAGCCTCTGCCTTGTCCAGCTCTGCCTTAAGTGCCCGTTCAGCTGCGGCTTGTGCCTCCTTGTCCTCCTTTTCTTTCCTGGCCTCTTTGGCCAGCTTCTTCTTTTGTGTTGCTGTTGCACTCTTTTGGCACGCCTCCTCATCTTCTTTTAGCTTTTTCTCCCTTTCTTGCTGGGCTTTTGCCTCTGCTTCCTTTTGTTTGATGGATGGAATTGGCCCTGTGTTGGTTTGAGATTTCTTGAGTGCGGATGAAGAGGCACCTTTTAACTGACGTCTTCTGTCTTCTAAGCTTTGATCATCTGGGTCTTCCTGAACCACGTCAATTTCCGGAGCGAGTTGTCTTTCAGCATTATACCAGTTCCTTCTCTCATCTTCCGTCGAGCGCTCAAGGTGCTGATAAGTCCACCTGAAATTGGCCCTCCGGCAGTGTTCAGGAACTATTCTCTCTGGGTCGTATGTTCTGTTTTCAAGCGCCCCAAAGTGATAACCTCTCATTGCTTCTGCTTCTGCTGTTACTTCCCTGAAGTCTTTAACTGTGAATGCACCAATGGTGAGGGGTAACGTGGGCCACGGCTTCTTTTTTCCTTTAGAGAGGATGCTGGAGAATCCGTGTGACATTTGAAAGCATACCTCCTGAATAAGCATTTTGTCTGTCACGAAGTGAGGCATAGCATGTGGCGCCATGTAAGTTCCAAAGACTCGGATGAAGGTGTATCCAGGGAAAGGGAACCAGTGCGCCACTTTCACTAGAGTCTCCTTGGCCCGCGACGACATGCAAGGGGCGTCTTGGCCAAATAAATGTCTGTACAGAGAGGGAATAAATATTTGGGAAATCTGATCCATATCCTGTTTGTATTTGGACTCCCAAAATACCTTGAGTTGTAGATGAATTGCGCGCGACTGCTCGGAGTCCCAGTTGTGCGCCCATCCCTCAAACTCTACTCTGGCGCAGACAGCGTCTAGTAGGTAAGAGGCCATGTAAAATTCGGCAGGCATTCCTTCCTCAGGGGCCAATGCCGAGTTCAAGTTGGTCTGCATCGACGTCATCAGTATGCTGGCCCAGTTGAAGCGGGTGCCATATGTTGTCACATACTCCATGATAGTAGCCCAACTGCCGCTAAAGGTGGAGCAATCTGGGCGCCCGTAAAGTCTGCAGAGCATGGCGGCAACCAATTTGTAAACCTTTCTCAGGCTCGCCACTGGGTACTCTTGGTCTTTCTTGACCTTGAACTTCTCGGGCTCCTCCCACCATTGCCTAATAGTATCAACTACTGGAACGGCGTGAGTAACGACCCATTCTGGAGAGAAATGCTCGTTTGGGCGAGGCAGTGAGTAATAAATGTGTGCGTCCGCGCCTACCAGTGTAGCGAAAGCTCTGCCTTGGTTATCCCTGATCACAAACTTCTCGGGGTCTGTCTTTTGTATGATCCAGTCTATGATCTCTGGACATGGGAATATGGCTGGGTGCACCCCTGCCAGATGTAGTTTGGACCTCTTTACCGCCAAGTATACTTCCCGGTCTGGGAGATCTTCTGGAAATTCTTCTTCCGGTGTGGAGAACTCATGATAAATCTGGTACCATCTCATGATGTCGTCTTTTGAAAAAGTACATAGTGTATCTCGGAATATTGGGGGTGGGGACACCACCTCCAGCTCATCAATCTCTTCCACTTTTTTCTTGTCCTTCCTCCGAGATAGCGGGGGCGCCATGTCACTAGAATCTGAGAGCACAGGTATGCACTCTATGTCTTCTTGAGTTTCACCTGTCAAATTAAGAAAGGAGTCCCACGATAAGAACGACATGGTGATGAAAACCAGTTACAATTTAGTGATGAAATCTAGCTGTGTTAATGCAAAACTGGGATACTGAGTCGCTGGGTCGCGAATCGCAAAACAGGGTCCGGGCGCGACCTTGCGACCTCGCGACCAGGTCGCTGGGTCGCTAGGTCGCAGATCCTCGGAAAAGTGGAAAATGCGACTTAGCGACCTCGTGACCAAGTCGCTGGGTCGCTAGGTCGCAAATCCTCGGAAAAGTGGAAAATGCGACTTAGCGACCTCGCGACCAGGTCGCTGGGTCGCAAAGTCGCAAATCCCAACAAGTGGAGAGAGTGCGACTTTGCGACCTCGCGACTAGGTCGCTGGGTCGCAGGTCGCAGGTCGCAAACTAGTTTGCCGGGGGGGTTTTCGCGCGCGCGGCCTTGAACTCTTTTTCTCCCTTCTGGTTGGAATTTACAAGATGGTTGGGCCCAGGGGGGAGCTATGGCATGGTTTCAGAAGCAAGGGATGGTGCCATAAAGGTGAATCAAGAAAAGTAGTGAGGTTTGGGCAATTCATGCAGCAAATAAACTCACAAAACCCTCAAAAACATCTAAGCTCAGAAAAAAGACCATTTAAAGGCCTAAGGAGAGATGGGTTTAGTAAGAAAAGCATTAAAACGGAAACAGCAGGAAGAAAAGGCAACTTACCCGGGAAAAACGCGTCAGTTGAGCTGTCAGAGGCGTTTTCTTACAAATCGCTGAATGTACAAAATGCGACCTGCGACCTCCCTTTTATAGAAATTCGCACGTGCGAGCAATAAATGCAGGTCGCTGGGTCGCGGATTTGTCAAATTTTGAGTTTTGCGACCTTGCGACCTTGCGACCTGGCGACCTGGTCGCTGGGTCGCTAAGTCGCGATTTTCTGAAAACTACAAAATTGTGACCTGGCGACCTGGCGACCTGGCGACCCGAGGTCGCTAGGTCGCAAGGTCGCATTTTTCATAAGTTTAGGGGATCTGCGACCTGGCGACCTGGCGACCTGAGGTCGCGGGGTCGCTAGGTCGCTAGGTCGCAGTTTTCATGAATTGTTTCCTTTTGCGACTTAGTGACTTAGCAATTTCTCTTTGTTTCTAAGGGGCTCCGAAAATTTGAAATGGTGGTCAAAATTTTGGAGGGTGTTGTAGAGACTGCAACATATTGTTAAGAATTTTGATTTTGATACCAATATAAATTTCTTAAAATTTTGAAATTTGATTTTAACATGAAAAATCCCCAAATTAAAAAATAAACTAAATACTCTAAATTTATAACCCATAAAAAAATAACATTTCAAATTTATAATAAATTTATAACCTATTTATAAGAATAATAACAAATTTATAAGGAGTTGTATTTAGTGGGATTTTTTGGAGGTTTTTCCTGTGGGTTTTTTTGGTCTAATTTCTCTAAAATCATGCAGCAATTTATTGAAAGTCTAAGTTTGATGGGTAACCTTGCACAATTGAATTTCCCTAGGGGTCTTTTAGGGTGCTTAATACACATATATAATAAAAAAAACCAATTTAAATAACACAAATCAAGATTTCACCTCACAGTTTTCGATTGTGACACAGTTATAACCCAAGAAAAATAATAATCTTTTCTCCAAATTTTTTAAACCTTGAAAAAAAATAAAATTCTTTGTGCCTTCAAATCTCTTATCATTTTCGAAATCAATGTTGAAATGTTGGTTATTATTTATAAATTATGGATTTCAATGTCACGAGCCTCATTTTCTAAATGAATTTTAAGTTGTTATTTATGGATTGTGGGTATCCATGTCATGAGGCATATGAGTTATACGTATCCATGGCATGGGCCTTGTGGGGGTGCTGTATCTACAAGTGGGCTTTGTCATGGACCTTGTGGGGGTGTTGTATCCACAAGTGGGTTTTCTCAAGTCCAAAATATAATGAACTCACACAATTCAATGACAAAGGGGTTAATTGGCCGACCTCCACCTATAATCTTTCTATAAGTATTTATATTATTTCGGATATAAGTATTCATATTATCTTTTTATCATGCAATAGCAATAAAGTGGTTGAGGAAAATAATTTACAGAGAAGAATTTGTTTTTACAAAAGTATATTTTAGAGAGGCTAGATGGCCAATGTCACCCAGGGAAATCAATTTCCGCGGGAAGAAAGGAGACAACGACAACTTCCACCTAGAGGACGAGGACTAGGGCAATGACAAGGGCCGAGGCCCTAACCTTTTCAACCACGACAAATACAATGTAATTTATTTCTTTTCTGTAAAATTTGTGTATAGGTATTGTTTTGCCAAGCTCTGCATATACATGATCAACCAACCATTCATTTCTTTGTATGCGCAGATCCATCAAGACATCAAGTACATACGACATTAATACCTAGACCAGTGCACACAAGTTTTCGACCTCATCTTCCTTATCAAGTTTATGGTTCGGTTCCATACAATAATAGTATTTCATGTCTACATATTTTATGGTGTCTATGGTCATGGTTATGGTCTGTATAATAATATTTCGTTTCCACGTATTCCTGTTACTCCCTACAACAACATTTCATCTCCATGTGAATCAATAATGACGTTGTATCCTCATGCGGAGGGTTTTCTTGGACCCAGAATTCCACCTCCCCCTCCTAATAATCATCATCGCGAAGAGGGAGAGGGACTTACCCGACCTCAACATCATCAGGCAGAAACGCCTCCACTAGAAAAAGTTGCTCTTACCTCAGAGTTAACAGGACTCCCAGTGGAGAAAACGATACAGTACGCAGTACATTACTGGTTTAGTCAACAAAATCTACTTGAAGATGAATTTCTGAAACAGAAAATGGATACAGAGGGATGGGTACCCATTTCACTCATTATCACATTTAACAGTGTAAGTATCATAAACAACTGCATTACATTACCATACATAGTGCGCTTTTAATTACCAAATTAATACTTGGTATTGGGGCTAATACATATATGCACATGGATGGTTGGATACGTGTATGATGCAGCTAGTAAATATTGAGCACATCAATTGCTCTCTGGTAGCGGAGAGTCTCAGAGATTCACCTTTCGTTGAAGTTCGGGTAATCATTTTTTTTTTGGAAAACGAAAAATCATACTTACTTTCATTGAAAGGGAAGTTAGGGTAAGCACGCCTTCTTTTATTCTGTTTCACATTTTTATTTCACATTTATTCAAAAAAAATTTATGGTCAAAATTTATACTATTGACCTTTTAACTTTAATAAAAATCTTGTGCTATTTTAAAACTAATATAAATCATAACTTCATGCAATGTATTATTTAACTTCATACATATTACTTATCTAGAGCCTAAATTTTTAAGATATTATTATTGTAATAGTATATTCAATATAAATGACTAGAAGAGTAACTAGTCCAAGGAGTAAAAGATTCATATGTATCGTATGGTTCCTAGGAAAGCTATAAAACATCTATAGGAAAATAATGTAAACAAGTGTCATGTTCAAGACCCAACATAATTGATGCCACTACTTTTATGTAAATAGATGGTAGAATAACCTCCCCTACCTCGTTTCTTTGGATCTCTTTCACATATTGATGAGCATGAAAGAGAAAACAAGTATGCTCGATATTGCCTCTTTCACTTATTTTTCATGAGATTTTAACAAGCTTGAAAAAGACATAAGTGTGATAAATATCCTTAACATTGTTTAACAAGTGGAAGAAATGGAGAAGAGTAATCTCATCATATTTCTTTTTTTTAATGAGCATAAAAAGAATTCGAAGGAAGCTCATCCTACAAAAATAAGTGGTATAGACTAGAAGCATATAGTTTTGAGTTTGGAAGGACCATGAGTAAAATGAAGAAAAAATGCTAGCAAGGTAAATAAACTCATTGCAATGTATTCTCTAGGAAAGGTAAGCGCACCAAGTGAAGGAAAGTGATAGTGCAAGTGGAAAGGGGTATGTCGCATATATAGTTTCCTTAATGACTTATAGAGGTTATGGGGAATGTAAAAAAATATTTCTCTTACTGTGTAACATACTCAGTGCCTTAATGCTTGATTAAGGGTACACAGTATCATTTTTTTTTCCTTCTCAAACTTAACAATCAACTCAAATACCACTTTTTCACATACCCAATTCCCTTAATGACTTACATAGGTTAAGAGGTACCCAAAATTTTCCTTCACTTTTTACTAGGTTGAAAATAAGATTTCTTACCACTTTGTCACATACCCCTGCTAAATTTTTCCTGACCACACTTCAAAAAACCTGACTTTCATCTCTCATACATTTTTTAAAATATTTACATGTAAACATGTCTTTAAATACTTTGTATGCAACCAATTTAGTAGTCTTTTTCTTTTATACATTGTGTCAAACATTTTATTTGAAATCAAATCATAAACATTTCTCTATTTCCACTTGTAACATACTAATTGAAATTTCTCACTAAATCATGAAACTTGTAATTTATGTCGAGTCTGTAGGAGGAATCTTCAGCCTATAAACAATTGTAGCATGTACAAAAAAATGAAAATAATGTGTTATTCTAGGGTATCCATGAAGGATAGGATCTAGCACTTAAGATAAAACATACACATAATGAGAGAAATGTTACAACTTGGTAGGATAAAACCTAAGGTGCAAGAAAATGATGTATAATGTCAATAATGAAAAGACATGTGTAGGGGAAACTTAACCCTATATGTGTAGGCCAATTAAATTCCCCTAACATCGAGTGGATGTCACAGTACAAATTCCACCCTATCTTGTAAATCCATGTAGAAATACCCTATCTTGAATTGGGTAATAATAGGACCATATACATGTATGTATGTATGTATGTATGTATGTATAATGTGTGTGTACACTTTAATTATCACTCACACTAGTCATACATTGTTGACATAGAAGTGACACCAAACTAACTCCTGGGTCTATCACCATACGATCATTGAGGATAATCAATAGTGGCACAGGAGGTGGCTGGGGAGGCCCTTAAGGGAGAGGAGAATGATGTGATTTTACTCATGATGTTCATGAATTGATAATGAGGATTCAATCCTTGGCCTTTGATGTTGTTCCATTTCACTTGCACTAGCACAATGTGGGGGTAAACTCCATGTGTTGTATCATGTTATCATTGACGCGTGAATGATTAGCCTTAAAATAGTTCATTAGGATATAGTTATAGATTAATGTATTAGGAGTATATGTATAAATAAATGGGCTTAGAAGCCCAAGCCTTGTACCCCTATTTTTGTACATTGCACCTAGTTTTGTGATGGAAGTATCAAACTCTTGTCTGGACATGCACACATGAAAAAGTTGTTTTATGACCTCTAATTATAGTATGAAAATGATAAAACTTGGTTACTAATGTGGATTATGTACATGCATGCATGATTTTGATGAATATTAACTTAGTTTAACAAATTCCAATCTAACATGTTATTATCTAATAAATGATCCTATGTATTAGAATATCTTGATATGTGCATATATTTAATATAAGTGAAACAAAATTCAAGGATACATCTTCTTAAAGACCGATGAAGTAAAATAGGACACCTCGTGAAGTAGACATAGTTTAGTTATGACATCATGAGTTGTGAGTCCAATTTGACAACTGAGTGGTGGATACCAAGTGAAATAGCCTCAGATAAGAGTTCAATGACAACACTATACTACACCATATTGTCTGTCACAGGTCCAATGTAGATTCCTCTAAATATCAATAGCTCATCAATGGGTGAAAAGAGAACCCAAGAAGTAGAAGCAATGTTTCAAGTACTATAGTTGGCATTGTCTACAAAGCCTACATATACCAATGAAGGACCTCGCATCTACTCAATTAGCTCAAAGCTCATCTTATCATCCTCAATCTGATGGGAAAAATGAGATAGTGAACAAATGTTTGGAAGGATATATTTGTTGCTTTGTATCTGAAAAATAAACAAAATGGGTCAAGTAAATGGTGGTATAACACTTCCTTCCATACTACAGCAAAAATGACTCCATTTATGAAACTTGTGGATATCATCCACCATCCATCACATCATATTTAAGGGAAAATTATAAGGTTCAAGTGAGCATCAACAACAACAAGTTTTGTGACTCTTAAAGGATAACCTCACTCTAGCACGAAATTGAATTAAATAACAAGCCGATCGAAATCGCAGTGAAAGAAGTTTTGATGTAGGCAAGTAAGTATTTTTACAGCTATGACAATACAAAAAAATATCCCTCAAGCGAGATAAGAAGGATAATAAATTATAGCCCAAGTACTATGGTCCTTATAATATGTTGCAAAATATTGGTATTAATACATACAAATTGGAGTTGCCTACATCTTTCTGAGTACACCTAGTTTTCCATGTTTCATGCTTAAAAAAGGTTATCAATGAAAAGATCACAGTTCAAACAATATTTTTAGAACTTGACAAAAAAGGAAAAATCATATTGGAGCTTGAAGAAGTCATGGAAAAAATAACCCAACAACTACAAAATTGATCAATTTTAGAGTAACTCATTAAGTGGAAGAACTTACCTGCTGAACATTCCATGTGGGAGGATGATCATTTTTATACATAAGCATCCATAACTACTCACGCATTAAGGACAACACTTTTTTAAGGAGAGGGACATGTTAGGTCCTTATAATACTAGTGTAGCCCCTTTATTATTATTGTTAGTATAACACCCTTTTGTTATTGTTGTGCCCATGTAGTCCCTATATTGTTATTGTTATGCCCCATAAAATCCCACTATTGTTATTTTTGTATCCTTACATTATTATTGTTATGTAGGATTTGATTATATTGTGACCCTTTAGACTCCTACATATAGCATGGAGGTCTATTCACTTGTATGGTCCAAAAAAAATATTGTTGGGTCCAAAAGACTCTTGAAATGGGGAGGTATGATTTGAAATATATATATATATATATATATATATATATATATATATATATCAGTTTTAATTCATTTTAAATTGTTTTAGAGTGGAAAATTTGGAGGAATAAACTTGCATATCCATTATTAGAAATGGTTCTAGGTGAAAATATTTAGGAGCCATTTTAGGGCCTTAAATAACTGAATTTTGTGGTATTGACCTTAGTATGTACCTAGATTCATAATATACACATTGATATCTTTCCAACAACACAATAATCACCTCAATCAGATCTTGTGTGAGAAAGTTATGTCTCTTGAAAGTTAGCCTATCCAAATTGACCACTATGTTGTGAGAAGATTCGACATCAACCCTTATTACTCATGGAAAAGATATTATCCATGTGGGAACTATGAATCAGACTCTAGAAGGGTGATGTTGTAAGTCATATTTAGGGTCTAATGGGTATAATTTAGCCCCTAGTTGGCTATCGAGCTTTGTTATACTAAGAACATTAGGAGGAAAAGGAGTTTCACTCTATTCAAGTGCATTTCACTCCATAGATGAGCACAGTAGCTCAGAGTGGATAGAGAGAGAGAAAATAGAGAGGGTTTATGTGCTATATCAGCCCATCAGCCACATGTATCACTCTGTACTTGCATCTATTTCCACTAAGAGAAAAAGAGAGCAGAAAAAACTCACATCTAATCTGGGTTTTCTTCCAAAAGGGTTTCCAAGATCATGTCCTATATTGTTATGGTTGTGAGAGACTGTATTTTTGTGTACTCTCTATTTTTCAAACTTTTATATTAGATGCATGAAAACAATAAATTAACAAATCAAGAGGAAATATCCCTCATAGTAAATATTTCAAATTTAAGTATATTTTTATCTTATCTTTCGTGATGAATTGTCCATGTGATAGTTTAGGAATCAATGTGTTTCTGTAATAATACATTGCATTTGTATTAATGTGAATGTGAAATATAAATGTGAAATATGTAAACCATCTCAACTATGTCTACTTTCAAAAACAAAAACAATAATGTCATATTTTCCCTTTGTAAATCATCTTAATATATTTGGGACCTTACAATTTCCATTTTGCACTTTTTTTTTACTAATAGAATCTTGAAAACTCAAAGAGATTTACATTCATTTTTAAAGTCAAATTAGAAATTTATTTTTGAATTAATTATTAATTTTTTAAAGAAAAAATAAGTAATTTTATTCAAACTGAAAACGAAGGAACAACGCAATATTTTGCAGATGCTTGAAAAAATTTCATCATAAAATCCTTGCAGTGTATGCACAAAAGAGAAATAAAATGAATTACAAATGAATTAAGTGTGATGGATTTGGGTTTCTAGAACCTCCTTGCATCCTTAGATTTAAAATTATTGTTGAATCTTTTGTCATGCTATAATCTTCCAATCAATGAGTGCCTTAAAGTACCTTTCCTGTGTATTCCAAGACTTGGAACAATATTGGTATATCCATAATCTTTTGGATCATCTACTTCACATTTCTTACTATATTTGAACCCTAGATCCAATGAATGAAATTCTTCCCACCAAGACTCTGGATAAAAATCTAAAATTGAATATATTTTTCACTATTCATTGCTACATCTAGTGTATGTATCAACAATTTTCTCTCCAAATCCCATAGTGTTTTAGCTCCCACAAATGTATCCACACCCTGATTTGCTAATAGAGATATATCTAATCACCAAACAAACCCCGCATCCCCAAGATCCATGTGAATTAAACAAAAACCAAAGAAAAATGATAGCTCTGGTTGTAAGCATGTAAAATCTTTTGCATAATAGGTCCCGATGAGAGAAAAAAAACTAGATGTTGAGACCCCATTGTCTATGCTATGAAGATCCTGAATATTTTGTCACACCATAATTTTCCAACCGATGAGTGCCTTGGAGTACCTTTCCTGTGTATACTCATACTCTTTTGGATCATCTGCTTTATATTGCTTTATATTTCTTTCTAGATATGAACCCCGAATCTAATGAAAAAAATTCTTCCCACTAAGACTCTTGATAAAAATATGAAAATGAATATATTTTTCACTATTAAATACTAGATTTGGTGTAGATCTAGCCATTTTTCTCTCTAAATCCCATAGTGTTTGAGCTCCCCTAACTTTATCCATAGCCTGATCTGCTAATCAAGATAGATCTAATTGCCCAACAAACTCTGCATTCCCAAACACCATGTAAATTGAACAAAAAATAAATAAAAAAGATAGATATGGTTGTAAGCATGTAATATCCTGTGCATAAAATTGCCCCATAGAGAGAAAAATTGGAGGTAGAGACCCCATTGTTTGCACGATGAATATCTTCCTACAACTCACGTAGCCATTGTTGATGCCCATCAAAGCGTCAGAAACTAGCTACACATCTAGCTACACATCTCTCTTGAAGTGAGCATAAGGTCAGATGCTACTACTTCAGCACTGTAGATTAGAACCCTAATACTCTTTCCCATCGTCTAAAAAGCCACTCCACCCTATCGAATTAATTATGTTGTTATATAAATTGTATTAAATTAACATTGAATTCTATTTTTTTATATAAATATGTAAACCACATGTTTAGTAATTGATCAAATACTTTCGAAGTTAAAAACATTTATTATTCATCTTATTATTTTATAAAAGTTACATATAGCCATAGATAGGCTCATTTATATCTCTGTGATGTTTTGTAATATATTTTGAGAGATAATAATAATAATAATGTTCAATTGAGTTTAATTTGAGTTGTGGGGAGTAATGATTCATAATGATGGCATTGGGGAGAATTGACCATATGACCTCCCTATGAAAAGGTGCTTAAGCATTGGAACTTGTAGCAATTAAGCTAACCCTTAGGGCTAAATATGTTATTATAATGGTTTCTAAGTTAAAGAATTTTAAATTTTGATATTAAATAATATGTCATTTCACAATTTCAATTTAATTATCAATAATTAGTAGGTGGATCACAGATATTTAACCTCCATGGAATATACTAGAAAATTCCTAGTAGTATTCATAAATAAAGTGTTAAGATTTATCTCCAAGTTACTTATGATTTTTTAATTCATTTATCTCAAATTAATTAATTAAAGAAAATTTCATATCAACACATCTTAGAGTGGGCACGTGGTATTGATAAGCCATGATATTGACCTATGGTATTATAAGAACTATTTACAAGATTTTCCATAGTAACATGGGGGTGAATCTCAATTTTTAAGAATATTGTTACACACTTTTTAAAATGTGTTTATATTTAACTCATATATTAATCTTTTTTTAATTAATAACAATAATTTAAAAATGAGTTATATTTTTTAAATGTCAACAATGTTATGCTATATTATGTTATGTAAAAAGTTAAAATTAAAAAATAAAAAATATTAATAATTGATAATTAAAATAAAATTGAGATACAATAATAAATTTACTAGAGGTTTTAATAAAATTAAGTAAAAATAAAAATAAAAATAAAATAATAATAATAATAATAATTAATAAATTTAATAAATTTAGCGATGGAGGTTTTTGGGCTCCATGTTTTCACAGCCCATGGTTTTACCCATGGTATTTTTCTTATAATAAAGGAAACAAAGAAAAAGAAAGAAAAAGGAAACAAATTAATAGTTAACAATGAAAATAAAATTGAGATAAATAGTAAATTTACGGATGGAGGTTTTTTGGCTCTAGGTTTTATCAACCAATGGTTTTTCCAGTGGTATTCTTCTTTAATGTTGCCTATTTAAAGGTATTACTTGCTAATGTGAAACATTAAAATGAGAAACATTGCTCTCATTCCACCTGTAACATACTAATTTAAATTTACCACTCAATCCACAACTTTTAATTTATGTTTGGTTTGTAGGAGGAATCTTTAGCCTGCAAACAATTGTAGCATGTATACCAAAATGAAAATAAAGTGTTATATGATATACCACTGATACAACATGCACATAATGGGAATTCCAATAAAATTCCCCTAACATCCAGTGGATGTCACAACAAAAATTTCACCCTATCTTGTAAAATCCAAGTAGAAAGACTAAACCAATGGTTAAATCATATATTGAAAAAAATAAAACATGAATTCAGGTATAATAGGACCATATATATGTATGTATGCATGCATGTATGTATGTATGTATGTATAATGTGTGTGTACACTTACATTATCACTAACACTAGTCATGCATTGTAGACATAGAAGTGACACCAAACTAACTCCCTGGCCCATCACCATATAATCATTGAGGAGAAATGATAGTGGCACATGATGTGGCTGAGGAGGCCCTTAAGGGAGAGTAGAATGATGTGATTTTACTCATGATGTTCAAGAATTGATAATGGTGATTCAATTCTTTGCCTTTGATGTTGTTCCATGTCACTTGCACTCGCACAATGTGGGGGTAAACTCCGTGCGTTGCATTGTGTTATCATTGATGCGAGGATGATTAGCCTTGAAATAGTTTATTATGATATAGTTCTAGCTTGATAGAATTCAGAGTTTATGTATAAATAAATGGGCTTAGAAGCCCAAGCCTTGTACCCCTAGTTCTGGACATTGCACCTAGTTTTGTGATGGAAGTATCAAACTCTTATCTAGATATGCAAACATGCAAAAGTTGTTCTATGACCTCTACTTATAGTATGAAAATGATAAAACTTGGTTACCCATGTGGATTATGTACATGCATGCATGAATGATTTTGATGAATATTAGATTAGTGTGAC
This sequence comes from Pinus albicaulis, assembly GCA_034641835.2. Classification (NCBI taxonomy): domain Eukaryota; kingdom Viridiplantae; phylum Streptophyta; class Pinopsida; order Pinales; family Pinaceae; genus Pinus; species Pinus albicaulis. Next base: position 913,355,724 of record CM076573.1, on the reverse strand, counting down.
AAATTCCAATCTAACATGTTATTAGCTAATAAATGATCCAATGTATTATAATAACTTGAGATGTGCATATATTCAATATTAGTGAAAGATAATTCAAGGAGACATATCCTTAAATAATGATGAAGTAAAATAGGATGCCTCATGAAATTGACACAGTTTAGTTGTGACACCAAGAGTTGTGAGTCCAATTTGACAACTCACTGGTGGAACCCAAGTGAAATAACCTCAGATAAGAGTTCAATGACAACACTATACTCCACCATATTGCTGGTCACAGGACTAATGTAGATGCCTCTAAATATCACTATCTCATCGATGGGTGAAAAGAGAACCCAAGAAGTAGAAGCAATGTTTCAAGTACTATAGTTGGCATTGTCTTCAAAGCCTACATAGACCATTGAGGGACCTCACATCTAATAAATTAGCTCATAGCTCATCTTATAATCCTCAATCTGATGGTAAAACTAAGATAGTGATCAAATTTTTGGAAGGATATCTTCATTGGTTTTTATCTGATAGAAAAACACAATGGGTCAAGTGGTTACCTCTAGATAAATGGTGATATAACACTTCCTTCCATACTGCAAGAAAAATGACTCCATTTATGACACTTTATGGATATCATTCACCACCCATCACATCATCTCTAAGGGAAAATTCTAAGGTTCAAGTAGTGGAATATCACATCAAGAATCAACAAGAATTTCTCCAATTCTTAAAGGATAACCTCACTCTCACATGAAATTGAATGAAACAACAAGTCGATCGACATCGCATTGAAAATTTTTTTTATGTAGGAAACTAAGTATTTCTATGGCTACAACCATACAAAAAAATGTCCCTCAAGCAAGCTAAGAAGGATAATAAATTATCACACAAGTACTATGGTCCATATAAGGTTTTGCAAAACATTGGTACTATGACATACAAATTGGAGCTGCCTACGTCTTCCCGAGTACACCCAGTTTTCCATTTTTCATGCTTAAAAAAGGTTATCAACAACAAGCTCCTAGTTCAAACAATATTTTCAGAACTTGATGAAATATGAAAAATCATATTTGATCTTGAAACAATCACAGAAACAAGAACCCGACAACTACGAAATTGATCAATTTCAGAGTATCTCATTAAGTGGAAGAGCTTACGTACTGAAAATTCCATGTGGGAAGATGATAATTTTGATAAATAAGCATCCAAGACTGCTAAATCATTAAGGACAACACTTTTTTTAAGGAGAGGGGCATGTTAGATCTCTATAATACTAGTGTAGCCCCTTAATTGTTATTGTTAGTATAACACCCTATTATTATTGTTGTGCCCATGTAGCCCCCATATTGTAATTGTTATGCCCCATAAAATCCCACTATTGTTATTTTTGTTTCCAAGTTACATTATTAATGTTATGTAGGATTTTATTATATTGTGACCCTTTAGACTCCTACATATAATATGGAGGTCTATTCATTTGTATGATTCAAGAATTGTTCATTTATATGATGTAAAGGAGCGTTCCCCCTCGAAGAGGCTAATTTTGAAGTCGTTGATCTATATTTTTTGTGATCTAGTTACATAACAATTCCATTTGATATATTCGAAGTGCTCATTTATACATGCTCCTACACCATCAAGTTCTCCTTTTCCATGACAAGTTTCAAAGAAATTCCAACAATGTTTAATGTTGGTTTTTGTATGAAAATGACACAACCAAAATAATGATCATGAATATTTAAATTGAATTTCGCATCCATCTGACCATATCCAATGTTCATTGAATTTTATTTTGTGACCTTTCAATAAGTCATATATCTTATCAAAGCAATATTTTACAAAATGTGTATCATGTGTACGATCATTGTTGATATAAAAATGATATTCTTTAGTAACTATTGATTCTCATTGGTGATTTATGTATTATCAACATTTTGTTCAAGATGTATATATAGAACATGGAAAAGAATAGAGACTTGGTCACAATGATAATATTCATTGTATGTTTAATTTTGTGCAATAAATGTGTAATTTTCTACAAAAGCAACTATCGACAAAATGGTCTCTGGTGGAAAATTTTCATAAGAGTTTTTGAATTGTAGGTCCTGCCATCGAGATCTATGAGAATTCTTGGTGTATTTATAAAGTTATGTCCCAAACTTCAAAAACTCTATCACAAAAAAATATTCTTCTTGTAAATCAATCCCTTTAGGACTTGTACTACCACTTGTACAAATCGATGTATGGATATGTTCATATCTCTTCCATACCAATTTTATGTTGGAAATTAATTGACCATTCATATTAATAGGATATTTATTGTGGAAAAAAGTTAAATTTCCACAATAATCACATTTTTTACCACCAAAATATTTCTTCTGAAAAAATAATTCATGATTTTCTCTTCCACATAGAATTTGGGATATGAAATCATGGACAGTGGAAGGAGGAGGTGAATTTTGCAAAAAAAAATTATTGCCATAATATAATTGAAATTCTACATGATAACGACAACAACAATTGTCACGTACAATGATAAGTTTAATATGTCATGGTTTTTTTCATGAAAGTACTGATTGAAACATTAATTCCATGATTCTCTTCTTTGAACTTATTGAACAACTCTATCTGAGCGGTGTCCAATAAATGCTTTGCAAGTTATTCATATTAATTTTGTCTTATTCTTTGTCACACCACATCCATTTTTTTGGTGAAACACGTGAAATTTTCTCCCAATATTCATATATAATATTTTCCACATTTTCTCCAAGTCTATCTTTTTATGGTTTCCTAAAAATATCTATCTAACAAAAAACTTCATCATTTGAATATATTTGCAATCAAAATTTCCTATGCTTGTGCAATGCTTTTTGCGATGCCCCTAATGATTTTGCCATATATTTTATCAAACAGTTGTCTGTATTAGTTGATGAAGACATTGTTGTTTGTATTTCTCTAGAAACATCTATATCACTTTAATTTCTAGATCTTCCAATTGACTTTATAGCACTATTTATATTTTGAATCACATTTTCCTTCACCTTTTTATCTTTTGTTGATTTTTTAATGCCCAATAGTGTTTTTGCTTCCTTTAATTTCTTCGATGTTAAGATACCTCTCAAAATTTGAGTTGGAATTGTCACATTTTCACCTTTGAAGAACTTATCAATAATTAGCTTAACACGATACCATGTAACATGGTGAGTTTTTTTATTTCCATATGTGCGAGTGTCGACATTTTCTAACATCTCATTATCGATATTGATTTCATCTGTACATATAATAATTTAATGTAAATGAGTATAAATATGTACATTAAAAAATTAAATTAAAAATTTGAATTTATGAAATTGAAACTAATATATATGTACAATTTCAATAATGCATGACATATATATACATAGCTATGGGTGGTTGAACTTCATCTTCACTTGAATCTCTTTCAACATCTTCAAGAACATCATCAATCACTGGTTTATTTTCTTCTTCAATTTGTATTTCAACATTTTCAATCTTATCATCAATTTTATGAGGAAAATATTCATCTGTTTACATTGAAAGATATTTTTCAAATTAGTCATAAAATAAAAATAAAATTTCACAATACATTTTTAAATTTTAAATATCATTTATAATATGTACATTTACATATGTGGTTCAACTTCTTATTGAGATTGATTTTCCCTTTACATATTTAAGAGTTCTTAATTCTTTATTTCATAATAGTTTCTGGAGTATTCTCTATGATCAATTAGGAAATCCTTTCGAGAGAAAACCTACTTGGAAGGTGAGGTTACTTTACTCTCTTTCTCTAAATGGAAAATAGCTCCAAGTACAAATTAGTATGGCCCGTGGCCCATGGGCTAATACAATTCAAAAATACACTCTATTTTCTCTCCCTCTATACCTCTTGGTTATTTTACTCATTTATGGAACAAATATATTAAAAAATAAGGGACCCTCTTTCTCTCCTAGTGGTCTGGTTGTAACACATCTTGATAGCCTACTAGTGGTTTGGTTTTACTACCTCAAATTTTAACAAGAGTTAAAATTTTGGATATTATAGAGTGTTATTCATCATAATCATGTGGATAGCACCTTTTCCATGAGTTATGGTGGCTGACGTGGAATATTATTGAATTATGGTGTTAAAATAGGAAGCCCAATTTCTAAGTGGAATAACTTTTGCATACAAAATTTTATTGAAGTGATTCTTACCTCATTGGAAAATTATATATGTGTAGAATATGAAAAAAAAATTGGTGCACTGATGTGTCAAAATTTCACCCCAAAAAAACGTCATTTTATGCCTCAAAATTCTCTCACAAGGTTTCAAATCCCAAATTTCCAAACTTGGTGTTGACAGTAAAAATGGTCCCATGAGAGGACAATTATAAAGTTGATGAGTTCTACAACATTCCAGCCATAGACAGAAGGACACAAAGAAGTTAGTCCATAATAATTTGGTGCAACTTTTGAGGGGTTACAATTAGACTCATCCAAAGACTTGGGATGAAAATCTAGTATACATATAACATTCTCATATTAATAGAGCATTCCACACTTCTACTAGTGTGTCCCCCTTTAAAGTTTTTTTTGGATACTTAACAACTTCACCTTTGAATATTTCATATGGGATAAAAACATGACTGTGGGAGGATCTTAGAGGAGATTCTTTAACAGTAGAATTTTTTTTTTGAGAAGATTAGGCAGATCCATCTACATGTATAGGAGATGCTACATAGGTCACAAGAAAAATACAAGGCCACGCATAATCTGCGCAGAACTGAGAAGTTGTTTAGAGTGGGAGATAGAGTATGGTTACAATTGAACAAGGAGAGGCTATAAGGTCTTAGTAAGTAAATCAAGGCTCTAAGATATGGTCCCTTTGACATATTAGATATGGTCCCTTTGAAAAAAATTATGGGCCATCCATGTTGGGTCAAGAAGAGGAATAGTTCCTACCTTACATAGAGGATGTGACACTAGATGCTCAAGAAAATTTGATAACATATACAATTTTACAAAATATGTTTTGAAATATAAGAGAGGGTAAGAATGGCCTTTGGTAGATTGGGTTGAAAGGGAATCTTTTAGGCAAGGCTAAAAGGTACCTTAGGAAGAAGTTATGGGAAAAATTCATCATCTCATTCAAAAAACTATTGTTTGGTCCAACATTTTCCTGAAATGGGGAGGTATGATTTGAATTCAATATATATATATATCTATATATATATAAATAGATATAGATATTACTTTTCTTCCATTTTAGATTGTTTTCGAGTGGAAAATTTGCAGGAATCAACTTGCATATCCATTTTTAGCAATGGTGCTAGGTGAAAATATTTTGGAGCGATTTTAGGGCCATAAACAACTGCAATTTGTAGAAATTATATACAATATACATGTATATATCCGGACTCTCTTGATCTAACAATATTTATCTCCTTTCTAAATACAGAATCCTTCCACTATAATTCTTGCGGAAATTTAATCAACAATTGTAAAACACATGAAGCAATAAAAACACACATAACACAGTTGTTTAACGGGAAAGCCTGAAGCTGAAAACCCCAACTATCATATATTATGTATCATGGAGATCATGTAACAATCTCATACAAAGCTTAGTACATCAAGCTCTCAGTATAATACAATCGTCACACACTAACATAGAAGAAATCTGAAAATCCATGCACCAATCTCTGCCTTCTTGTTAGCGTGCCTCCACTGCGCAATCCAAGCTGATTACAAAGACCAATTCGATGCAATCCCACTCTCCTTGACTGCGTGATTATCATTGGCAACTCCAATGTATATGTAGATGCAATTCATGCATCACTAATAGTCACAACAGATAGTCTATCTTGCCCTTTCACCTATCTCTCCACTGGTCTCCACTGAAACTGCCATGCACTGTAGTTAACTGTTGTATTGTTTAGTTGATTAATGAGTTATTATTTGTGAATTAATTAAATAATTAATTCACTCCACTCTCACTAGTGTATCATTCAGTTAGATTAGATACAACTAGCTCAACTGAGTCTAACTGAGTTAAACTAAATACAACTCCATGAACTACTCCTCCAACTCTGTCATAACTTTTCCACTTTAGTTCTAACTGATTCCTCCATGCATGAACTCTAGTAAACCCTTAGGAATTGCATTATTCCTTCAGCCCACTAATTTTACAAATCTGTATACTGAAATTAAGTGCTCCAAGAGAATAAGTTGTTGTTTAGAGTCTGATTATTATTAAGAGCTAATAATAATCGACATGCATCTATTTTTAGATCGACCATCTATAAATAGATTTCACCCAATTTTATAAAAATAAAATCTCATATATTTTTCCAACTTGATCAACCATCTACAAATAGCATCCTGCAACTTATATATTATGCTCACCATATCTAAAAATAGACATACACCTAAAAATAGCCTGTGTGGGCCCCACCTAGTTTAGGTGATTATTTTCCAACTAGGATCAAGGATGCCTCCATCAATTTTTCAGGATGCCTCCGTCAATGTTTCTTGTTGCAAAATTCAACACTCCCTCTCAACATTAAAGGACTATCTTTGCATGCGACATGCAACTCCATGTATTCTCCCTGCAACTCTTGCTGCAACACTTCCGAAACTGAATAGCCTCCAAACAACTGAATCATTCTAATGCATCTATCATCAAATTCTTTGAATTATGCTTATCTATTGCACATGTATTCATGAACCACTGCGTTTTTGAACTCAACACCCCTGCACTCTATACTTGCTTTCAAATCTGAACCGTGCTCCAGTATGCGACATTGTCACTTTGATCTGCCTGCATCAATCCAACTGATCATGCTATTGTTGCTCTTTGGGCTCCTCGTAGCCAGGTTCAATTCATGAGATCCACACCATCTCGATGAATCCTTCCCAAAAATCTCCTCTTGGGATTACTCATGCATGTCGGCCCACCTCTCACCTGGTGGTTGCTCCAAATCCTGAGGTTCACTCTTACCTGCATGCAAATTCAACTCCCTCTCAAGCTTCAATTGCATGGCTTTCTCACACTTCCCAATAGTAGGAAGCTACGTAGATATCCCATCTACTTCAAATCTATAAAGATTCTTCTGCATCGATAGTTGTGGCTGCTCCACAACCTTCTGAGACTACTTCTCAGGCTGCATGCTGAGAGGCTCCCTCTCAACCACCAAGTCACTAACCTCTGCTTTGCTACTCAAACCTTTGCATGCATCTTCTACCTCAGTGCATGTAGATTCTTAGCTCGCGCACATTGTAATTGTCCCGCCGTCACAAAATTTTCTAACAAAAGAGCTGATTTTAAATCAATGATATCTCCCTCATCCGAGCTCTGATTCGAGCAATTTTATTTTTCAATTTAGGTATTTTTTTGCAAGAAATCCAAATATGCTATTTTTTTCTGAAAATATTTCACCAAAAATTTCAGATATTCTCTGCAAACTTGTGCGCCCAAAAATTCCTGCTCTCATTCCATGTAGAAAATCTATAACACAACTCCGATACCATGTAGAAATTATATAAAATATGCATGTATATATCCAGACTCTCTTGATCTAACAATATTTATCTTCTTGCTAATTACAAAATCCTTTCACTATAATTCTTGCGGAAATTTAATCAACAATTGAAAACACTTGAAGCAATAAAAACACACATAACATAGTCGTTTAACGGGAAAGCCTGAAGCTAAAAACCCCAACTATCATATTATTTATATCATGGATATCATGTAACAATCCTCATACAAATATTAGTACATCAAGCTCTCAATACAATACATCGTCACACACTAACATGGAAGAAATCTGCAAATCCGTGCACCAATCTTTGCCCTCTTGCTAGCCTGTCTCCACTGCACAATCCAAGCTAATTACAAAGACCAATTCGATGCAATCCCACTCTCCTTGTAGATGAGAGGTTGGTCTGTTAGAAAATACTGTAATGTCATGGATGAAAGACTTGTTTTCAAATAATGAAGAGTGTATGTCAAATAAAGACACAATACATATTCCAAATAATTTCTTGAGAAAAGAGATTACACCTAATACAAAGAATATGCAGAAGGTGCTCAAGGAGTTGGTAATTTTATTACATATTCATATTTTACAAGGATATGGAAGAACGAATTCAAAAATGTTCATATTCCTAAGAAGACAAGGATGGGGGTTTGCAATACACGTGATTCTCTTAAATAAAAAAAAGGGATAAATTTCAAGGGACAGAAAGAGGTATGCATTCATAACATTATTTTGAAAATTTGGATAGTTATAAACTATGAAAATATATTTATTAATAGGTTTCTTTTAAATTATGTGTATATTTCATGGTCAAATCACTTCAAGAGCATCACAATCAACAAATTAGTCAAAGGAAAAACTTGTATAAACATCGAAAGAAGTGTTATGATAATCCAAATAAATATATTTTTTTGATAATTGATGGTATGGACAAAAAGAAAAAACTTTTGCCGCATTTTGTCTGCACACCAAAAAATTTACAGGAGGAAAATTTTATCCAGTTTCACTTGGTTGGTTGTATGGCCTTTAATGGGAAGATGTTGCAAAAGGTTTACTTCACAGCTCCAAATATTCATAATGATGAAAATATGACCATAAATATAATCCATGATGCGGTTTCTTAGTGATATGGTATTCTTCCTGAAGTTTCGTATCTAGAATTAGAAAACCCAAGCCGTGAACATAAAAATCAAGTTTTCTTTTGGTATCTAAACATGCTCGAATTGGGAATTTTTAAAAAGATAAATGATGGTTTCCTTCTTCTTGGGAATTCTCATGACCATATTGATCATATGTTCAGTGGTTTTTCATAACATTGAGGAGGAAATATTTTGGGATCCCACCATCATTATTCTGTTGTTGAAAGTGCAACAACACTTTGGATTTTTGAAACCCAACTAACAGTTGTTCCACCTACAATAAATAGTTCACTATAAAAATATAAAAAATAGTGGATTTTTTTTTTCGCTATAAAAATATAAAAAATAGTTCAGTCTTTAAACTATATTTTTTCATTGGGAGAGAGTGCATTTGTATCATTCAACATCTTCTGTTTGAAATTCATGGATTCTTATAATAGTGAAGTGTTTCTTTCTGCAGCATCAACATCTTTGTCACGCAACAACTCTATTCATATTGATCAATATAACAGGAATTCGTTAACTACGAATAGAGAGTCAAATTTCCCACTTGGTCGTAATCCTATGAATGATGAGAGCAACATTTATGAAGGGAAGAAAAAATAAATTTCTGTAAATGAAGAGTCAATTATTTCACTTAGTCCTAATCCTGAGGATTATGAGAGCACCACTGATGAAGGGGGGTATGAATAATTTCGAAAGTCAAATTTTCCACTTCTTCTTAATCCTAAGGATTATGAGAGCACCACTGGTGAAGGGGTTGATGAAGGATTTACAATAAATATAGATTCAAAGCATCTAGTTAGTCCTAATCCTAAGGATTATGAGAGCACCAATGAGGAATGGGAGGGGGAGGATGAATAATTTCTAGTGAATATGGATTCAAAGCTTCCACTTATTCCTAACCCTAAGGATTATGAAAGCGACACCATGGAAGGGGAGGATGAAAAATTTCCATTAAATAGAGATTCAATGTTTCCACATAGTTCTAATCCTAAGGATTATGAGACCACCACTGTTGAATAGGAGGATGGAGAATTTCCTGCAAATAATAATTTGACTATAAACATAGAATCATATTTTCCAATCAGTCCTAATCCTGAGAATCACGAGAGAACCAATTATGAAGGGGAGGATGAAGAGTATCTTTAAAATGATAATTTTAGAGGCACAGATATGAATAATGCATTTTCTCTAAGTGACCATTTCAAAGGCACTCATGGTGATGACGAGTTGAATCCTCCAAGGGAAGATTTCAAATGCATTGATGAAGATGGTGAAGAATTTCGTCTGAGTTAGGATTTCAAAAGTGAAGATGATGGTAGTGAAGAATTTTCTTCAAGTGAGGATGGTAATGAAAATTTTCCAAGCAGAGATGATGATGAATTTCCTAACTATGTTCAAAATGATCATAATGAGGATAATATTACTCCTAATGGTGATGAAAATAGCTCTATGGAGGATAATGGAATGATGAAGCTGTTGTAAGAAAATATTGTATCTAGGAGTAGGAGTATACCTTTTCATATCAATCCAAAATGTTCTAGTTATACAAGGCTTATGACAACATATCTCACAAGCATAATTTCTATTAGTGATCTGATCTCAAGTGAAGATTGTCGAAACGATTTCTTGAAACATATGGATTTTTAGTTTTCTTTGGAGAACAGCCAAAGATATTTGTAAATGAATAAAACAATTCAAAATTCATATTTAGTGGGTTGCATGCAATCTACCCTAGTAGGTTATGATTATCATATTGGGAATTTATTGCTCTGTAGAAAGGCTTTCAAAATGTTTCATTCAATTGGTAATTTTCATTTGTAAAGAATCCAAGAAAGACTAGAAAAAGGATCCCAAATATTATTTTGAAGTACCTTGTAGATGAGAGGTTGGTTCGTTAGAAAACACTGTAATGTCATGGATGAAAGAATTGTTTTCAAATAATGAAGAGTGTATGCCAAATAAAGACACAATACATATTCCAAATAATTTCTCGAGACAAGAAATATACACCTAATACAAAGAATATGCATAAGGTGCTCAAGGAGTTGGTAATTTTATTACATATTCATATTTTACAAGGATATGGAAGAAAAAATTCAAAAATGTTCATATTCCTAAGAAGACAAGGATGGGGGTTTGCAATACACGTGCTTCTCTTAAATAAAAAAAGGGATAAATTTCAAGGGGCAGAAAGAGGTATGTGTTCATAACATTATTTTGAAAAATTGGATAGTTATCAACTATGAAAATATATGTATTAATAGGTTTCTTTTAAATTATGTGTATATTTCATGGTCAAATCACTTCAAGAGCATCACAATCAACAAATTAGTCAAAGGAAAAACTTGTATAAACATCGAAAGAAGTGTTATGATAATCCAAATAAATATATTTTTTTGATAATTGATGGTATGGACAAAAAGAAAAATATTTCTGCCACATTTTGTCTGCACACCAAAAATTGACAGAGGAAAATTTTATCCAGTTTCACTTGGTTGGTTTTATAGCCTTTAATGCGAAGATGTTGCCAAGGGTTTACTTCGCAGCTCCAAATATTCATAATGATGAAAATATGACCATAACTATAATCCATGATGTGGTTTCTTAGTGATATGGTATTCTTCCTGAAGTTTCATATCTAGAATTAGAAAACACAAGCCGTGAACATAAAAATCAAGTTTTTCTTTTGCTATCTAAACATGCTCAAATTGGGAATTTTTAAAAACATAAATGTTGGTTTCCTTCTTCTTGGGAATTCTCATGACTATATTGATCAAATGTTCAGTCATTTTTCATAACACTGAGGAGGAAATATGTTGGGATCCCACCATCATTATTCTGTTGTTGAAAGTGCAACAACACTTTGGATTTTTGAAACCCAACTAACATTTGTTCCAGCTACAGTAAATAGTTCACTATAAAAATATAAAAAATATTGGAATTTTTTTTTTGCTATAAAAACAAAAAAAATAGTTCAGTCTTTAAGCTATATGTTTTCATTGGGAGAGAGTGAATTTGTATCATTCAACATTTTCTGTTTGAAATTCATGGATTCTTATAATAGTGAAGTGTTTCTTTCTGCAGCATCAACATCTTTGTCACGCAACAACTCTATTCATATTGATCAATATAACAGGATTTCCTTCACTATGAATAGAGAGTCAAATTTCTCACTTGGTCGTAATCCTATGGATGATGAGAGCAACATTGATGAAGGGAATAAAAAATAAACTTCTATAAATAGAGAGTCAATTATTTCACTTAGTCCTAATCCTAAGGATTATGAGAGCACCACTGATGAACGGGGGGATGAATAATTTCGAAAGTCAAATTTTCCACTTCTTCTTAATCCTAAGGATTATGAGAACACCACTAGTGAAGGGGGTGATGAAGGATTTCCAATAAATATAGATTCAAAGCATCTAGTTATTCCTAATCCTAAGGATTATGAAAGCACCAATGAGGAATGGGAGGGGGAGGATGAAGAATTTCTAGTGAATACAGATTCAAAGCTTCCACTTATTCCTAACCCTAAGGATTATGAAAGAAACACCACAGAAGGGGAGGATGAAAAATTTCCATTAAATAGAGATTCAATGTTTCCACATAGTTCTAATCCTAAGGATTATGAGACCACCACTGCTGAACGGGAGGATGGAGAATTTCCTGTAAATAATAATTTGACTATAAATAGAGAGTCATATTTTCCAATCAGTCCTAATCCTAAAAATCACGAGAGAACCAATTATGAAGGGGAGGATGAAGAGTATCTTGAAAATGATAATTTTAGAGGCACGGATCTAAATAATGCATTTTCTCTAAGTGACCATTTCAAAGGCACTCATGGTGATGACAAGTTGAATCCTCCAAGGGAAGATTTAAAATGCATTGATGAAGATGGTGAAGAATTTCATCTGAGTTAGGATTTCAAAAGTGAAGATGATGGTAGTGAAGAATTTTCTTCAAGTGAGGAAGGTAATGAAAATTTTCCAAGCAACGATGATGATGAATTTCCTAACTATGTTCAAAATGATCATAATGAGGATAATATTACTCCTAATGGTGATGAAAATAGCTCTATGGAGGATAATGGAATGATGAAGCTGTTGCAAGAAAATATTGTATCTAGGAGTAGGAGTATACCTTTTCATATCAATCCAAAATGTTCAAGTTATACAAGGCTTAGGACAACATATCTCACAAGCATAATTTCTATTAGTGATATGATTTCAAGAGAAGATTATCGAAAGGATTTCTTGAAACATATGGATTTCGAGTTTTCTTTGGAGAACAAGAAAAGATATTTGTGAATGAATAAAACAATTCAAAATTCATATTTAGTGGGTTGCATGCAATCTACCCTAGCAGGTAATGATTATCATATTGGGAATTTATTTCTTTGTAGAAAGGATTTCAAAATGTTTTATTCAATTGGTAATTTTTATTTGTAAAGAATCCAAGAAAGACTAGAAAATGGATCCCAAATATTATTTGGAAGAACCTTGTAGATGAGAGGTTGGTCCATTAGAAAATATTGTAATGTCATGGATGAAAGACTTGTTTTCAAGTAATGAATAGTGCATGCCAAAAAAATACACAATACATATTCCAAATAATTTCTCGAGACAAGAAATATACACCTAATACAAAGAATATGCAGAAGGTGCTCAAGGAGTTGGTAATTTTATTACATATTCATATTTTACAAGGATATGGAAGAACGAATTCAGAAAATTTCATATTCCTAAGAAGAAAAGGATGAGGGTTTGCAATACACGTGCTTCTCTTAAATAAAAAAAGGGATAAATTTCAAGGGACAGAAAGAGGTATGCGTTCATACCATTATTTTGAAAAATTGGATAGTTATCAACTATGAAAATATATTTATTAAAAGGTTTCTTTTAAATTATGTGTATATTTCATGGTCAAATCACTTCAAGAGCATCACATTCAACAAATTAGTGAAAGGAAAAACTTGTATAAACATCGAAAGAAGTGTTATGATAATCCAAATAAATATATTTTTTTGATAATTGATGGTATGAAAAAAGAGAAAAAACTTCTGCCACATTTTGTCTGCACACCAAAAAATTTACAGGAGGAAAATTTTATCCAGTTTCACTTGGTTGGTTGTATGGACTTTAATGGGAAGATGTTGCCAAGGGTTTACTTCACAGCTCCAAATATTCACAATGATGAAAATATTACCATAACTATAATCCATGATGTGGTTTCTTAGTGATATGGTATTCTTCCTGAAGTTTCGTATCTAGAATTAGAAAACACAAGCCGTGAACATAAAAATCAAGTTTTTTTTTGGTATCTAAACATGCTCGAATTGAGAATTTTTAAAAAGATAAATGTTGGTTTCCTTCTTCTTGGGAATTCTCATGACCATATTGATCAAATGTTCAGTCGTTTTTCATAACACTGAGGAGGAAATATGTTGGGATCCCACCATCATTAATTGAATGTATTAAGAAATCATACATTCCAGAGTATGTTTTCATGTATTGGAATGAAATATTAACATGCAAAGGTTTATTATGGGATCGCATGGTGAGGAGAAATTCATTGAACAACTGAATGAAATTAGCTTCCAACGTCAATTTCTTATCAAAAAAATTTATGGGAAAGCACTTATATGAAGCAAGAAGTTTTCAAATGTTGTAGAATGGGTGTCATCATCAGGTTTAGCATTTTTGAACTTCATTCTAGACCATCCAATAATTTCATCAAAGATATTTTTATTACAATTAGTTGCTAAAATCCGTAATGCACAAAGGAATAAAAGATATATAAATTATTTGAATGCTTGGAAGAAACTAAAAGATGTATTACAGATACATATGATTACTTTGATGTTGTTGATTCAATTTGGTGGGAGTATTTTTTCAATAATCCAAGTGATATGATTTCAAGATCAATAAACGAGGATACAATTTTGATGTCTCCATTTATTTGGCCACAAAATATGTCAAATGAACATAAGGAAAGACACATTGTGCAAAAAAACAATCTCAAGGTATTATTAATTCTCCACGGGTAGAGGAAAGAAAAATATATATTGGTTCTAGAAGATCATGTGCACAACATGAAGCCATGGAAGACATTTGCACGGGCTTTGTGCAGGATGTTAAGGAGGGTTGCATGATAGCAATGTTAGCATATGGGGATCCACTTGGCTATCCATGATGGGTTGCCAAGGTTATAATGTTAATTAAAGAAAATGAAGATATTAGAGTTGTTGAAGTACATTGGTATGCCACAAATACCCACCCATTCAATGGTGTGTACAAGCCAGAGATGGTAAAGTATAAAGAAATTGGTAGAAAGAGAAAAGGAAAGGGCACAAATATAAATCGTCACCGCAAAAACCTCTTAAAATTGGAGGATGTTGAGATACTTATGTAAGACATCAATTTAACAAAGAGAGGAACTATTTTCTTGAAGACCAAGGATATTTTGAAGAAATTTCTACCAGAAGAAACAATGTTGAGATGGGAGTCTGCTGAATATAGTCATAGATATAGAAGACTTTTGAAAACTGAAATGGTGGGCATGCATGTTGACTCAGATGAAGCACTAGTTGATGAAATAGAAGAATATGGATCATCTTCATCTGCATCTAGTAATTCATCTGAAGATGTAGGTTCTGATGGTGTGCCAGAACCTATGACTGATTTTGAATAAATTTCTAATACATTTTATGTAAATGATGTTTGCATGGTAACTTGAAATAAATATTTTGACTTCCATATGATCTAACACGAAGTTATGAGTCATTTATATGTTTGTTGGATTATATGTTTTAACTATGAAGAATTCATCTCTTTAGAATATCCACAATGCAACAATGAATTAAAAAAATAATTTATTTTATATTCAACACACCAAAGTTGATATTTTGATTAAAGTAAACAAATATTAGAAATTAATGTTGAATTTTAAATTATGCAGTGATATTTCCATGCTATTATTTATTGTTATAATTTGTTGATATTTTGATTAAAAGTAAAAAAAATATTAGAAAATAATGTTGAATTTTTAAATTATGCAGTGATATTTCCATGATATTATTTATTGTTATCATTTATTGATATTTTGATTAGAAGTAGAAAAATATTAAGAATTAATGTTGAATATTTAAATTATGCAGTGATATTGCTATGATATTATTTACTATTATCATTTGTTGATATTTTTATTAAATGTAAAAAAAATATTATAAATTAATGTTGACTTTTCAAATTATATTGTGATATTGCCATAATATTATTTATTGTTATCATTTGCTATAAGATATTTTTAAAAATGTTGAAAATTTAATGCCTCAATGAAAGGGACATTCCATCTTGATGGTTGATTTTTAGGTTTTTTGTTGTAATAAGATAAGTTGTCTTAGGCTAAGATTTGAAAAGAGATATAATTTTAGCCTTTAAAATAAAAATTACTTGTGGAATAATGAATCTTTCATTTACTTGTTCATTTTTAAAAATTGTTTTAGTCATATAATTTGTCCATAATTTCATGGTTCAAATATGTTAAAAACTTAAGGTTTTTAATTCCATGGTTGAAAAATTGTCAAAATAATAATGTTTTTCCGAGTTATGATATTTTATCTTTAATGCTATGGTTGAAAACAATTACAATTTTAGGGTTTTTTAGAGTCACGATATTTTATATTTAACAAGATGGATGAAACTTGTTGGAAATTATAAGGTTTTGAGAAATGATATTTTATCTTTAACATCATGTATGAGAATTTTTGGAATTTTACGATTCTCCAAAGACCTAATATTTATCTTTAATTCCATTGCTAGAAAGAGACAAAATTGTAACCCAAATTTTTTTTTGTTATTCCAACATCAAGACTTTTTGTTTCAAGGGTGTTGTTTCAATCCTTTTTGCAAAAAAAAAAAAAATGGTTTTTAATAAAATGTTGAAATTTTACCCTAGAAAAAACATCGTTCTAGAATACACACTTTTCATTTTTGGGTTATTTTTTCATGTTTTTCTCGGCATTTTTGGTTTAGAGTTCTGGTGTTGAGGTAATATTTCTCATTTGATCAATAATTTTTTATTTTTTTTTATTTTTGAGAGAGAGAGAGTATGCAAGCTGATAAAGAGATATAAAGAAGGAGAGACAAAGGGAGATATAGATATATATGGAGAGAGAGAGTGTGTGTATGTAATATATATATATATATATATATATATATATATATATATATATATATATATATATATATATATGCAAGCTGATAAAGAGATATAAAGAATGAGAGACAAAGGGAGAT
The DNA here is from genome assembly GCA_034641835.2 of Pinus albicaulis. Taxonomy (NCBI): domain Eukaryota; kingdom Viridiplantae; phylum Streptophyta; class Pinopsida; order Pinales; family Pinaceae; genus Pinus; species Pinus albicaulis. The sequence goes on along the minus strand of CM076573.1, from coordinate 913,338,747 downwards.
ATAGATATATATGGAGAAAGAGAGTGTGTGTATGTAATCTGATATATATATATATATATATAGAGAGAGAGAGAGAGAGAGAGAGAGAGAGAGAGAGAGAGAGACTAACATGTGTTTAGGGGGCTGAGATAGAGAGACAAATAAGGAGAGATGAAGGGTGGTATATGTTAGTTCCAGTCTTCGCAGCCTGTCACTAGAGATCAACATGAGCTCTTACTATGTTTGGTTTTATTAGATGTTTTGCACATGATTTTCAACACAAAACATGTCACAAGTGTGTCCATCAGAAGAAGCTCGGAAAAATATTTCCAACAGTATATCACACTCTTGTAACCGGCTCTTGGATTAGAAGATATGATCGAAATGAATGAGTGATTCTTGGTTATGCATGTTTTGAGGTCAGTTGCTGCACACAATGACAAGTTTAGTACAAAATTAGTTTGTGAAATAATGGTAAGGAATCTTTTAAAAGTGAAAGAGGTTTTTATTCATCACATACAAATAAAAAAAACCTCCTTCAATTTATGCACAAGTGCTATTATGTGGGAGATATATAGTGCTATTTGGAGCCTACATTAAAACAAAGAAAATTTTCCATATTTTTCACTGTTTTAGTAATTTTAGTGCAGAGCCATTTTACAACAGATGGAAATTAATTTTGCAAAACATAAGGATTTTTTTGTTAAAGACAAGCCATATAACAAAAACCTCTTTCATTTTATTCACAAGTGTCACGAATTGGGATATGTGACTAGATCTCTACAACTCATTTTCATAGATTTGAATTTTTAATGATTTTCTGTTTTAGAGATGATTTTGTTGAACAGATGGCGAGCAACTGGAAACAAATTTTCCAAATTTGAGAGAGTATTTTCTCCAACATGACCTTATCTACAAAAATTTCTTTAAGTTTTGTAACAAGTGCTATGGTTTAGGAGATACGAGTTAATCTTCAACACCTATTTTCAGAAATTCGGCCCAAGTTTAATGTAACTGATTCTATTTTTAAGAAAATGGTTGAGCTCAATTCCCTAAGTACAAGGATGAGAAAATGTATATATTTTATGAATTTCATAGTGTAGGGGTTGGATTTTTGCAGAGGGTTGGACACTTGGGATTGCTTGGCACTTCATTGTACATTTCATCTCTGCAATTTTGGCAAAGGAATAGACCAGGGTTTGCAACACTCTTTGGGATCCATGTGGCTCAGTGTTTTGATGGTGTTTTTCTCTATGTGATTGTAAGTTCACTGATGTTTTAAGTGTATCATTTCCCTTCTCATTTCTTCTTAAGTTAAACAAACAAGTAATAAAGGTGGAATTCATTATATTTGCAGTGCTCTGCCTTAAGTTTTGTTTAGTTTTCCATGTTTTCAACTATTTGAAGAGGATGATTGAATGCCTCTTGCCCTCTTCAACTCCTCTCTGGTCTGATCTATCCATTTTATTCAATTTGAAGCATCAAAACAATTTCCTTCCTTGGCCCATTCAGTCCTCTGCAAAATTGATCATTTCTCGGACCCAAAATCTACCTTTCCCTTTGATTCCAACAAAAACCCCCAAAATAAAAAAAAACTCTCTTACATATATACCTATCCTAAAATCATCCTTTTATTAAAGTCATCTCAAGCCTCACTGATCATTTTTTGTGAGATTGACAAGGAGAGAGCCCTCTCCCGATTTGGTAGGGATAGCTACCAAATTAAGTGTGGTTTTATGTTACCCTAGACTTTGCCTTCCTTTAGCCTGAGGTAGATTTAGGAAATAACAGTATATATACATATATATTGTAGGGGGGAGAGGGAATAATAGAAATATAGAGAAAGGGAGGGAGAGGTAGAGAGAGAGAGAGAGAGATGAGAGACAAAGGAGAGAGGGCATGGAGAGAGAGAAGGATAGAGGGAGGGATATAGACATAAAATGGAAGGTTGAGAGAGAAGGAAGAATAAAAAGACACATGAGGACACATACATAGAAGTTATATCTAGAGAGTCATGAATATTTTGGTTTTTCAATAAAATAGATGTATCGATTTCATTGTAGTTGTTGATTTCTAATCCTGTTTGATCAGTTGCACTAGATGCATTGATTTCAGTGTAGATGTCAATTTATAATCCTATTTAATACCTTACACTAGATGCATTTATTTCAATGTAGGTGTTAATTTCTACTCCTATTTGATTTCTTGCACTAGATGCATTGGTTTCACTGTAGATATTGATTTATAGTCATATTTTATCGCTTGCACTAGATGCATTGATTTCATTGTAGATGTTGATTTCTAATACTTTTTAATACCTTACACTAAATGAATTGATTTCAATGTAGATGTTGATTTCTACTCCTATTTGATTTCTTGCACTGGATGCATTGGTTTCAGTGTAGATATTTATTTCTAATCCTATATGATCGCTTGCACAAGATGCATTGATTTCAGTTTAGATGTTGATTTCTAATCCTATTTAATACCTTACATTAGATGCATTGATTTTAGTCTAGATGTTTATTTCTACTCCTATTTGATTGGTTGCATTGGATGCATTGGTTTCTGATCATGTCCTCAAAATTATGTTCAAAAATCAAAGTTGTTGGAATGGTGTGGAACATGAATGACCATGTATATCTCATCATTATAAATCTGTCACAACTTGTTTCATGGAAAACAGACACTGTATGCTCCCATAAACACATTCTGTTCATTTTCCCAAACAAGCAATTTTTTCAAAAATCAAAGCTGACAGGGAAAAAATTTGGGCTAGTGGTAGGCTACCATGTGGCATCTTCTGGTTGCTCAAAATGTGATTTTTTAAGCCTTTCTAGCTTCACCACTTGTCTTTTTTTCATTGGCTTTTGGATGGTGTAATTTGGTTGGTTGAAGTGATGCCTAACCACATGTTTCCATGTGGCCCAATCAAAGGCTACCACATGGCAGCACAGGAGAACACCAAAATTTTGGCAAAGGCAGACTGGATCGGCCAGGGGTCGAATACCCAACCTTTTTCCAATGAACTATGCAAATGCCGCTACACCAAATTCATGTATTAATAAACTAAGGTCTGAAATTCAATTTGTGGTGTATTCAAACAGAGTGTGGGGAAAGGGGCAAGGGCTTCCCCCCGCGCCCCCACCCGCAACCCCCCCAAAATGTGTACGCATGACCATTATTCTAGAGACCATACGCGCAAATCCTAACCGCCTACATAAACCATCTATTCGCCATACGACTGCAAAGACTTAGCCACCAACAGTTAGTCTAAGCACCAAATTTTTTTTGTTTAATCTTTTTCTTTAATTAACCATGATGTTATGGTTTGAAAATTGATTTTTAAGGGCCATTATGCATTTAAACAGTTCAAAAATTTCACATGGAATTACAGGAAATTTTCGCTCCGTTAGCCAAAAATGGGGCGAATTTGTACGACCAGTAAAGATTTTGCGGAATTTATGGAGCAGTTAGTGCCAAAATTTGGGGAGATCATAAATTCTCTAGTTTTTTGTGAAATTTGATGTAGAAAGAGGTTAACCAGGAATTTTTGGGCATTCTAAAATCATTGGAGAAATTTTTAGAGCTAATGGAGTACTTTTAGATAGGCCTTTTGTAGGATGAATTCTATGGGTGCCATGGTAAACCAGAGTGTTGAATCAGTTTATGGAGGAGTATAAAGATGGAGATGACCTTGCAGGGGTTTCTCCAGCCTCCATGTGCTTTTTACAACAACTACTACATCAATGATGTAGCCTATGTTTCTCTTTTTTCTATGTTTTTTTGAGGAGAGACTTTTTTATGTAGTTCAAGTGGATTGTGGCACTATTTATGCTCTTTGAGGCTATGGTATGGGTTCTTGGTGAAATATGCCTTTTCTTCATGAAATTTTACATGTTTGACTGTAGGTTAACATTTTTATGGAGTGATAACTCTAGCAGAATTTTGTTTCTTTGAAGGGGTCATGCCATTATATATGATCCAAGGAGATGTAGCCTAGAAGGGGTGAACTCGTTCAACAATGGTTGCTATATTACTGATTGATGCACACTTCCATTCAATATTTTTAATTCATGTTTAAATTTTTCATACTATTAAAAAAAAAACACATAAAAACCCATGCTTTTACTTGCTATTTTGGAGTACAAACCTCAAGCACATTTTTGTATTTGGATGAGGATCTTAGCATAGAAAAAATAATATTTCCCATTCATCTCAAGTTGGTATCAGAGCATAGGTTTACTTTGTGCAAGGAGGATTTGACTGTTATTTGCAAGTAAATGTGAAGCTACAAGATTTGAAGCTCAAGTGACGAGAATGTTTTGGAAAGGAGAACAATATTGTTACAATCTCTACCACAATTTCTACCTCAAGTTGCAGTTGAAGCTTCAAGCAAAGCATGTCCCAAGGAGGAGAGCCTACAAATATTTCAGAGGATGTGAATACTTTTAGAAAGGCTTTCTTAGACATGGAAGAAATGGTGAAAGTCCTCTTTGAAGAGAGCAACACCAAATTGCAAGGTGAAAGCTCTAGACCTCCAAGAGGAGAATTTTCTCCAAGAGAAGAAGGTAATAATAATGGTGATAAACCACCATCTTCTACACAATCTTCATGATTTTCTACAACTATTATGCAAGATTCTAGTGTAGAAAGTCCCTCAAAGAAGGAATATGGAAAATTTTGTACCTTTTGTACACATGATGTGGAGGATGAGGTTCTATCAGCACCCAAGTGCAAGGAGATAAAAGAAGAGAACCCAAGAGTCCAATAGGACACATCTAGAATCAAAAAAGGGTTTAAAAACATCTTTTCACCTAAATAAAAATATGAGGAAAATGGTAAGCATTTGTATGCTTCTTCTTTACATGAAAGTGTTGATGTAAATTCATTTGTAACTTTTGAAAAACATAGTAAATGAATTGGATCCAAGCTCTTAACCAAGATGGGTTACAAGGGAGGAGGCCTTTGAATGAACCATCAAGGCATTAAAATTTAAATTGAGGCAAAGGAGAGAACTAGATATGAAGGCTTAGACTATGTCAAAAAGGAGGAATGATCTTCTGAAGATAGCCCTTGGGTATCTTGTTCTTTTTGTCATAAGAGATGACATTAGGAGGAAAAATATTGGGATTTGCATCCGAAATTGGTGCCATCTTGGTTTCTAAAGCAAAAGGAGGGCATGAAGTGAAAAACATCTCCAAAGAGAGATGAGCAAGTTGAAGGAGAGGCTAAGACAACGTCTTATCTCCATTCAAGTTTCTTGCGTAAAAAGCATAAGATAAAGGAAAACCATGAGAGGTATAAGCGTCTTTTCTATTCAAATCATTTTAATGATGAAAAACCACATGATGATTTGAATAAAATTTTGTAGAATGTTTTTCCATGAACTTTATGGCATGCACCTAACCATTGTGTAGCTAAGTTCCACAAAAGGAAATCACTATTCAAGAAGATGAATATGTCAATTGGAATTGAGACCAAGAAGGGAAATTATCATCCAAGTTTAAGGAAATTTGTGAAAATAGAGGCTCACAAAAACTTTTTCATTCATTGCAATATCAATGGGCATTGGGTCAAGAAGTGTTTGAAATTTCATCCATAACTTCATCCTGGAAAGGTAAATAAAGTCATGCAAGAACCTGAATAGGAAGCAACAAAATAAAAAGTGGCGCAAGGTGTGACCATCCCTGAAGCAACTCCAGAAGGAGAAGAATTTGAAATAGAGGGTTCATTTAGCTGGTTGGGTAAGAAATGTGTAGACTCTTTTTCTAAGTGAAGTTTGTAAATATTTGTTTTTCACTAGTTGCATATCCCCATAGTTGGGAAATTTGTAAAAGTGATGTTCATAAATAAATCACTTATATGAAACAATGTTTTATTTGGCATTTTTATGCTTGTTTGGCTTGTTAACAGTCATTTTGAATGGAAAATTTGGGAGTCAAGTTTATTCCATCTTGAAAAATAAATTTCTATTTGTAGTTTAAGAAAGCATTTAAAATTGTTGTATGATTAATTGCAACACATTCAGTATGTTACAAATGTGTTAAGAACTCATTTACACAAGTATTCACTATGTGAAACTTGTTTGGTTTATTTGCAAAAGTATTTTTGGATTTTATCCTTGGTAAAGATTTTGCAGAAGGAATAATTTCTTGTGACATTGGCATAGATCGGATGTCAAAAATGAAAAGTATAGAAATACTAAAGCAAAGCCAAAAAAATTTTAACAAGAGAATTACTCGACCATCTCTTCCACCATGTAGTGCACCTATGGTTTTGGTGCCCAAAAATAATGGAAGTCATTTTGGTAAATTATTGTTCAATTTCAAAATTACATTAAACACTATGTTATTATCATTATTTAATAGTGTTAGAAATTTATATATTACAGAGCAATGCAACACATATAATATGAAAAAAACAGAAGAACAAAAAACACATAAAACTAGAGAGACATAGATATACGTGGTTCACCTAGTTTGGGCTACATCCACCCTGAACAACCAGTCCTTCCTTTCTATTATCCAGAAAAAAGAAGAGACATCTGCTGTAATATCTTATGTTCTCTCTCGCAGTCTCCCTATCAGTTTCTCGCTCTGAGAATACACATATAATACACAACCATAATACAATACCCTCATACAAAGTGAGGGGTTTCCTTGTAGGAAAAAAAAACCCTAAACTAAACATAACTTCTACCATCAGATCATCTGCCTAATGAATGACCTAGATTGACTAGAACTTACTATACTTTTACAAGGCAATTTTACATATGTTTTTAGCTTTCGGGGCGTTGCCCTGAAAAACCCTGCCGGCAGACAGCTAGCCTCTGGACACCCCAGCCGGGGGGTCAAACCCCTGGACCCCGCGGGGGGGACAAGTCCCCCTGGCTGTAGGGTTTTATAGTTTTCCTATGGTATACATCTAGCTAAAACAAGGATTTCTGAATCAGGATGAAAATCGGGCTCCACACCCAACAATCTCCCACTTGGAGACTAATTGTAGAAACTCCACCGCTGCTTCATTTGCTAGAAAATGACTCCTCTTTGGACCTGGTTGTTTCTCATATTTATCTTCATCCTTGAAGACCAATTGAAATTGAGCATATTCTCAGTTTCTCCCTGGTTACAACTTTTGTTAGCATATCTGCAGGATTTTGGCTAGTGTGTATCTTTTCTAGCTTCAACTGTCCATCTTCCAATACTGACCATATGAAATGGTACTTGGGATGTATTTGTTTAGTCCTAGAATGAAATGTTTAGTTATTTGCAAGATGAATGGCACTTTAGCTATCACTATATAACGTGCCCATATCATCATCCTTACCCAATTCATCCATAAACCTTTGTAACCAAATAATTTCTTTACTAGCCTTTGTAGCAGCAACATACTCTGCTTCTGTTGTTGGAAGTGCAACAACACTTTGGATTTTTGAAACCCAAATAACGGTTTTTCCAGCTAAAGTAAATACATATCTTGTAGTGCTCCTCTTGTTATATCTTTCACCTACCATATCTACATCAACATATCCCTATAGAGCAATGTTTGAACCACCAAAGCATAATGCTTGATTTGTGGTACCTCTCAAATATCTGAGAATCCATTTCACTACCATCCAACACTAGAAAATTTGGCACAATTTCCGACGACCACTTCGTCGCTATTCTGACACATTATCGTCGCAAGAGTGATAGTTCGAGGCTGGAAAAAAATGTGCTTAGCCATTATGTCGCAATTTCGATGCTTTGACAAAGTGTCACAATACTGACACTTTTTCTGACGTTTCCAAACAACCGTTGCTCTTCCAATGTTTTCCAAACCGTCACTCTTCCGACATTTGTAAACTGTCGCAATTCCAAAAATATGGGGTCCGACATTTTGAACGTTTCTCTTCTCACGTTTATAAATTGTCGCTCTTCCGACGTTTGTAACCTGTCGCAATTCCGACGTTATGTGGTCCGGTGTATTGAACGTCGCTCTTTTGATGCTTATTAAATTTTCTCAATACCAATGCCTTGCAAATACGTCGCAAGACCGATGCTTACTAAGCATTGCAATACCATCTCTATGGCTAACCATGATTTTAAAGCGTCATAAAACCGACGTTGTGCAAAAGGCTCTCTTTCGATGCTAGAGGCATCGGTCTACCGACACTTTGGAAGTGTCGGTCTTCCGAAACTGTGATAAAATTTTTTTAAAAAAAAACTTAAACCCGTAAACATGTAACAACTGAGTGTCTAGCTGCCAATATATAAAAGCTCTATGTGCGAAGTACTCATTGTATTATTTTATATATAAATAAAAGATTGCAACATAAATATAAATATACCAAAATCATAACAATCTTAAAAGTAAAATACAAAATCAAGTTTATGCATGGAACCAAATCTGTTTATTCATTACAATCTTATTTATAAGGAAATAATGATATAGTTAGTGGTCACATTAACAAAGATAGGTTATTCCCTGTAAATAATAATACTTCAAGATTATTTCTTTCACTTGAATTGGGTTACTGTACCCATTCATGCTGTCCGCTGATCAGAATCAATATTCAATTTGACATGATTACCTTTGATGCAATAGTTTCAAGATGCATTATAAAATCGGATTACTTGATTACTTGATTAGTGAAGATGCATTATAAAATCGAGGTCTTATCAATGAAATAACTAATGAGGTTCTTGAAACAGGTGACCTGATTTTATTTCTCATGATCTTTTAGTCACTTTTGGAGGATGACGACACGATCTGTAATGGATTCAGTGTCATCTCACCACTTCATGAAGCATCTTAACTAAATACACCATTTTTTTCTATTGAAAGGACTTGATCCTTTCAGAGCAATATGTCCTGCCATCAATAGAATTTAAAGTTCCCAGCTAGCCCAAACTTATCTGTATGATGCCTCAATTTCCTCCAGAGTCTTCCCCTTGGTTTTAGGCACACACAGCACCACAAAGATGAACGTAAAGATAGTAAAGAGAGCATACAGTGAGAATTTTCCTGTAATAGATAACAAAAATATTGACTTTAGTCAGGGATCCCAAACTGATGATCAAAACACATTGAAAAAACAATTCTATATGCTACAACAGAAAATTTCAATATAACCAGTTCTCAAAAGCAACAAATTTTACCTACAGTGCTCCACTCTAAAAGAAAAATGATATTCATTGTTACTGTCCAGGAAAGGGCCCAGTTGGCCAAAGTTGCCACACTACTAGTGATTCCCTTAACATTAGTAGGAAGTATCTGCATTAGAGTAAAGTAGAAAACTTATAATTGATGGGGAACAGAACATAATCAGAAATAGTAACTGATTGACATCCACATAATAGAACAAAAACACAATCTATTTGGCAGTAAGCTTTATTTTCAGAACATCATAAAGGCCCAAGTTCAGCATTACCAGTTACATCCACTCATGATTAGATTCCATATTTTGTTTGCATATGAGTGATTCCTTGAGAAATGGAAGTCATGATCACTAGTTGGCAAGTGCCACCAGTTTACCACAGGACCATGTCCACTTCTTCGATTATCACAAATAGTTTATGGCGATAAGCCTCAATTTTCTCAATTGAAAATTACCCCCATACACATACAATCTGGATTCCTCTCCAAGAATGCTTCTCAAGTGAAGTTAGAGAAGGCACATTACCTCAGACATAATAATCCATGGGATGGCTCCCATACCTAAGGAGAAGGCAATAATGTAAGCCTACCAAGGAACACCACCAATTGACATTAAGTGAAGAAAACCATGAGGCATTTCTATTATGAAAATGATGACTGCAATGAAGACATAAATATGAAGTTCGTAGGTAATTTGAATCCAAAGCCTACCAAGAGACCAATTAAAGCCAAAATACTGGCTATATGGGACAATGCTGACATGTGGATCTGCAAGAAGGAATGACGAAATTAGATCAAACTCAGATATCATGATCTAGCACCCACCCAGTTTTCATATTGGTTCCAAACACATATATAGACACTTATAACTAGCTAGTTTATGTTTTCCCACTCTTATTGTCAGAGAATAAAGGAATGATCTGCAAGAAGGAATGAGGAAATTAGATCAAACTTAGATATCATGATCTATGATGTAGGGGAATTAGGCCAAAACAAATTTCATGAATTTTGTTAAGACTTAGGGGTTTTTGGTTCCAAGAGAATTAGATTCTTTTGTAATAAAATCAGTAGGTTTTTAATTAATTTTAGTCAGTTATGGAGAGAATTGTAACTACCCTCGAATGATTAGCTGGGCATATGAAGAGTCAATTCAGTACAGTTAGGGATTTGGGCTAAAATTAGGATTTGAGGAAATCCAAGGGTCTTGTCGAGTCATGGTAGGAACTGAATCGACGACTACCCATTTTGTATAATTGTAAGCCAAAAAGGCATTCATAGGAGTTCAGAACTAGAGAGTGTGCAGAGTAGAAGGCTATAGAATAGAAGATCTGTCCAATATGAAGTTGAAGTGAATGCTTTCAAATTTATTCCAGTTGTAGGTATTGATGAGGCACTGTTTTATAAGTCCTGTGTGAAACCCAAAGGTATTCTTGGTCAAAATTATATAAGGAATAGTTTAGTTCTATGGGCAATCTGTGAACTCTGTGCTATGGACTGAATTAGTAATTCTGAGTTCTTATATGGGGGGATTTTGCAGTAAATTAGTAATTTGAGAAGCATTGTTCTCTATTGAATGAATTTCAGGCTTTTTTGGTCTATCTGTGTGTGTGTTATTGACATTCTCCGAAGAATTACTCTTTTGAATCGAGAACTCTGTGCATAAATTGAAGAAGAAAAATTGTTGTGTTAAATCTCCTTTATTCCTCTCTGTCTATGTTACTTCAAAGAATATCAAACTCTATTTGTTAGTGAATGTTCTTGTTTTGTTTTTGGTCGGACAGTATGATTGAGGTTGTTCACAAAATGAAGCTGAGGAGGCCAAGTGAAGAAATAAGTTAATTTCGCTTGGGATTTTGAGCTATCATTGTTCAATTATTGGCTATGGTTTTGTAAACCAATACTGTCGATTTCGCACCACTTATAGTCCGAAGTGAAACCACTCAAAAAAATTCCGATCCAATATATTTGCACCATGTCACAGGGCAAATACTGCCCTCATCGCATTTTTTTGGAACACTAATCTTCAGCCATGGAAAAAACACAATTTTGACTTGATCCATTCAATCTGGAGCACAGCGGATCTAAGGGTAATCGCACAGCAAGGTGCTCGAAGGTTAATGCAAAGGTATGGCCCATAGGCTTCGCATGGACAATCATTTATTTAATAAGTTTTGAAGTGTGGGGCCCAGAGAACACAATATATATAATAAAATTTTGCGGCAGTAGTGTTAAACGTTTCAAGGTTTTACTATAGGCCAATATTGGTTATTTGTTCAAAGGATTTGGGTCAGAGACTCGAAGGGTGCATTTTAATAAGTTAAAGCTTAAGTATTTGTTTTAAAAGGTTGAAACCAGGTTTTCTTTGATGAATTATTCCGATAAGGATTTTGCGCCATTTTAAGGTGTTGTTCCATAATAAAAAGGGGTTTTGGAATATTATTACAATGACTAACCTAATTTAAGTGCTTTATTAAAAGGGAAAATAGTCTCGAGTGTTTTATTTAAAGTTCCAAAGGCCTTGATATTAGGGCAGCTATATAACATTGGCATATGACATTTCATTAATCAAATTTTTCCAAATTTGATAAATGAAATAAAAACAATAAAGTTGTGAAGACCCCTCAGTATATAATATTATAGAGAAAGGAGAGACCAGCTCTCCTTAGTGCTTGTGTTCCAGTCTTGCTATCAATCTAGCACCCACCCAGTTTTCATATTGGTTCCAAACACATATATAGACACTTAGAACTAGCTAGTTGATGTTTTCCCACTTTTATTGTCAGAGAATAAAGGTATTATCAGAGAATAAAGGAATGAAATTTGCTGCAGTAAACCAGCCAAAATATAAAAAATATCCATATAATAATTGCATGATTTAATTTAAAAAAAACATCATCAAAATGAAAAATGTGAAAACTCAAAGAAGACAAACCCAGTTCAAAATGAAATTTAGCAGAAGTAACAGGTGTTCTTGGATTCCTTAAATACCACCAAGCAAGGCTTCCATCCTCGTACCTGTCAATGCCACACCAAAAGGTGAACAAAATATAAGATTCACATAAACACCAGAAGGAGAACAAAAGATAAGATTCACATAATTTTGTAATGTTGCACAACCTTCATTAGAGGAAGTATAATGTTGATAATTAGGGATAAGAACCTTGCCAAACCTTTAGGTAAATAAATATACGAATGGATACATATTCACAAGTAGGGTGGAGAACCAAAGAGGGTAGTGACCCTAACCATGATCTTTTGGGTTGAAATATGCTTATCAGCACTACACAAGGAAAGAGAGCCAACAATGTTCCAAGTACAAAATTAAAGAACATGTTGAGCTGTGGCATTGGAGTTAAATAGTGAGCACACATACTTAAAACCAAAACCCTAGTAAGAATTTATAAAAATCCCTATAGCTTCCCAATTCCAAATAGACCATTTGTTAAAGGCATTGTCATCCAGCATTCTATGCAAAAAGACAATATCAGAGAGAAATTGAAGTAATCCAAATCTTCAGAAGACAAGTTAACATTTCAACCCGTCTCCCTACAAAATCAACTACCCTTGACAAGGTTCAAAGGGAACATTTCCCCCAATATATACTGATATCGTATCAAAAATATGGGTCACAGATGATAGAGAACTGATAGAATCCCCTTTGGGTGGTGGAGCAAGCACTAGATCCTCTTGAGATTGATGAACCACGTTAATAGTTAGCTACTCAATCATACAAGGAAAACACAAAACCACATTCTAAATGTACCCATAAAGTGAAGTGTAATGTTATATTGAAAAAAACATCCAGTAAAACCCACCACTTACTAGATATCCAACCTTCTGTTGTTTGTCAAAAATACAACAGTTAATGAAAATGGGGAGGTTTCCAGCCGAGAGGATTCGGATTCGAGCTTCTGGTAGGAATGAAGTTGATCTACATTACTACCACCACCACTTGCTGAGGTAACATCAAGGGAAAATCGCTGCAGCTACTCAAGCATACAAGGCAAACCCAAAACCACATTCTAAATGTACCCATAAAGTGAAGTGTAATGTTATATTAAAAAAAACATCCAATCAAACCCTTATAGAAGAAACCACTTACCAGATATCCAACCTTCTATTGTTTGTCAAAAATACAGCAATTAATGAAAATGGGGTTGTTTCCAGCCGAGAGGATTCAGATTCGAGCTTCTGGTAGGAATGAAGTTGATCTACATTACTACCACTACCACTTGCTAAGGTAACATCAAGGGAAAATTGCTGCAGCTGCTCAATCATACAAGGAAAACCAAAAACCACATTCTAAATGTACCCATAAAGTGAAGTGTAATGTTATATTAAAAGAAACATCCAGTAAAACCCTTATAGTAGAAACCACTTACCAGATATCCAACCTTCTGTTGTTTGTCAAAAATACAGCAATTAATGAAAATGGGGAGGTTTCCAGCTAAGAGGATTCGGATTCGATCTTCTGGCAGGAATAAATTTTATCTACATTAATACCACCACCACTTGCAGAAGTAACATCAAGGGAAAATCGCTGCAGCTGTACAAGGCATTTTTTTCCATGCTCAAGGTTCATAAGAACCAGGCTATATACAAGGTTTCCATGAGAAATGTAATATATTTCAGACCTACAACCATCTATATCTCATAACCAAGATAGCATTGAAGAAAATAATGAATTTGAATGGGATAAAAAAAGGGAAATCCCAATCTGATTCTTCCAGAAGAAGAGAGCATTCTTCAACAATCGATTTCTCTTCAGATCTCCCACAAATTTTTGAACATCGGCAAAAATTGAAATATCTCCACCAGTTACTATGGCTTTCAAGCCATTAATGGACTGTGGCCGCTTTAGGGTTTCAGAGCATCCATGATTCTGCAAGAATCTGGAAAAAAGAAAGCATCATATGGCGGAATGGAATCATGGGAAAGAAGGCATAAAGGTCGAACAAGCTGAGCGGGAAAAAAAAATTGAATAGGTTGATTAAGAAAATTTGAATAGGTGGAATAGGGCGCGTGGGTAAGATAATTAGGCTAATTTGTTGGAATTTAAAAAAATAGGCCAAGCTAGGGATCTTTAATCATGTATTAATGTTATCAATTGATTAATTATGAATTAGTAAATTTAATTGAAATTGTTTTATATATTTATTGTAAACGGTTGTAATATTTTACAAAATAAACTTATTTTATTTTATTTAAAAACAATTTATCAATATTTTTGGTTGCAAAAATCATTACTTATATCATTAATTGAAAGTTGACCAAGGAATTATGTGATTGATTGAAACTATGACATGAAATCATATGAAAATTTCCCACTCAAACATTAGTGAATAATTTATTTTATTTAAATTATTTTATATATTTATTGTAAACTGTTGTAATATTTTACAAAATAAACTTATTTTATTTTATTTAAAAACAATTTATCAATATTTTTGGATATAAAATCATTACTTATAATATTCATTGTAATTTTTATTTATAAGTAATAAAAAATATTAATAAATATAATATCTTTAGGTAGAATAATTACTTTCATCATAGTTTATAGGTTCCTTCAAAATTACTTTCATTATTACCATAATTATTCAACTTCATTAGTTGATTGCCAATATTCTCTTCCTTATTTGAATCATTCTTAAATAGACCTTATAGTAATTTTCATAATGTTCGTGTATGGAGATAATTTTATGATTCCACAACCATTTTCCATAGAGTTGTTCATTCAAGGGATACCCTTTGGAGTACCAAGTTATGAATATTCCAACATCTTTCATATGTTCTAAAATAAGCGGCATCTTATTGATTTCTTACACTTGTTGTGACACTTCCACTCAACCACCTGAAGTATTTAACTAGCACTTTTTTTGTGTTCATCTCATTATTCCAAGCTAGTCATAATCACATGAGTTACCATCAATTATCATCATTAGAAATTTTTCAAGTTTTTCCTAAAATTTACTAATTAGTCTACAAACACATGGTAATAATGGCATTACCCACAAACACATGATACCCTCATAACCTAGTATTATGTGCTAGGAAGGCTTTCCAAAGAAGTTGGCTAGCATCACTATGACACTATTACGGAATTAGAAGGGAAGAGAAAGACAAAGGCTCAGGTATCATATGAGAGAAGGAAGCAATTGGAAAAATTGAGATCAAAAGCAGTGGAGTTAGCCGAAAATAAGCTTGCCCCAGAGATGGATAAGATAAAACTTGACAACATATTGGTCAATTTCGTTGACCCTTTATTGGTTATTCAGAAGGAGTATGAATAAACCACCATTAATATCAAGGTAACTGGCACCTAGTAGATCAAGGGCTACAAGTTTTAGTTTTCATCTGAACATCAACATACCACAACCATGCTTACAACCAAAATCCTTCTCACATTCATGATCTGATTATATAGTGAATTAGATAGAAGTAAGAAAAAAATTACTTCTTCAAAGCTAATTCGAATTTGGAGGGCTTAATCAGGGATTGGGGGTTAAGGGTTAGGGATTTAGAGGTTATAATTTTAGGGTTTAGGGGGTTAAATGGGTTATGGGTTTAGAGGTTTATGGTTTAGAGGGTTAAATGGGTTAGGGGTTAAGGGGTTATAGGTTTAGGGTTTAGGGGGTTAGGGGATTTAGCAGTTAAGGATTTTAGGGGTTAGAAGTTAGGGGCTAATGGGGTTAGGTTTTAGGGGTTAAGGGTTTATAGGTTTAGGGTTTAAGGGGTTAGGATTAAGGGTTTAATGGTTTAAGGTTTAAGGGGTTAGGGGTTAAGGGTTTTTAAGTTTAGGGTTTAGGGGGTTAAGTGGGTTAGGGGTTAAGGGTTTAGGGGTTAGGGGTTAAGGGTTTAGAGGTTTATGGTTTAGGGGTTAAATGGGTTAGGGGTTTACTAGAGGTTTAGGGTGTTAAACGGGTTATGGGTTGGGAATTAGTGTTTAAGGGGTTACAGGTTAAGATGATAGTTTCATTGGTCTCAGTTTGTGCACATTTTAACCTTCCCAACAAGGCGGAATTAACCCAATCGTAGGTCCCAATATGTCATGATATAGATTAACTCTAGATATATGTGAGAAGGAATAACCAATACTCCTTCTGAATAACATAGTGAGGTGCTCTTGACCAGAGTATTTAGATTTCAGGCAATTGTATTGTTCTCTTTGAGATGGAATGACATTATTCTCTTAAATTGTATGATTTTCAACAAAGCTACTATAAAATGAGTTTATGGGAATCATCTTGAATTGTAGGATTGCTAGTGAACCTACTATTAACTAAATAAAGTATAGGGACAAGTTATATTTGTTAAATCATTTGTTGAGTACAGATTGCTACTGCTCATAGATGAGGTTTGCAAGGCTATGACACTAAGGATCCAATTAGGATTGTGGGCCAGAGGAAAAGGTTTGTGGGTTCACAACATTGAGGAGCCACAATCGAAATGGTGGCCTACAATGGGATCCTTGCACAAAAATCTAGAAAGTGTTGTCACGTTGTTTCATATTGCTTTCATGGATTCTTGTCAGAACCACAAAAATGTTTAATGGCTACATGTAATTGTGACATGCAAGAGGCATGATGCCTATTTAGATGCCTTTTTATGTGATGCCAAAAATAATACTTGCTGATGCAGACACTTAAAACACTCTTGCAATTATGCGGGAGCCAGATTTAGTGCCTTGTCTTAGATCAAGGCTAAATGATCACTTTAGGATCTAGGCTACTGTGCACACAGTAACTGAAGGGATATTAGTGAAACCCACAAAAGTATTATAGGTGCTTTTATAGAAATAGGTGTTCTTGTGTTCTCATTGGTTAGTTATGGGTAAATGAAAATAAAGTAAGAGAAGTTATATATGATTTTATAGAAATAGGTGTTCTTGTGCTCTCATTGGTCATTTAGACAAAAACTAAAAGACATGGCTGTAGACGAAAAATGGGCTGCTCGAACGTGCACAAGCCACTCGAGTGGTCACAACTTAGCAAAACTAATACAGGCGCCCTCGAACGAAATGGCCCGACACGAACGTGCTCGGTCGGGCGACCTCACAGTATGGTGCGACACGGCGCGCCTGACTGAACGATGCCAAAAGGGAGCAAACGACAAACGGGCCACCCGAACGTGCACAAGGCACCAAGGCGGCCAAAAATTAGCAAAACTGATACGGGTGCCCTCAAACGAAACGGCCCAACCTGAACACGCCTGGTCGGGTGACCTCACACAGTGAGAAACGACGCTCGACTGAATGATGCCACAAGGTATCAAACGGAAAACGAACTGCTCGAATGTGCACAAGGCACCCGGGCAGTCATAACTTAGCAAAACTGACACGGGCGCCCTCAAACGAAACATACCGACCCAAACTGAACGTGCCCAGTCAGGTGACCTCACATGGCATAACACAGTGCACTCGATCGAACGATGCCACAAGGGAGAAAATGGAAAATGGGCCACCTGAACGTGCACAAGACACCCAGGCGATCACAACTTAGAAAAACTGATACGGGTACCCTCGAACGAAATGACCCGACCTAAACATGCTCGGTCGAGCGACCTCACACAGTAGGACACAACGCACATGACCGAACGATGCCACAAGGGAGAAAACGACAAACGGGCCACCCAAACGTGCACAAGGCACCTAGGCTGTCACAACCTAGCAAAATTGATACGAGCACCCTCGAACGAAATGGCCCGACCTGAAGGCGTCTTGTCGAGTGACCTTACACAACGTGACATGGCGGGCCTGACCAAACGATGCCACAAGGGAGTAGATGGAAAACGGGCCACTCGAATGTGCATAAGGGACCCGGGCGGTCACAACTTAGCAAAATTGATACGGGCGCCCTCGAATGAAACGACCGGACCGGAATGTGCTCGGTCGAGCACTGAACTCACACTGCACGACACGAAATGCCCAAACAAACGTCAATGCCACAAGGGAGAAAATAGCAAACGAGCCACTCGAATGTGCATAAGGCACCCGGGTGGTCACAACTTAGCAAAACTGATACGGGCACCCTCGAACGAAATGACCCAACCCGAATGCGCCCGGTTGGGTGACCTCGCACGGCGCGCCTGACCAAACGATCCCACAAGGGATAAAATGGCAAACAGGCTGCCTAAAATTGCACAAGGGACCCAGGCGGTCACAACTTAGCAAAACTGATATGGGCACCCTCGAACGAAACGGCCCGACCGAAACATGCCCGGTCGGGCGTCGACCTCACATGGCGCGACATGACGTGCCCAATCGAATGTCGATGCCACAAGGGAGAAAACAAAAAATGAGCCACCCAAACATGCACAAGGCACCTAGGTGGTCACAAATTAGCAAAACTGATACAGGGCCCTCGAACAAAATGGCCCAACCTGACCCGAATGCGCACAGTCGGGCGAGCTCACACGACGCGACATGGCACGCCCGACCGAACGATGCCACAAGGGAGCAAATGGAAAATGGGCTGCCCGAACATGCACAAGGCATTCAAGCTGTCACAACTTAGCAAAACTGAAATGGGTGCCCTTGAACGAAATAGCTCGACCCAAACACCCCCGGTCGGGCAACCTCACAGTACGGTACAACACAGCGCGCCCGACCGAACGATGCCACAAGATAGAAAAAAAAAATGGGCCACCCAAACGTTCACAAGGCACCGAGTGGTCAAAACTTAGCAAAACTAATACAGGTACCCTCGAACAAAACGACCTGACTTGAACGCACCCGGTCAGGCGACCTCACATGGCGTGACATGACGCGCCCGACCGAACGATGCCACAAGGGAGAAAATGGTAAAAGGGCCGCCCAAACGTGCACAAGGCACTCAGGCGATCACAACTTAGCAAAACTGATACGAGCGCCCTCAAACGAAACGACCCGACCCGAACACGCCCGGTCGGGTGACCTCACAGTACGGCGTGACATGCCGCACCCGATTGAACGACGCATCAAAACTTAGCAAAACTAATACAAGCGCCCTCAAACAAAATGGCCTAACCTAAACACGCTCGATCGGGTGACCTCACACAGTGTGACACAACACGCCTGACCGAACAATGCCACAAGGGAGAAAACAACAAACAGGCCACCCGAACGTGCAC
Organism: Pinus albicaulis; assembly: GCA_034641835.2. Taxonomy (NCBI): domain Eukaryota; kingdom Viridiplantae; phylum Streptophyta; class Pinopsida; order Pinales; family Pinaceae; genus Pinus; species Pinus albicaulis. The sequence continues at coordinate 913,319,517 of CM076573.1, read as the reverse complement.
AAGGCACCCAGGTGGTCACAACTTAGCAAAACTAATATGGGCACCGTCGAACGAAACGACCCGACCTGACCTGAACGTGCCGAGTCAGGCGACCTCACACGACGCGACACGATGCACCCGAACGAATGATGCCACAAGGGATAAAATGGCAAACGGGCCACCCCAACATGCACAAGGCACCTGGGCAGTCACAACTTAGCAAAATAGATACGGGCGCCCTTGAACGAAACGGCCCGACCCAACTCAAACGCGCCCAGTCAGGCGACCTCACACGGCACGACACGACACGCCCAACTGAATGATGCCACAAGGGAGAAAATGACAAATGGGCCACCCGAACGTGCACAAGGCACCCGGGCAGTCACAACTTAGCAAAACTGATACGGGCTCCCTAGAATGAAATGGCCCTACCCGACCCGAACGCGCCCGGTCAGGCAACCTCACACGGTGTGACACGGCGCACCTGACCAAATGATGCCACAAGGGAGCAAATGGAAAATGGGCTACCCGAATGTGCACAAGGCACCCGGGTGGTCAACACTTAGCAAAACTGATACGGGCGCCCTCGAACGAAATGGCCCGACCCGACCTTAACGCACCTGGTCAGGAGACCTCGCACGACATGACACGACACACTCGAACGAACGATGCCACAAGGGAGCAAATGGAAAATGGGCCACCCGAACATGCACTAGGCACCTGGGTAGTCACTACTTAGCAAAACTGATACGGGCACCCTCGAACAAAACGGCCTCACCCGAACGCGCCCAGTCGGGCGACCTCACATGGCGCGACACAACGCGCCTGACTGAATGATGCCACAAGGGATAAAATGACAAATGGGTCACCCAAATGTGCACAAGCCACCTAGGCGGTCACAGCTTAGCAAAACTGATACAGTCGCCCTCAAACGAAATGGCCCGACCCGACCCGAACATGCCCGGTCAGGAGACATCACACAACTTGACACGATGCGTCTGACCGAATTATGCCACAAGGGAGAAAATTTCAATGGGCCACCAGAATGTGCAAAAGGCACCCAGGTAGTCACAACTTAACAAAAATAATACGGGCGGCGTCGAACAAAATGGCCCAACCCAAATGCGCCCAGTCGGGTGACCTCACACGGCACGACATGATGCGCCTGACCAAACAAATATGCCACAAGGGAGAAACTAGAAAATGGGCCGCCTGAACATGCACAAGGCACCCGGGCGGTCACAACTTAGAAAAACTGATACAGGTGCCCTCGAACAAAACAGCCCGACCCGAACGCGCTTGGTCAGGCGACCTCACATTGCGCGACACGGCGCGTCCGACCAAACGATGCCACAAAGGAGTAAATGGAAAACGGGCCACCCGAATGTGCAAACGACACTCGGGTGGTCACAACTTAGCAAAAATGATACGGGTTCCCTCAAATGAAACAACCTAACCCGAATTCACCTGGTCAAGCAACCTCGCACGACGCGACATGATGCACCCGACCAAACGATGCCACAAGGGAGCAAACAGAAAATGAGCCACTTGAACGTGCACAAGGCACCCTAGCGGTCACAACCTAGCAAAACTGATACGGGCGTCCTTGAAAGAAATGGCCTGAACTAAATGCGTCTAGTCGGGCAACCTCACACGGAGCGACACTACGTGCCCGACCGAAGGATGCCACAAGGAAGAAAACAGAAAATGGGCCGCCCGAACTTGCACAAGGCACTCGGGTGGTCACAAATTAGCAAAACTGATACGAGCACCCTTGAAAAAAATGGCTTGACCCGAACGTGCTCGATTGGGTGACCTCACACGGTGTAACACGACGCGCCTGACTAAAAAAATATGCCATAAGGGAGCAAACGACAAACGGGCCTATGGTGTATGACTGCGGGTGAAGCCACCCGTCGATGGTGTATGACTACGGGTGTTTTGCGGTCGGTAGGCCTAGCTGATTCACAACCTCTGCTGAAATGAGGTTCTTTTGGCTCTTTTTTCGACAATGAACTCTAGCGGAGAACCCTTCACCCACATCTATGAGTGGAAGAGGTGATCCCCCTCCTTTGGATCTTCAAGCTCATCCTTATGGATCTTGGTGGTGGTAACAGTGGCACTAGGCTCTGCATCAATCATATGCTTCCCTTTGTCATTCCCCTTATCAGATTCTGACTTAGAATTAGAGCATGCATCTTGTTAACACTTAATTTTTCACTCTCGAAAGTTGTCTTTCATGATCATTTTTTGGCTATGATTCCTTATGCCTTCACTATAGTCACCATTTTCCGTTGTTATCATATACCTCGATTTTTATAAAAAGCCCTAAATTACCCCAATCTAGCCATTTGAATGCTAAAATATATGAAATCCTATTTTTCCTAAACTACCTTAATGATTGTCCTATCTATTTCCCTCTTTTGCCATTTTTGTAAAAAATCTCAAAATGCTCTAATCCTATTGTATTCTAGCTTATTTTATTGGGAAAATAAAAAAGTGTGTATCAATTTTATATTTAATATAAAATTGTTCGTATTCTAGCTTATTTTATTGGGCAAATAAAAAAGTGTATATCAATTTTATATTTAATATAAAATTGTTTATATTTTTAATAAAATTGTGGGCATTTTACAAATTGTTTATATTTTTAATAAAATTGTGGGCTTTTTACAAATAGTTTATATTTTTAATAAAATTGTGGGATTTTTACAAATTGTTTATATTTTTATTATTTTTAATATAATTGTGGGATTTTTACTGCATCGAGTCCCTGGCTCAGCCCAAGCACCTACACTAATCACCACAGGATCAAGGCCAAGAACAACAAGCTAAACCCACAACCAAATCCAAGTCATGAGGGGAGGGACCGAGCGCATACGCTAAGTCCCAATTGATTGTATGAGTGTGCATGGCCTTCGGCTCATAGTTGAAACATGTAAAACCTCAACACGTATATAAACACCAATATCGCTTATACGCCTAGTGAATGTGGGATTATCCCACCTATATGGAAATTATATGGAAATTTTACACTAAAACAGATATGGAAATTATAACACGGAAATTGCAATATAAAATTGTTTATGTATTATATGAAAAGCGAGTCCAATATATCTTTCACTGTCAGCCACCATTCTCCAACTCCAGGAAAAAACTACCTATGGTCACATGGTTGCGATGAATTAAAAAGATTTTGGATTAAAATCCCAAGGAATGCCATCATTATAAAAGTAGGCGAATCAAGAAAATGAGACCACTCACTGCTCTATAATTATTATTTTACATTCTGGAAGATCCAATACTACCAGAAACCGTTCTGCGAATGGCTAGCTACAGATCGTTGGCCATCTTCACACTGCCAATCTTGTTGATTCTGATGCAAATGCTGGCAATATAGGGATGGAACTCGTGACTTCCATCTGCCTCAAGCCACGAGATTCCCAACGTAAACCGAATGGAATTGTCTCCGAGCACCATGGAATTCTTCGGCCCCTCTGCAGAAATGAAAGAAAAACACCCATTTTCTGATCAAAACCCTGTAGGAGAACTGATGGCGGAGCCATCAGAGGTAGGGGAGAGTTTACAACATTCGTCCAGAGATCCCACTGAACACCTTTGCCACCAACCATCGCAACAGTGACACTCTACCACCAACCATCACAAGAGTGACACATTACCACCAACCGTCGCAAGAGAGACACTTTGCCACCAACCGTCGCAAGAGCGACACTCTGCCACCAACTGTCGCAAGAGCAACACATTGCGACCAACCATCGCAAGAGCGACACTTTTCCACCGACCGTCGCAAGAGCAACATTTTGGCACCAACCATCGCAATAGCGATGCCTTTCTCTAAACATCGCAATAGCGACAACTTCCTCTAAATGTCGCAATAGTGACACCTTGTCTCTGTAACGTCGCAATAACAACATATTTCAGAAATATGTCGCAATTACAATGCTTTTTTGCAAACGTCGCAAGACTGACACTTACCTCTAAGTGTTGCAATACTGACACTTGTCTCCAAACGTCAATATAGCGACACTTTGTGGCGGGATTTGAAAAATTGATAAAATTTGGGGAAATTTCTGACATTTCATCAAAAGTGTCAGAATTTCCACCAAATGTACTAGTGAAATGTTCTTTTCCTAGATTTTTCATGTACCTGCTCACAACTCCCACTGCATGTGCAATATCAAGCCTTGTGTAGACCATTGCATACATTAAGATTCCAACTACTGATTCATATGTAACTTTAGACATATAGTCCATTTCTTCTTGGGTCTTGGGGCACATATCCTTACTAAGTTTGAAATGGCTAGCAAAAGGTGTACTAACAGGTTTTGCATTCTGCATATTAAATCATTTCAACACCTTTTATATGTACTCATTCTGAGATAGTATTAATTTGCGATTTTTCCTGTGTCTAGTTATTCTCATACGAAGGATTTGTTTTGCAGCTCCCAAATCCTTCATTGCAAATGAATTTTCCATTTTTGTTTTGAGCACATTAATTTCTTGCATGTTAGACCCTGCAAAAATCACTTCATCTACATACAATAACAATATAATATAGCTGCCATCATTTTGATTTTTCAAATAAACACAATGATCAGAGTGACATCTAGTATAACCTTGCTCAGACATAAACTTGTCAAATTTTAGATACCACTGCCTTAGACCTTGTTTTAATCCATACAAGCTCTTCTTTAACCTAAAAACTAATTTTTCTTTCCCTTT